>VYXD01011669.1:1534155-1588301 GCA_013397195.1 Hylia prasina
TGCTGGCCGGCCTGGGAGCGGGGGCGTCGGCGGCGGCGGCCTGGAAAGGCTGCCCGGGGACATGTCGGTGGGGCTGTGAGGGCTGCCCCGCTGCTCTGTGCCCGAGGGGCCGCGGGGAGGAGAGAGGGGCCCTCCTCTGCTTCCCGCCCCTGTCCTGAGGCCCTTCCGGGCCCGCTGCGCGCGGTCGGGCCCGGCCCCGGGTGTTGCGTTGTGTCACGGGTGGAACGCGGGCCCTGGGGGAGGCTGGGGTGGAGGTTTCCCGGAAAACCAGTCCCCCCTGTCTGCTCGCCGTTCCCGGGTTTGTCCCTTAGCTGGCATTCTCGTGGAGAAGCACGCAGGGCTCGCCTGCGGGGGCTCCCCGCTGTACGGAGAGGCTGCCGGGACTCGCCTGTGTGCTTCGCTCGCTGGGAATGCCCGCTGCTCACGCTCGTGTCCAAGGGACTCTGTATCCATGCCGTGCATTTTAACGCTTCAGCCTGTGCTGCGCTTCCCTCTGGGCTTTGGCACAGTCATGCAGTTCTCCAACCACAAAGGCGGAAGAAGTGGAAGAATGTACCTGGAAATAATAAAGCCTTAGTTAGATTTGAGGTAACTTTTTACCTTCACAGCTATTAATGAAGTTTCAAAATGTATTTTTGAAGCCTCTGGTTGCTCCCCCAGCCTAAAAGGGAAGGCTGGGGGTCCTGATGGGCTTGACTGTAACAGTGTATTTGGGTTGTGAGCATGACTGTTCAGAAGTGAGAGGACACACCTCGCATCCCATGAGAGAGCTTGGAGCTGTGATTTCCCTTTGTGTTCCTCAGTGGCAAAAATGAGCTTGCTGCTTCTGGACTGTGATGTTTGAGGTGGAAAAATAGTGTATTGATTCCGAGCAAGTCTGAGTGACTTGGATACATGTCAGTGCTTTCTCTGCCTAAGGCACACTGAAGTATGGTACACCTACCTGATCTAGTGCCCGTGGTGGGGGCTTTTTCATCCCCTTGATTTCTTGCACCCTGTTTAAGGAGAGTGGTTATGCAGCAAGAGGCCCGAGATGTAGTAGTGTGTACTGCTTTCTTCAGACTTTGCATCGTTGTAGGCATTTAGAAAAGCAATAGCAGGAGCTCAAGAAAGATCAGGAGCTGCTGGAGAGGGTCCACTACAGGGCTACAGATATGATGAGGGCTCCGGAGCATCTGTGTTATGAGAACAGACTGGGGGAGCTGGGCCTGTTTTCAGGTCCAGTCTGAAAAAAAGACTGAGAAAAGACTCGTTAATGCATATGAATATCTCAAAGAGGTGCCAAGAGGATGGTGGCAGAGACAAGACAATGAGCAGAGGCCATAAACTAAAACACAAGTTTCACCTCAGCATGAGAAAGAACTTCTTTATATTGAGGGTGGCAGAGCACTGGAACAGGCTGCCCAGGGAGGTTGTGGGGTTTCCCTTTCTGGAGACATTCCACACCCACCTGGACATGTTCCTGCGTTACCTGCTCTGGGTGACCCTACCTTGGCAGGGACATTAGACAATATGATCTCCAGAGGTCCCTGAGGATTCTGTGAGTGGTGCCTGATTGTAGCCCTTCAGCTTGACAGCTCTGCACAGGGAAGATTACTGAGCAGAACTGTGTGTTATGTCAGCAACAGGTTTATAAACCTGAAACGTGAGACCAGATAAAGATTGATCAGCTCAGCTTGCTCATTCCTATTTATTACAGAGCAGTCTGGTCGATGGCTAGGTGCTGGCCAGCTGGGTCAGGGGTTATGCTGCGAGGAAAAGGCTCAGTGTGAGCCACAGGTTTCCTGTAACCTTAGTTCAACCTCGCTAACACTGTGTATTTGGTCACATTTTGCAGTAGAAGTTTTTTGAGGTCATCTCATGACTTTGCAAGCATGGTGCACTACAGATCACCTGAGCAATCTTTAGTCTTCAGTGAAACTTAGAGGAAGGAGGCTTTGTAGCTTTGTTTGCCTTTAAGTTGCACCAGAACCTCTACAGAAACAACATGATTACCTCTATCTGCTGGTCTTTTTGTTTCTTGGGGGTTTTTTTAAAGTGTTTAAGTTCATTCTTCAGTTCCTACTTTCTGTAATGAGACTTTGACAGTTGACATTGCTGGTTTAGTAACATAAGTGCAACTTTCCTGGGATTTCTCTGTAGCTGCCAGGGCTGTATGTTTTTTTTTTAATATCTCCTCTTTTTCCCCCACTTGGTCAAATAGCAAATGTTGTCACTATAGACATTATGTTGGTAGTATAAACTCAAGTGCTTTTATTCTAAACCAAGGATGCAGTTGAACATATTTCACTCTTAAAAAGTCATGTGATTGAAACGTGGGCTGTAGATTAACATTTTTAGTTCAAGTAGTAAGTTAGGGTTGCTTTTTTAGTTGTTAGACTAATTTTAAAATGTAGTAGAAAACTGTAATGTTTTGCTTTATTGGACTGATTACTACATTTTGGATGTACTGGCTTGCAACCATACAGTGAAAATTTAGGTGTTGGCTACAAAAATAGTGTTCAGGTTTTCATGATTTATTCTCCATTTCCAGAAAGCTTATGACAGTAATTGGGTGTCATATAAACTTCCACTCAGCGCAGGGAACTTGCATGAGTGTTGTTTCCTCAGCAAAAGGAGGGATTTGGGTTAGGAGGTGAACAGCTGCTTTTCTTAGTTCACAGTTGGATGGTCTCAGGTTTGCTTCTTTTCTTCACTCTTGGTGTTTTGTGCAGAAATTTGGCTGTTTTCTAATTTATTGTGTGAGGAAGTATAAGGAGGAGCTTCATTATTTATCTTGATTATAGTACTGTCTCAAATTGGTCTGTAACTGTAATCACTCTGACAGAGGTTCTTACCAATCCCTAGAGTGACTGAAACTGTGGTTAAGGTGCAGAAAATGTACTTAATGTGTTTGAATTCTCAGCAAGATCAGACGCTGTTGAAATGTTTGAAGTAAAGGTAGGAGACCCTTGGGCTTTTCTGATTTCAGAAGATTGTTAATAATGCATAGCAGGTATTGTGATGATGAGGGCTTTTTTACACCCTTTCAGGAAACAGCCACTTGAGCCATAACTGAGTTGCCAAGCTCTCAGCTCCTCTCTGCCCTAAAATACATTCATGGCATAACCCTAGACATATTTCAGAAGAAGTGAGAAGGAGGTTAGTGCCTTTCTGTCCAAACTTGAGGCTGTTTCTTTATTCAGATACACTTCTGTGTGAAATAAGACAGTGTTTGTTTAAAGCTTGTGGTTTGCTCCATGGGGTTAGTAAATTGCATGAAAATCGCATGAAAATTGAAAAACTTTGCCACTGGTATTTTTCTCATATTTCTTTCTAGATGCTTTGAACTGCTTTTACTTGATACAAATGTTACTGTAAATATTGATTTACCCTGGCTTCTAATAGAAGCTACATTGTTCATGTTGATGTTTGTTTTGGGTAATGGAACCCAGTGATGCTTGATCCCTGGGTGGTGTTTTTCCTGTTTTCTCATGTGAGTTTCTATGTGGCACCACATTGGGGGATTTTATTTTTATGCTGTTCGTTAGACGTGGCAAGTTTGGTCAGTATTTGTAGTTCATGGATGCGAGCTTAACTTAGTTTTTCTAAGTTTCAGCAAAGAAACACGATGAGTGAGTAAAGTGACTAAGGGTTTCTGGCTGCTAGTGCTCAAGTTGAACAGTATTATACCAGGAAAACCCTGAAAATTATGAGGATTAATGAATGCTGTTTCTGAAAGATGTACTTGCCAAAGCCCTTCTATACTCTGGAAAGACTGCTACTATACCCATAATATCCAAAGCTGCAACTTGGTTGATGTGATAGTTCCTCTGATTGTCAGGCATCTCCATGAAACTGCTGATAGATTGGGACCTGAATCTGCAGTACCTGATGGAGAGGTGAAAAGACGTTCTGTTCACAAGTGGCTTGGATACTTTTTTTTTTTGACAGAATTTTGAGCTCAGTTTACTTGCTGTTTCTTTTGACAGCCAGTGTTTGCATGGAACTTTCATTTCCATACAGTAAAGATAAGTAGCTGGTAAAATACATGAATTATTGTAGACCCAAGATAACAGGGTCAAGGTTTATCTTCAAGTCTTTGAGGCTGTGGTTACAAATACTGTGAAAGGTGAATCTGAAACTAGGACTAGGCAGCCATGGCTTTTGTTTTCATAAAACTCATCATTATCTCAAGGAATTAAAAAAATGTGCACTGACAGTTTTAGTTCCAAGTCAGCCTACACTGGCATTTGGAGTATCAGTCTGCAGTGAGCATTGACACACAGGAGCCTCTCAGGTCTTGCCATCCTTCAGTTCCCATTCACACTGTGTCAGCAAGAGTGTGTTTGTTGACCTACTTACTCTAGCAGGTGAAATTCATCTAAGCCTGGAGAAAAAGTTACACATTAGTAAATGTTCCTACAAGTCAACACTTGTTGGAGCCTGCTGCATGCATGAAGAAACTCAAGCCCAGAGTGGTTTTAGGTAGTAGAAATTTCTGAAGTAATTTACAAAATCCCACCTGCGTTATTGAGAAGAAATCTCATATTTTTCAAACTGTTAAAAAATAAAGTTTTTCTGAACTGTTCCTAGTTCCTAATTTGTATTAAAGCACAAACTAAAAGTATTGCCCTTAACTTGAACCAGTGAGGAGGGGAGCAGGAAAGGTGGCAGCAATCTGTTGGCAATTTATAGAGCACTTGTTGTAGGCTGGAGCTGGTGGCTGGCATTAATGACTGGCCAGGACTTGAGCACAAAAACATAACTGTCTCTGATGGTATTCCCAGTAGTGTGTAAAATAAGCAAGGCTGGAAATACAGCTCTAAGTAAACTACACTGTCATTGATTTTGTAACAGAACAGCTGCTATGCTCCTTAGAAGTTGCTTATTTGTACAGAGTGGATATTTTTGGATTGTTTCTCTTCTTTGTTTACCCACAAGCTCTGTTTATTGACAGTTTTTCATAAACAGATTTTTGTCAAGCCTTGAGGTGTTTATCTTAAAGGTCAAGTGAAGTAGACAAGTCAGGGTAGTTACTGGATTATGCCTTTACTTAGTAGTTTAATTCAAACTCAGTGGGTCCTGTGACCATTAAGAAAGTTCTGGCTCCTCAACACACCAAGGCATTTCTTTCACTCCTTCAGTTTCAGATGTCTCTATTATATGGGGCTTTTTGAGGGCTGGGAAAGTGATCTGCTACTTTGACAGAAGTAGAAATTGGGGATTTTGCCAAGACTCACATTACACAGCACTGTAAAACTTCTCAGCTTTCTTCAGCTGTAAGAAGAAATTTGAGATCCTGAAGATCAGGGACAGAGAAGAAGTTTAATTCAAACTATCAGTAGTTCGTGGAAAACATTGAAAATATTCTTGGGTTCAGTGGAGACATCCTAATTTGTTTAAGAAAAGCCTAACCAAAGAAACACAACAGCAAGAAACTGCCAAGGGTGCTGATTATTTGAAATTACTTGAATGGCAGAATGTGGTGCAGGAAAAGGTTGTTAAAGGGAGGCAGGTGAATCTGCTCCTCCTTTAGGATGCCTGTGAACATGGTGCTGGCTCCTGTTAGATCTGCTGGCTGGCACTGACCAGTGCCTGCTGCAGACAGAAACAGCAAGCACAGAGTAGCTGTGTATCTGCCCTCTTCCCCAGTAATCCCCTGCTGAGTGCAGGGTGTCTGGCCCATCCATCCTGAATGTCTGCTGGAGCTGCTGCAGTCAGGCATCCCTTGTGATTTGGGTGTGGTGCAGGGGAGCATGCAGGGCATGAGCTCCAGATCAGCATTAATCTTCAACTTCAGAAAATTTTTCTGCTCTTATGTAGAGGGGGGGATGGGGGCAATTAAGGGCTCCAAACTCCAAGTCTGGTTCAAGAATGCAGGACAAGTTTTTTTGTCCTCATTTCTTCCCTACTTCCATAGCATTTATCTCATTAATATAAATCATGTCTTGTGCTTTCTCTTGTGTTTGCTGTTGCTTGAAAACAAGTTATTGTGTAACCCGTCCAAAATCAAACACAGAAAAGTTTTCAAAAGACTAAGCTCAAGGAGAACAAAAATCAAGGGATTGCAGGAAAGGAAGTAAACTCTAAAGCCAACTTCCTTCATTGCCTGCACAGGCATGTTACCATGGAGTGGGGTCTGTCTTGAACTGCAGGACACACAGCTTTCTGTCTGTCTCAGAGCTTTAGAGCTTCAGTAGCTTCATGTCAAATTGTTTGGGAAGCTGATCTACCTATGCTTCTCACAGTGCTGTTCATGTCTGGAACCTTCAGGTTACAGGCTCTTACTATTTCCAACCCTGGCTAAAATAAATATTAGCACATCTGCTCTCTTTCTGCAACTCTTAATTTAAAATAAGTCTATTTGTAACTTAGTGTTGGAAGCAAGTGAATTGCTCATTCAGAGCAGGCTGCTCTAATGTCGGTGTCAGGCTGTAACTGCATGTGTGCAGCACACACTGAGAGACTGTCTTTCATCGTCCTGTGATAACACCTTTTTCCAGACTGGCAAAGAAACTCGATATCTTTCCTCATTTAAACCTTGAAAGAGAATAGACTGACAGTCTAATGTTGGAGCTAGGGATGGGCAGGATGCCTTTAGGCTTAGTAATAGGATACCTCTAGGTCACAGGGTTTAAATGGAGTGTTAAGTGAACATCAAACTTCTACTTGGCTGCTCTACTCTCAGTCCACTTTACAGAAACAGATGAGGTTTGTAGGATGCAGTGCTGTATTTTTGGTATTCTCTGAGGTAGAAGAGAGTCATCAGACTACTCTCTTATGAAAATTTATAGGATATCTTGAGTCGTAGCTATTACTCCTAATTTAGACTGAACTCTCCTTTTAATTTTGGTAAACATTTTAAAAATACTTGAACAGGCTTATTAAAGGGTTTTGGGGGTGTTCGAACTTCTTGTGTTAGAAAAAAAAATAGCTGATAACTGTCTTGTCAGAATCAAGCACTTCTGGCACTTGCATATTATATATATTTATTAGGGGAAGCAAATATAGGCCCTTTGACTTCAGTACAAATTGTATTTGTGTTAGTGGATATCAAACTGAGCTATAGTTAGCATTAATACCTGAACTGAAATCTAGGTTTGCTTCTTTGGGTTGGATTTTTTGTTTGTTTTTTAATGTAGATAGTATCTTGGCCATGGTTTTAAGAAGGGTGTTTGGCAATGTTAATAATACTGATCTCTGAAAAGGTTCAAGAGACTGTCTTGGAACTCAGAACTTGTGGATTTGCTATTTTTCCCTCCAAGGCTGTAGTTGCACAGCTGGGAATGCAGAAGTTAATAACTGAGTTCTGAAGGAGCCCAAGAAGGCTCTGAGCAGAGCTGTGCAGGGCAGCGTGTTCCTGGCTGCACTGTGGATGAGCAGAACAGCAGGAACTGCTGTCAGCACAAGTTGTGCATGGCTTGCCTTGGCTGGCTCTCAGAAATGAGAGACAGACTGAAGCAAACCCAGCACGTCTTCACCTGGTCAGCCACATGAGCTCTTCTGGCTTTGCAGGTTCTACTCTACAGTACCTGATCTGCCTTGCTGGAGTGGGCAGAGCTTGGGAAGCACATGGACAATCACTGCTTTCATGGTGCAATGACCAAAATACAGTTGGGCTTTTGAAGATGCTATTAAATTACAACACCACAGATTTTACCAGTTTTCACATGTAGTCCTGCATGCATAGTGCATAAATCTTCTCTGCTCTTACGGATTTTGGCACCTTTTTTTGTGGTCAGGAACACATTAAACATTAAAAAGAGAAAAAGGTAAAATTTACTAAAGAAGTTAAACATTTAAGCTACTGAACTACTTTCCAGAACTGATTTGAACAGCATGTACTATGCACCTTCACTGCATTTTGTCTGTTTAAATTTTCACTTCAAGTTGTGAGGTTTGCAGACTAATGGTTTGCTTGCCTTCAAGGGCAAATAACTGTCATTGTCACATGTTCCATTGGTTCTTCACATTTTTGCAGTGGGACTGTGTTGACTGTAATGTCAATTCTATGTGAATGTATCCTTCAGTTTGCTTGCAGTTAAAAACGTGATGATCCTGTTTATCTTTGCAGATGTGGAGGTACTGTTGGTGCAATTCTGACATGTCCACTGGAAGTTGTAAAAACACGACTGCAGTCCTCCTCTGTGACCCTCTACATCTCTGAAGTTCATCTCAACACTGTGAATGGTGCTACCGTCAACCGAGTAACCAGAGTTTCTCCTGGACCTCTCCATTGTCTGAAGTGAGTGCTCAGAAACCCTGGCACAAGGGTTTGGGTTCATTTTGGGGAGGGAGGAGGTCAGAAATCTGTATAAAAGATTCAGACTCTTATGCCTGTCATCATGCTACCAGGAGATGACTTTCCATATTTTGCCTTTTAACTGTGTTTCTAATTTTTTGAATGTCCTTCATGTTTAAGCTTGAATGTTGAAGTAGCCAGAGCATGTATACCTTGTGCAACTCAAACCTCCAAACTGCATCCCCAGAATTCACTTGCAACAGTATAACACTTAAGTGCCAGACACCTATTTTCATCCTGAAATGCATAAGACTTCTTCTAACTGTTTTGTGTCCAAATCATAGAAGTTACTGAATATGGAGGCACTTAAAATTAATTCAGTTTCTTAGTCTCTTTCAACTTTCACCACCTATACAGTTTTTTGCCTTTGAATATCTTCTGGTGGATGCGTGGCAAGTAACATTCTTTCAGAGCTAGTAAGAAATAGCTAAGGCCAGCTTTGGCAGTGATCTGAGATGGGTTATTCGTGTAGTGCCTCACTGAATGGGGGCTGCCTTTCCTCTGCTTGTTTGCAGTGCTTGTGTAGTTCAGGAGGCAGCAGGAAGTTGTAAGGCTACAGTTAGACTGCTTGTATGGCCCAGCAGGAAGGGTTCACTTCCCCCTGGGGGACTCAAGCTAGCCAGTTAAGGGGAGGGGAGGTACCTTCAGTATTTGGGGATGAGGGAGATTTCCTACAGGAAGGACCTGCTACTGCTTCTTGCATTAGAAAGTTGGTTGAATCCTGAGAACTTGTATCTTCTATTCTCAATTAATTATTAAGAAGGAGTTTATAGAGAGCCCCTTCTGGCAGATGAAGACTAGGGTCTAAACTTCATCTGGTTAGAGGATAGGATTTGCTTAAATGGAGGTTGTACCCAAATAGCTCCTTGAATGGAAGATCATTCTTACCATGAAGGTTTGGGCTCAGAGCCTTTTCATGAGGGTCTGATGGGTGAACATGTTTGGAGCAGGTATGTGGGAAGGAAAGGCTTGGATGGTGACCAGCAAGGAGATCTGCTTGATTTGGTGGCTTCTCTTGATGGAAGTAGAATGCTTCAGCTTCTTTCTGAATGTTGGGTTAGTTTCCATTTAGAAATGTGTATCAATGAATAGCTGGTTGAATGTTTTAGTTATGCTTCTCTGCTACAAGCCTGCTATGCTTTAAATGCAGCCCTAAAACTGAGAATAACTTGGTATTCCCCAGAAGCAAATTCAGACTGAGGTAGAGGTAGCCCATGATGAACTTTATTGGTAGGGCTTGTTTGTTTTGTTAGTTTGTCTTTAACAACTGCCCTCTCACACATGCTGTTTATCTTTAATACAAGACTGTCTCTTCTGCTGCTTTTGTTCTTTGCTTAGATGTGTTTTCTTTCAGGCCATTATCAAAGAGCTGAGATGCAAAGTCTGGGTTTCAAGTTCTTTAAATACAGTAAATACTAAAAAATCCCAAATGACATGGCAATGGACTGTGATAATAAAAATGCATAGGTGCAGGACATAATTACTCTTGGTTAAGGTACTAGAGCTGTTTAGTGGGAAAATAAAACTGGATTCCTTTGTCACTGTCATTAGATATTTTTTGACTCACAGTTGTCAGACTTCAGTTGTGTCATAGCAAATTTGGTGCAATGCTCAAGGCTCACATTACTCAGTCTAAAAGCAGAGGGATTCAGGCAAATTATGTCAGATTTTCAGTGAACTGACTGCTGTAGAATCACTTCTGCATCTTAAGCATCAGTGGAGGTGACTTCAAAGGCATCTCTGTCAGGAAACAAACTCAGGAAAACAGGTGACTCTATTCTCTGGCAAGAAAAGCAAATTCTTTTTTTCTTAATTACCTGTGTTGCATGTCGTATTACATTTTCTCATAATTCATCTTACACAATGTAAACCTGAGGTCTTGCTAATGGAAATCTCACCAGCCTCCCAGTGCAGGCTCTCCATGTGACATAAGAAAGTCAGTTGAGGCTGTATGGAGCACTTGTCCTGCTCTTCCAACCATGGCTTTGCCCTTAACTGCTTTCAATAAACAAGTGCAGCCCCTGGGATCTACTCTTTAATGCAGAAAGTTTGTTTTATTTTCAGTGCAGCCTCTGGCATTCCTCCAGCTGGTCTGTGAATGCAAAAGAGCATCAGTAGCTACCTCCACTATAATCCTGTCTGTTGCAACCTTGCTTTGGCTCTTTGCTGCTCTCTCAAATTCTAGGACTGTAGATCCAAAAGAAGCAGATAGACCTGATACACTTCATTCCTAAGTTTCAAAGACACTGAGATTCCTGCTGCTTTGAATACATGTGTAGCTGTATGTGCAGATTTACATGTGTAACTCATGTAAATGTGTTACACATGTAAATATGGTGGTAGTGATTTTTAAGTAGTGGTTTACGTGGATACAGATAATGTTGATTGGGTTCAGCATTGCAAGGCATAAAAATACTTTCAGGATGACAGACAGGTCTAAATAATAATTTGTATTTCCAAGTTTTCTCTGAGAATGTGTTCAGTATTCCAATTCCTGCTGTGGAATGATGCTGCCCTCATAGTGAAATGATAGCTGATTGTTATGGAAAAGCTGGCATGTTGTATGTCAGTATTCCTAAATAGCAGAGGTAACTGCAGAACCACTGGTTTGTTTTTGCTTAGTGAAAGCCAAGGTAAACTTGCAGTTTGATTTAGCAGCAGAGCAATGGTGAACCAGCTACCAGAAGTCAGAATAGGCTTGGAATCCCCTTTAGTGCTATAGATGGCTTTCACTTGTTTGTTCTGATAGTAAATTCCAAACAAAATGGTCATTTATACAAGGGTAGTTTGCTTTATTGAGTAATTGACTTGTCATTAACCTGCATAGCTCTTTGAAAAGAAATATACAGAACTATTTGTGTGCATTGGCCAATGTTTCTAAATCAGTAAGCACAGGGTTCTGTTTTGTAGCATCTGGGAATTTAGTTAATGCTTAACTTTAAATCTGGTTCTAAAGTAATTGCTAGAGCAATTTCCAGTAATGAGATGCAGGTAGTCCTTGTTTCTCCTCCTATGTACTACTATACTTTTTAAAATACCAATGTGATTAGCATCTAGATTGGGGGGCAGACTGATTTCACCAAATCCAAATATTAATGCATAGTCTCTTGCTGTGCTAGGGTACCTTGCTGCATAATGGTCTTCAACTCTTCCTAAAATCCACAACTATGTGGGATCTGTACTGCAAAACTAAAGGACTAATAATGCCTTGTTTGAAATCTGAACTTGCAGCTTGTAGCCATGCTTCCCTGTAAATTCCACAAATGCAGAAAGTTATACCCTACTACCACCCAGGTAACCTTTCCTGTGCTGTGTGTATAGTAGACATGGTACAGCAGATGTGAGTACTCTACTGTGGCTGTGACTCTGCATGGGTTACACTCCTGTCTCAGTTAGTGAATTACCTTGCATGGATAGGTAAGGATTGTCTTCCCTGGAATGAGTCAAAAGCCAGAAAACCACTGGCTCCAGAGCCCAGCAGCAGTGCTTGGTTAGGAGCACACAGGCAGCAGCTCAGAACTGATAGGAGGAAATCCCTGCAGCTGCTAGGACGGGTCACTTCTCACATTGAAATTTTCAACTTTCTTTACTATAGTCAAAATAATCACCGTGTCTTAAAGAACAAAGCTGAGAATGGGCTTCTAGTTGAATACTTAGTGGTTTTCAGTATTTTATGGGTATGAGAAAGGCAGGACAAACAGGAAAACAGCCTTACAGATACAAACTTCTACCATGAAACTCAATGTCCTGTTGGGAGTCTGATGGAATCACACTGGGGTAGCACATGCAAAGCCATGTTGAGGTCTCCCTCTTTTTGAGAGGAGGAGATAATAATAAATTACTAAATTTGTCCCTGTCTGGGTGTCATAGGCAGTAGAGTAACATCTTCCAGAGTGACTCTCAGACAGCAGTGACTGAGTGAAGCTGGACTTCTGAAGTCTCTGTCCTCTCCTTCCTTGCCCTTTGCTCCCTTGACCTCCCACTCAAAATTAAGTTCACAGACATTGGGAGCTGAGAGGTGGTGAAAGGAATGTATTTTGCCTCCTGAACAATCTACAACCTACATGAATGGGAACATTTTCATGCTTAGTGTTTTCTTCCTGATTGAAGGACGCTTTCTTTAACTTCCTGACAGACAACACTGTACATGTATGTGTTCCTTTTTATAAGTTAAATCTGTATTGACATCTCAAGTCTTACTTCTGCATTTAGTTTATGCTTTTCATGGTATGTTGAGCAATAATGTCATTTTTTATGCTGATTCTAGGAAATGAGTAAATTTTTTTGTGGCCAGCACTGTATTATGGTCAGTTACTATGAAAGGTTTTCACATAATGTAGTTTTGATGGTTAATGCATTCCCTAATTTTGCTCTGAGTGTTGCAATATTGTCTTGTTTTCTAGGATGATCTTGCAAAATGAAGGCCCTCGTTCTCTGTTCAGAGGGCTGGGTCCTAATTTAGTTGGTGTTGCTCCTTCCAGGTAAGTACAAACATGCACAAAAAATCAAATACATTAAGGGCTTTAATGTGTATTTGAAACAAGTCTTGCATCTGCAGTTGTAAATACTTAATTAGCAGCAAGTAACCTAGTAACCTTTTTTTGCCTGAGGAATGGAGCCATTTTTGTACTCCAGAGCTGCAGCTGTCTCAGCATTTCCTATCCTATGTGCTATTGTAATAGTATTTACTATTTACTGTTGTGTGCTATCCCTTGTGCAGAGTTTTGTCCACTTAAAAAGAAAAATTCTTAACAAATTGCACAAGTTAGAAGTTTGGATCTTGGAAAATACAACGGTAGACCTAATTTTCAGTTAATCCGTCATCTTCAGGAAGCAATTATGGGATTGTAGCCTCAAAACACTGGGTCTTCCTTCCTGAGTTCTGGTGAAGCACAGCCTAGTTCTCCCTTGCAGGAGGAAGCCTGTTCTGAACTTCAGAAAGTGTGAGACCCTGGGTAGGATGAGAGACTCACCAGCTCTCCCAGAGAAAGCAGATCCATCAGTGGACTGGGCTCCAGAGGGTACTGGGCCAGTGCAGGATGTAAATCTGATCTAGTTGGCAGTGGTGCTGCTGCTGTCTGTTGCTCTGCATCAGCACAAATACTCCAGCTTCTCAGCTGGTGCTGGCAGGCAGAGAAGGAGCACATTATGCCAGAGTTTGAATTTATATTTACGTAGAGCTGTTAGCTGGAGTTCAGTCCAAAAATAGGAGAATACATGGGAAGAGTATAGAAAGAAAACTGTGTAAAAGTAATATAATCCTTAGGCCTGGATGAGGATACTTGAAGTGTGTTTCCTGGCTCGTATTTTTTTCTTCTCTGTTCAAGAGAAGAGCCTTTATGCAGAGGGAATATATTCCACAAAGGTTTTGTTCTTTCCTGTGCCCTTCTTTTGGTTGTTTATTTGTTTTGTTTGAAGAGAAAACATTCCTATCTCCTGCACACTCAGTTGGAGAGTATCTTAACTTTTCTGATATGAGGTATTTGGATGTTTCTGAAAAATATTACTAAACTGAACTTTAGATTTGATGAGGTAATGGTCTTTAAATCACCTGCATAAATAAGAAAAAAACTTAATGAAGGAATTAGATTATCTTTATTTTAGCAAATTTTTTAAGGATTTAGGAATATTAGAGGTGTTTTCTGATCACTAACTTAACACCGCTCTTTGGAAAAGCTGAAGGAAACCCAGCAGCATTTTTGTTCTTGAAACCTATGGGATATCAACACTTCCTAATCTGGAGAGCCTGAACTTTTGTACAATAGACCAGTCTGTTTTATCAAATCTTCAATATTGATATCAATTCAATAGCAATTTTTACACAGGAATGGGATTCATTGCGTAAGTGACTATCCTCCCTGAAGAATATCCTCAGTTGAAAAAAAATCCATTTCTTTTCAGTTAATGATATGTTAATCTTCTGATTCCCTTTGGTTCTCCCTCTAGGTGAAATACTTAGCTTGCTGCCTCCCATCCACCATACCAAAAACGTCTGCTTGACGTAGTGTGTAAACCTTATTTATAAGCACGTCTTCATTTCCCTCTGGCTGATTCTGTTTTCAACCAGTGCTTCATTTCAATTAAGCATTAGCTAAGTGGATTTAACATCAGCTCTTTGTTTAAATAAGCTGTAGAGAAGCATATTTCATAACACATCCTGTGTACTTAACTGAGTTCAGGTTCCATTTTAGAAATTACACCCATAAAGCAAGCACTTTATCTTCTTTGTAATAAAGAAAAACATGTTTGCACAGCTAATGAGGTTAATGTTCTGCTTGGGAAAAGTGGCACATTCATTTTTTACCCTCTTACAGAGGGTGTCTGTAGATTTAAAACAACTGAGGTACAACCTGAAATGTGATGTTTATTTGTGCTTAAAATAAGTTTTTTAGCTTTAATGAGTGAAAACAACCATTTTTCATAATATATTGAATTGGGATGCTAACTTTGTCTAGCTTTGTTTGGATACCAGCTCTCAGACTTGTGTAGCACAAGTTTACAACATTTTTCATGGTGTATTCAGAGACAAAAATCAGTGTCTATTATAAATACAGAACTCTGGAAACAAAATGTGAATCACAGCTTCACAGCTGTTCTAACATTTAAAGTATAAATATTTATAATGTCAAGTTATCAACATTTAAATCTTAAATGCTAGTAATAAGAATGTTGTTTGGGGGTTTTTTTAAGAAGCTACATACTTGCTAGTTCTCTTCAAATTGTCCTGCCTAGTTTAGGTCCATTAGAAGTTTGTTCTATTATTGATGTGGAAGAATACTGAAAGTTTATCAGTGTTTTTCTTCCCTGGCTGAACTTCCTAGTGTCACAAAAATCACTGCCATATTTCAAACTATCTGTCCTTCCCCTCATTAACTGGTAATTGGAACTGTTGTGTGGAAAAAAAAGTTTAAGTGTCATGGTTAGATTTTTCATTTCCATTCCTACAAGTTGCAAGAGTTAATCCTTGAGTAGCTCTTTCCTGAGGAAGGAGGTTTTAGCCCAAGATATTTACTCAGTAAGTTAATGGCACTGCTCTTTGAGGATTTTGAAATGTAAAACATAACATAACTTGGATTTTGTTCTAATTTTAGAGCAATATATTTTGCTGCTTACTCAAATTGCAAGGAAAAGTTGAACAATATTTTCAATCCAGATTCTACCCAGGTACACATGATTTCAGCTGGTGTGGCAGGTAAGGATCTGTAACTTTTTCGCTTCATCCTACAGTCATATCTGCAAATGAGAGGTGACAATAAATATGGAAAAAAACCAACCAAACAGAACATGCTCAGTAATTGAATGATGTCTTTTTAGTGGCTATCTGCCTTGGCTTCTCATTAAACAGGCTCTCTGGAGAATATATGCATGAAACTGCGCTAAGTGATAAATAACTGTGTATGAACAGTCTTCTCTAGAAAACCTGCATGCCTGTTTTTTCAGTTGTAAATTTGTGGAATTAAAAATGTAACCTTTCAAAACAGTAGCTTGTTATTCTGTAAGCTATAAACAGCATTTGCACTGACTTCTGGTTTAATTCTTGCTAATCAGTTTTTTTACCACCACTTTCTGCTGCAGCTTTGTATATTTGACTTACGTTTGTCTTTCAGAAATGTGCCTGCAGTTATTTGTGTAAATGATATGTAACACTCCCCCTCTTTGTTCATATAGCAGTCTGTGAGAAGTTTGCTCTACCACTAAAGAGTCAGAGAAGAGCAGATTTTTCATCATTTTCGTGTATTTTCATCTCTATAGAAATAATTCCTGTTTTATATCTACAGTGTAACTCTGGTGTACTCTGGCAGCTACAAATACTGGTTGCTTGATTTATATATTCTGTGCTTTGGGATCATTAACACGGGGGAGTTAAAGGTAACTGAGCTGAGTTGTGGTCCTGGACTTGTGCTGGGAAAACCAAACTTGGGTTGGCAACACTTTATCTATTGTTGCCTGTGCCTTTCCTGCACAAAAACAAATGTTTAGGGGTTTTTAGAGGCCATGGGCACTTTACAGATGAATTCTAACAATTTAATTGTTGAAGTTACTAAGTTCTGTCAAATTTTACAGCCAGTCTGTAGAATGTGAGTACCAGCAATCTGGAATGGACTGGTAAAGGTGTGATGTGAGAATAAGGAATAGGATTAGTTTTCTATTTAATGCTTGCTAATAATCTGATACATAGAGATTTTATATAGCATATAAAATATAAGTGACATTAGCAACTTTATACATAAATGACACTAATGTTCATCTCTGGTACGTGAAATGTTGTGACAGTTTTTAATCTTTAAGGTGTAAGAAGAGCTCTTTTATTTTGCCCAAGTCAGACAAGGACCATGCAGTGTTTGGTTTTTTTCATCATCTAGAAGGGAGTGGTTTTGTTTGTAGGTGAACAGCACAGGGAATGGGATGGAAGGGGATTTAATGAAGGTTCATCCTAATCAGTTAATTGCATCAAGAAAGACAAAGAGTGTTCAGGTCCTTGTCAAGGGAATAAAACATACCCTTAATTTGGGGGCAGGGGAAGTGTGGGCGATATAAACAAGTCTGTCCTCAGTTGAAGATAACTTGTGCATCTTGTGTCGTGCTGCAGACAAGTGAAGTTTCTGAGTGTTCCTCATCTTTGGAAGTACCTGCCCTCATTCTGTAAAGCACTTTTTATAGAGGTGTGCTTAGAGCCTTTTCCTGAGTGTTTGCAGCCTCAGGCTGTAGTTTGTCATGGAACTCTGTAGCTACTTCCCTTCCAGAAGGTTGGTGTTGTGCATTTGTACATACAGCCACAGTAGACTGGGGAAATGGATTTGAGCCTTAATTGCTGTTTGCTGTTTTTTACTTTTGTGTACAAGTTTTAACAGTGAACAGCTCTTGGGGCTGTTAACTTTCTCATACTTCCCAGTTTCTGCAGTTGTATTTCTAAAGCGCAGTCAGTGAAACAGAATGCTCAGTGCAGGCTCTCATCATAGGTCTTGGCACTGTACAGTAGAGAAATTCTCAGGTTCTTTGAAGCATTTCAATTCTCTGTTCTGGTGTTATTCTGATATGTGAAAAGGACTCTACAGTTAAAAATAACAGTGCTCTCTTGGGAATGTGCTAACCTTGTTTTTGTAATTCTAATATATTTCAGAAAATGCACTTAAACCAGCTATTAACAGTTTTACCTGCAAGGTTTGTATTGCTGTATGATGCAAATCACCTTAAAGAAATGCAAAATAACAGGGACACGATCAAATGTGAGCTCTTATTTGGTTGACAGGTTAATACAGAAGATGATTGCAATATTTGCTTTGGAACCTGAGGTTTCAAAATTGGCAAGATGGATAAATACTTACAAATTAGCAAAAAAATAATCAGCATTGGTGTTTTTCTTTTTCAGCTGCCATTGGTTTCAGTAAGGAATTGAGTAATTCAGTCTTAAATGAGGGTTGTTGTTTTGGTGGTGGTTTTTTGGTGGGTTGGTGGTTTTTTGGATTTGACCTTTCTGTTTCATGAAGACTAATACCTAATTAGCATGAAGTGTGATTTGCACTTAAAAAACTTTTCCTGGAGGTTGCCAAATACAGTAATGATGCAAAAATACATTTTAAAAAATTGTAACATTGTTTTATGAAAGGACTGCAAGTGAACTTCCATCAGCTTTAAATTCTGTTTATTTGTATCACATGCTAATACATGTCTCAGGCTAGACTGATGTCATTGTTAAATAAAGCTTGTTTTATGCACATGGTGGTTTTGGGAGTGAAAAGCTGAGGTATAGTATTTTAAGCAAATTTTTTTGTTGGTTGGTTTTAGGCCTGATTCTTCATTCTCAAAATATATATTTATGGTTTTAAGATTCTTCTACTAAGTTTGTTTTATCCCAAGTACAATGAAGTATCTACATATTAGTAATTGATGCCTTATGCAAACAGAAATGAATGCTGTCTTCTTGCTGTGCTAGTTTCCAGCATATAAAGCACATCCCCATCATACCTAAAATAACTGTGTTAACATGAAGAAGTACTCAGCAATCCTTTTTGCTTACTCCTCAGCATACTGTGATTCTCTTTTTGCAAACTAGGGCAGGGAGTATATCTGAGCTTGCTACAAGACTGAGGGTTTGCTTGTGTGGAGAGAGTTGATTTCTGGACATTTCCAAGTTAGGCTAAATTCTCAGATTTGCTATAAACTCTGCCTTCTCATTGCACTCAGCCTCTCTCACCACAGACAAAAAAAGCTGTAGAGAACTGAATGAGATACTTGATCCCTGTATGGCTTTCTTGTTTGCTTTTTTAATGGTTCACAGCCTCAATCAGACAACATGGTTGCAAATCTGCTGCAAAACTACTTTGCCTTGTATGCTGTTGCTGTTTTTTCTAGAACTTTACTGGCAAACCAACCCAAATGCAGATTTTTTAAAATTGTTATTTATTTATTTAAAAATAATTGGTGCCACTTCATTACTTAGAGATACATTACTTTGTAAGTTTAGTGCTATGTACACTGTTAGTTCATATGAAATAAAATGCATTTTTAGTTATCTTAGAAAGTTGGATTTCATAAGGCATCTTTTCTGTCCCAAGACTAGGTTAGCTTTAGTGAGTAATATTTTCAAGGGAGTGGGGAAGGAGAAGGGTTCACTTGTAAATTTGCTATATAGGTAAGTATTTGGAGGTGTAAAATTAAACTGCTGCAAATGAGCAGAAATTTCAGTACTCAGTGCATTTTACACATCTATTTTAATATCTGTGGCCTGTTTTGATTATTTTTCTTTCTTTTTTTCCTAAACTTTTACCTGCAAACAGTTAGATTTCCCAATAACTGACAAATCCTTCCGCTGGGATTTGATTTGTACACTTGTGTCTGATGAGGTCACTGCTTGTTGTTATGATACAGAAAAGCCTGTGTCTATTTTAGGCATTTACTGTACATTTCTCCCGTGAAAAGAGTGAGATCGTGTCATCTCATGCTCCCCCTCCGCAGGTCACTTCCTGCAGCAATATGGACTAACTTAAACCTCGTGAGTACTGAACTGAGCGTCTCTTGCAGCCTCTAGTGTAAGAACCACACGTTGGGTTTGTGATATCTATTGAATAAACAACCTAAGGGGAACACACTTCTAGCTTGAACTCAGATGATGTGCATTGTGCAAAGACATCACTTTTCCTTAGCTCTGTATAGAGTGATATTTTTTTTTCTGTGCCGTTCACGGAAAGGTAGGAAATACCTTTCATGGAGAGCTGCTACTGTACTTAGCTCTGGCTAACTGAAAGCCCCTACTGGGTTAAACAAGGCATTTTGGGGGTTTTTTTCCCAGTGTTCCAGAGCTGCCTTTAAAATGCTGCAGCTGATATTCTCTGTCACATTTATTTCAAAGATCTCTTTTCTTTTTCTTTTTTAATATTTGTATATAACCCTTTCTGTCTCTTTCTGTTTACTCTTTTGGTTTGTTTTTATTTTACTGCTTTTAAATTTTAATTCATCATTCCATGTTCACATGTGTCTGTATCAATTACATTGGCTTACAGATTAAAAAACACCAACCCTATCCTTTGAAGTATGATGCATAATAGGAATACCTGGGATCTTACCTGTCAGTAGCTGGGATAGCTTAAAAAGTAGATTGAGATAATTCTGCCTTGAAACTGGGATACAATAAAATAAAGCTACAGGAGTTTGTAGTATTGCCAAATTTATCTCTACTTACCATGAACCTGGAATCTTTCTTGAGGGTGCAACACATTGACAGGCATTGTGAAGTGTTATAGAGATCATTGAGGCTTTTAAAAAGAAAAAAGGAAACAATTGTTGGAGCTTCATGGCAGTTGTTGAAAGCCCCCAAAGTTTGTTTTACCAGATGTTTTTTGCTACAGATTTTCTGTATTTAAAAATCAAAGTTTATCTTCTCAAGGATCCCAAATGGTATGTTTCATGTTTTGGAGGGCTTGCCTTGGTGTCAGCATCATTCAGTTCTTAACTCATTATTTTTCTTCACTAACTGCATTTGCTACATTAGCTGTAAGAGTTAAGTAGTCATCTCATCTTGAAACCTGCATTATTGAAGGCCCTTTCATTTGAAAGCTTTGGTTTGAACTGTCAACTTAGGGCTGTGACAGCCAGGGGAAAAATATTGGCCATGTTGCAGAGTATCTGATCCTACTGTTGGAAGTGCTGCATTTAAATAATGCTTGGAGTGACCCCAGGAGTGCAGTTTTGAGTAGAGTAGAGCCTGCATCCTGTGCCAACCAGTTTTTACTGGAAATTTCCAATATGCTCTTCCCAGCATATACTTCTTCCCTAGAAGTGTCAGGCTGCTGCTATGGGTGGAAACAGTCACTGCTGTCACTCAGCTACTGGCACTGATGGTACCTATGCATTGCCTGTTCCAGATTCAGGATTTGCAGACACTCTTATTTTGAGTTGAATATGAAGGAGAAAGACTGTATGTTACAGCCTAAGAGTTGCAAAATTCTAAAACGTGCAACTTAAATAGTAGTGCAAAAGGCTTTTTGGCTTTGTTTACTTGTAATTAAGAACTAGGAGAGACTCAAGACTAATTTTGGTTTTTAGAGAAGTCTTTCCCGAAAGATGTGTTGGTAGGGAAAGTGAGTGATTTTTTTCTCCACCTTATTTCAAAGCCTTTGTTGCAGTTCTGTGCATTTTGTGCCACAAAGATTCTGACTGGAAGTCAGACAAAATTAAAACTATTAGTGCCAGTGTAAAGAAATAAAAACATGCAAGAATGAAGTTTCCTTTCAGTGTAGCTGAACTCAGGCTCAAACGCTATTGGAATCAGTGAAGTTGCTGTGACGTTGACAGGTCAGATAGGCTGTGGCTACTTGAGCTACAGAGCCTGATTTGCACACGTGGTATTTTAAAAACATCCCATGCCTTGTTATGGCAGAGTTGTTCCCCAGTGCTTTGAGTTTTTACATCATTATTTACCTCCATGAAATAGAGATATAAAACTCTTGACTTGTTAGGATTTCACTCCATTGTATGAAGGTTATATAAGTTCTGAGATACAGGAAGAATGAGTAGTGAATCAAAAAAAGCCAACTCCATACCTTTATTATCTACCACAGGAAGTTTCTTAGTTAGGAAGTGTGAGTCAGTTTAAAAATCTGTTTAATCAGAAAATTGAACAGAAGCCTCCAATCAGTTTTTATTCTTTTGGTGTAGAAAACCAGCTCAATCTTAGTCGCTGCCAAATCTGATAATTTGTTTTTAGAACTTTGAACTGAAAACCATAATGACCTGTTTAAGCTTTGGGGGTGGACACAAACCTTACAACAGTTAAGATCCCCTGGCATTTCTGAGTATTGCAGACCTTTGTGTGCAATGTAAACCTAGATTGTGATTGAACAGGAGTAACATGTATGCACCCAGTTCTGCTAAATCTATTTCTGTGAGCTGTTACTGATCTGATAAACGAGCTGATCAATAGCCTGTTGCTGGATAAGTTCTGTGCCCCAGGCATGCACTGAACAAGGTAACTCTGTTTTCCCCCACACACCCCGTCCATCCCCTGGCAGGAGAGCAGTATGTCTTTGTAGTTATATACCAGCCATGTGTGTCACTTAGAGAGCAAGTGTCTAAATTTATCATCTCTTGCCTGGCCATGTTCCAGCTTTTCCCTTTTCCTGTTCTCTCCTGCAGACATGACACCTCATTGATGGTGCATGTGTGGTATTACAGCTTGAGATGATTTTTTTTAATTTTTTTTTTCAGAGCTACCTTTCACTCTGCTTTCTCTCTCTCTCCACAGTTGTGCAGAAGTAAGAGTGATTCTTACTTCTCTTTTTTTTTTTCCTTTTTTTCTTTTTTTTGTTTCCTTTTTTCTTTTTCTTCTGTTTTCTTTAGTGGACTGAAAATCAAAGCTTTAACCCTCAGCCCTAATGCAAGCTTGAGTAGTGGCTATCTGTCTGATAGTTAGAAGTCATAGTATTTACTTTAACAATTTAAACACTCATATGCTTGTAAAAATATTCCTAGGCCAGCCAACAATCTCTGCTTTGAATACTAAATAAGATTAGCACTCAAATATAACTGCTCTTTATAGTTCAGTATTAAAAGGTCTATTAATTTACAGTAATAAATGCCTTTTAACTGCACCAAAAGTAGTATTTATTCAGTCTGCATGCTTTTAAACTCGGATTGTATTTCAGGTGACAAAGTAAATTGAGGCAATGTTTTAAAGCATCTCAAATTGCTATTGCTGTCTCTGCAATGCATTCTTACTGACTTTTTTGCTCAATTGGCTGATATTTGTCTAGTTGGCATTGCTGCTCTGTGGTGTCAAAACAGGGTTGGTATTAGATAGGCAGAGAACTGTACTTAATTTGGCTTATTTTATATGGGGCATCTCTTGCTGAGAATCAAACTTACACAGTATTAATGTAAAAGTTAAAAACAATCTAAGTGTTCATTGGCTGTATGGATTCACAAAACGTCAGTAAAATGGGGACTTCAGACAAATCAGTATAGTCCGAGTTTTTGCATCCACTGTACTTTACTGTGTGCATTTGGAACTTAGATGCAGCTGTTCTTGTGATATTGTCACATCTAATTTTGTTATTTTTACATTTTTTAGGCTTTACTGCGATCACAACAACTAATCCCATTTGGTTGGTAAAGACACGATTACAGCTTGATGCAAGGTAAAGTGCCAGTAGGAAACCTCACTGCTGTGATAAGATTGTACTCAGGTGTTCTGAATCTGCTGTGTTCTGCACTCCAAAATAGAATGAAATCTTAAACATTCAACATTTCAGATTTGGGGAGTTGATGCTGGTCTCTCTACAGGTTATACTATCACTTCTCTTTTTTTAATCCATTCTGAGACATGCTTGAGGCACTGTAGTAGAACTGACCAGCGAATTTGTAATGAATTACAAGGTTAACAGTTTCATTAAAATAATGTTCTATCAACCATATGCTTACGTTTTCATTCAGTAATACATTCTCTTTAACTGTTGAGCTAAACATTCCTGAAATATGGATTCAGTATTATAGCAAATGTTTAGAAAAAGGCTTTAAACATCCTCAGGGTTTTTTTTCTGTTGTTGTTGTGGCTGGGTTTTTTTATATACAGTGAATTCTAGTCTATAAAAAGAGAAATACTTCTTTCATGGATAGAAACAGGAATTGTCCTAACATGGGATAGTCAATAAATTGCTTGGACTTACCATAGAATTGACTACAGAAATGGTTTATTATGAAATTTGTAATGAAGGTAGAATTTTATGCAAATAGGAAGGAAGACAGACCTCTTTATTCCTGTCTATTTAAACCTATAGGGAGAGTCTGGTATGATGCCATATGATATGTGTCCATATAAGTTATCTGCTGTTTTATTCTGTGACTTGCTCACTCAGAACTCTGCTGGCACAATCCATGTGCCTGCACTTGGCACAGCTGTAGTGAAGCACATCTCATGCAGTGTTGTCATGGGTTTGTATAGTTGTATACAGTATTCTAACTACTTCAGTATGCACAACTCAATGCAATGAGCAAGCTCAAAATGGGAGTAAAACTTCATTTGCCAAGTAATGCTTGAAACAGGTACATCTAATGAGCATTTTCCGTGACATCAGCAGTGGCTTAGTTCAGTCAAATAACAGGTGCCAATGTTGGACTGGTTGCTGTGCCAGTTGTTTGCTGAGGGCTGCTGTTTCAGCTCTTAGCCCCTGAATGCTTGGAGCTCTTTATTGAGGCAACAATTAGGGAAAATCCATTATGAAAAAGGAAATGGTCATTTTTCTCATGAGTCACTGACATTGATAGCCCATTTGGGAGTCTGTTTCCCAGCAGTTTAGTCCTTTATTGCATGAGAGCTGGGGAGGCCTAAAGCTGCTCAACCGCTCTGTAATACTTTTTCTTTAGTCAATGTGTGAAGTTTGACTTGGACTCCATGTAATGCTTTACCTGTGTTTAGTGCTGAAGGCCTTTGAGAGTGTCAAGTGACTTGGAGCCCCTCGGCATCAGTGTTGGGTATTTCCTAAGTCTTCTTGTCACTACAAACCAGTTTAATTATTTTCCAGTCTCGCTGGTTGCAGCAGTTGCTATTCAGACTTGTTTTCTCCTTTTTAGGAGTCGTGGAGAAAAGCGAATGAGCGCTTTTGAGTGTGTCCGCAAAGTCTATCGCCTGGATGGCTTTAAAGGCTTTTACCGGGGAATGTCCGCATCCTACGCAGGCATCTCGGAGACTGTTATTCACTTTGTCATTTATGAGAGTATTAAGAAAAAATTACTGGAGTATAAGACTGCTTCTGCCATGGACAATGAGGATGAATCAGCAAGAGAAGCATCGGACTTCGTTCGAATGATGATGGCTGCTGCCACTTCCAAAACGTGTGCAACATCAATAGCATATCCCCACGGTAAGTGGGACGTGTGCAGCCGAGACCCTGGGTCAGCTCCATCAAAGGGAGTCATCTCAGTGAGATTTGGAGCTAACTTTGGTTCACTTGCTCAAGAAATATTTTTCTGTCTAAATATGAGATTTAGCAGGTCAACGTGAGTATAGCATTCAGAAATGGAAGTGCTTTACAATGGATGTCCAGCATGACCTTTTCTTAGGCAATGTCTGTTTTGCCTAGGGATTTGCCAGGGTATGGCCCAAGGTACTCTATGGGGTACTTTCAGTTGGCATCTTTCCATATACTCAGCAATTTTCCCTAATGTGCCAGCAAGTTCTTGTCCCCCTTCTAGGGAAACAGGCTGTCTAGTTTGTGTGTCACTTGTACTTGATCTTCCTGCAGAGTAGTTGTGTGTATGTTGTTTGTTAATGAACAATGAGTACTGAACTAATGTCAATTTCTGAGCTAGCCCAAGCAACACTCCTCTTCTGGATTGTAGCTAAGCAAATTAATTTGCCTTGTTTAGTCAAATATCTAATACTTGCTCTCTTCTTACACATACTTGGTTTGCTACTGTTTGTCCTCCTCCTTTTTTTAAAGAGGAGTTGTGAGATTGAGAACTTGGGGAGGGCATTTTTGTGTAAAAATCCCCAATCAGTTGCTGGGAAAAATAATGAAAAAAGGTGAATGTAACCACTCAATTTTTCTTTTTTTTCCACTGGTTTTCTTTGTACAGAGGTTGTACGAACAAGACTAAGAGAAGAGGGAACAAAATACAGATCTTTCTTCCAGACACTCTCTTTGCTTGTGCGAGAGGAAGGGTATGGCTCCCTTTACCGAGGCTTAACTACACATCTGATCAGACAGATTCCAAACACAGCTATCATGATGTCCACCTATGAAGTTGTAGTCTACTTGCTTGATGGATAGCAGTGTGACAAGGTGGAAGAAGGTGGAAGATGGAAAGACTGGAGTGGACCACTGAATGTCAATGCCAATGTGGTGGGCAAAAGGAGCGTTGGATCAGGAACAAGCAGCTGTGGACAAAACAGAAGGTTGATTGTGGGCAACTGAATAATTTTGCTGCCTTTATTGTGTGGTCTCATGTCAATGTGACAAATGGGAACTGCCCCTTAGGGAATGCCTTCATACATCTCTTAATTCAGAATTATTCTTTTCTTTTCATCTGTTAATCTAGACAAAGCCATTGAGTCATCTTCAGAGACCCGATGGGTGAGGGAGGGGACATGAAATATGTTCCTGGGCAGTCCTATTATCCTCTCATAGTGATTGCTCTCAACTACATCATTTTTATTCTGTTTTACTGCATAGTAACCTGTTGGAGGAATGGACAGGACAGTACTTTTATAGCTTCCTATACCTGAAACTTCCATTTAGTTGCTCTGAAGATTCATAAAGAGACTGAGGTAGTGGTAAGTGTGTAAAGTTTTCCATGTTGCTACCTCAAGCCAAAATATGGTGCAGGGACCTAGAACAGTTATTTCTTCACTACAAAAGGTGATACCTGTTGTAGCTTTTTAGTTCTGATTGTTCTGGTTTTTTTTTTTTTCCTTGACATTTGAGCAGTGTTGTAGGTTAATGAGAGAGGGTCTGATTTTTCAACTCTTTGGTTTATCAGTCTGTTAATGTTGGTCTATGTGGACTTCTGGTCCTGCTGCATCATCCTTTTTCTTTAACTTATTCTGAAGTGAGAGAGGCCTATGAAACATTGTCTTGTATCATCAGTTTTCCTTGCCAACCTCTTCAGGTCACTCACACAGTTAACAAGTTGCTGAA
This sequence comes from Hylia prasina, assembly GCA_013397195.1. NCBI lineage: Eukaryota > Metazoa > Chordata > Aves > Passeriformes > Sylviidae > Hylia > Hylia prasina. The sequence goes on from VYXD01011669.1 coordinate 1,560,571, forward strand.
TGTTACTTTTATAGCTTTTTAAGGATTTGTAATATGATGAGAAATCTCAACTAGTCCAGCTTCCCATTTGTGAAGACAGGATTCACTCAGTTTCATGCTGCCTAAGCACAAGCTGTATTACCCTTAAGCATCTGGCAAATCCTGCCTTGGATTACCAGTATTTATATGAGAGTGCTGGAGAACACATATCACCATGGCTAGGGTGACCAGAAAGCTGAAACCAATTGAAGTTGTGATAGATCTTGTCAGTGCAGACAGGCTCTGTGCAGAAGGAGGGAGAAAATTGTAAATGATATTTTCTTAAAAGTATTCCCCCTGATAATTGCTGTATCACTTCTGTCAGCTTGAGCCTGTGTACTGAGCTATAGCCTCATCCTCCACATTGTCTGATTATTCAGGCATTGGTTTTGTTTTGTAAGCCAATTGCACAATAATGCCTTGCATTCAGCAGTGAGGCTTAGCTGGTTTATTCTGTCAGAGTTTACAGAATTTTCCAAAATCATACAACTGGAGTGTCAAGCAGTTTAATGTTACAGGAACTTTGTTTCACAGCTTTCCAGACAGGTATCTTCTCAGTCTGCATCCATTACCCTTATGAGGAAGATGGTCACTTTTAAACTGGGGTCAATAGCTTTCTCCATCTAAATGCTGCTACACTGGCATGGACAGAACTGTGCTCTCAGCTCTTGCAGTGTGGTACTTCAGTACACTTGAACTGTGCATCATGTGCAATGGCTTTATTTTAAGAATGACTTCTTATGCACTTTGTGGCCTTCTTAGGGCTCATGACTTTTCTTCCTCTTACTGGTTATCTGGAATCAAACTGTGTTTGAAACAATGCAGTTTGGTTTTAAACAAAGCAGGTGGTTTGATTTCTGTGTAAGCAGTGCAGGAGTTTATGCTGTAAATCCATAGCATCTCTGTGGCAGTGGTTCTGTAGGCTCTGTGTAAAACCTTGAAGCTTGCAGAACAGTCAGTCTGGGTTTTTCTCGTTTGCTTTTCTTTGTTTTGACCTTTGTCATGTTCTCCACAAAGTGTCAAAGTATTTCAGTATTTTATGTAATTCTCTGTATTAATTTGCTTATCCTCTAAAAGCCACCCATAGTAAGTACATCAACCTGTGTGCTGTATTGACTTCCCTGCTTGGAAAATGTTCCCTTTTTAAAGACATTGCATGGTCTGAGGGGTGACCATGGTGAACCTGATTGTCTCAAAGAAGTCAAAGGAGTGCTTAAATGTGTTTTAAAGTGGGCTTTTTCTAGTGATGTCTCTAGGAAAAGACTGGAGTATTTGTGGCTGACCTAAGCCTTGATGTGATGCTTTTGTTCAGATAAATAAATGCAGGAAGAATCACTTACTGTAATTTTTGTGATGTAGAAAGTGGGTCACTCTTCAGGTTATCTGGATTACTCAGTCATAGCCAAAACTTAAATTGGCAAAGACCATACTCAGCTTTGGAGTTTATGAATACAGCAAACACTTGGAGTAGCCTAGGCTTCATGAGAGTTTCTCTGCTGTTTGGATACATTGTCCCGTAGTTCTGTGTTTGTCTCCCATTCCTGGGTATTCCCTGGGTACTACTGCGTGTGTGCCTTCTCTGGGTAAGAGCAGAGCCCCTGGAGTTGATAAGCAGGAGATTTTAACAAGTACAGTTGAATATGGGAGATAACAGCTAAAAACAGACAATCAGCTTATTACTCCACCTCTTTAAGGGTGTTCCAGCTTTGTTTTAAACTTCAGGGGTGATCGTTTTGGCTTCCTTTGCATAACCAAACATAACCCCAGAATTTCTTGGGATTTTTCATTATTTTTAAACTACAAGTACCTGCAAAATTACCTCTGATATATTTCCCAAATATCTTTAAATTATTTATATAGTTTTCTCAATATTTATTATAAAACCTCAAGAGGAATAACAAGATGCTTCATTCAATAAAATCCTTAACTGCGGAGCTGAAAGCAGTGCATTTAAACTTGGTCATCTTGATTTGCACTTGGGTGTCATGTGTTTATATCCCACTTGTGTGTGCTAGAGGAAAGGGAAGGACTCCGGTAATGAGCCCGTTCCTGGTTCCCCGGCTGCGACCAGAGCCGGGGCCGGCAGGGGGCGCGCCCCCCGCGGGAGTCGCGGCGGGGAAAGCCGAGGAAAAGCGCTCGGGGAATGCGGCCCTGCAGCGCCGTGAGGGAGCGGGCAGTGAGTGCTGCGCTGGGCCGCTGTGCCTGGCCCGTTCCTGCTCTGCCTGCTTGGAACAGGGCTTACACGAGGGAGCTGTGGAATTTTTTTGGTTGTTGTAGTTGTAACTGAGACATCGCCTGTGCGCTTAGCCATTAACGCTGCCTCCCTTTCTGTTTACATAACGCACTCTGCATCTTCCCTTGCTGATTGAGGTGTTAATGACAGCGGATCGTTTGTTTGTTAATGACAGTTTCTGCTAGTCTGTTTTTCTTACACATTCCTCAGACTGCAGCTTTGTAAAAGAATGCTTCCAGAGACAAGAGTGGAGAGCCTTTATAAATGTTGCTTCCTGTTTAAACTGTTCAGATTTGGAAAACAAGCTGAATGCTGAAGTGTGCCTAGGTAAATGTACTACTTTTTTCAACTTTCTGTCTGTTAAACTGAGTTATGTAAGTTTTTTTCAGTTCTTCTATTTAAGAGTCTGCCTACCCTGCATATGTGAACATAACTATGCCCTCGGAGTCATAGCCAAACACTCACAGATGACAGATTGAGAATAATTCAGTACTCATGTGAGGTTTGCTATTATTCTTGCATACATGTAGTTGGCTGTAAACTATGTGCATTTACTCTGTATTTATATAGTTAACTTTTTGTTTGGATTGCTTTAAACTTCAAAGCAAATTAAAATTATGTGCTTCTATCCAAATGTTGCCTGCTGTGCTAAACTGTACACTGTTTTTAACCTTTTAATTTTTCTTTTATTGATACATACCAGTGCCTGCACAGTTGTGATTAAAAATGAAAAATTCATTAACCCAGTGAATCATTTTATCTTGTGCCATTTTATAGTAGCTGAAAATAAGGTGTGTGTATTGTACCTGTAGTATGGCCTCTTTGGAAGGATTCATGAATGACTTAAACTAGCAGTATGTGTTGGTGCAGTAGGATTTGAACACAGTTACCTCTGCAGAACCAAGCAATCCTGTCTATCAACTGAGATTCAGGAGCTGGTGACCACAAAGCTTGTGTCCATTTGAAGTGCCACCTAGCACAAGCCACTGCTGACAAAACTGAAGGACTATAATTCCTTAAAATGCTCAGTTAATTGCATGTGAGGTTATAACCAAGTCCTTGAACCTGACACATTGTTAGATACTGATACTGTTTTTCTTACGACAGTGGGTGTTTGAGGTGAATTCTGTCCTGAGCTTCCCCACAAATCATTCTGCAAATGCATACAAGGTGTTTGTTTGGTGACCGCTGTTTTTTCCCCCTTAGTGTGTGCTCTGGAACTGAGTCTTTGCAGCCTCTAATATGGAGGCAGGTTCGATGTCTCTGATTTCTTTCAGCTGTTCAAAATTACTTCAACACTTGCATTAAATCAGCACATCTGTGATAGCATTTTTCTTTCAGTAGGTGTTACTGTGACTTTCCCTACCTTGCCATGCTTTCTAGCTCCCAGGCCAGCCAGGCTCAGAGGTAACCAGTCCTCTGGAACCAGTACAGGCAACCAATGTGCTTATCCCTGACACATCTGAAATTATGCCTCTAACTGGCACAGATGTAATTGTCTGTAATTGATCTTTCACTTTTACCCTGTGAAGGAGGCACTTGGGCAGAGCTCAGGGTAAGTCTGTGGGGATGTTCTGAAGTTCATGCTGCTTTACAACCCTTTCTGCTAGGGGGGTTATATTGGGCTTGCCATGGTCAAAAAGTGTGTGTAAAATGAAGGTGTATTTAAAGTGCTAATTGGTTATGACTTGGCATTAATGCAGCAGTGCAGTCTGACAGATGCAGCCTAAAGCACATGAAGCTTAACAATGCCTTTCTCAAAAGAAAGCCCTTAAATTTGTTAATGCACTTACACTAAAATAAAATGTACTTCCAAAGACAAACACTCCCCTCGTCTTGTATGTGCTGCTCAGCCGCTGTGCTCTCTGCTGATTCAGAACATCCTTATCTTCCTGCACAGCTTCTGTAAAAGGCAGGAAATGCCAGGACTGGAATCCAGTTTTTGTGAGCAAATTGATGCAAACAAAATGGTGTCTTGAACTGTGAAAGGCAAATGGGAGCACAGGATCTTCTGTTAGTCTAGGTGGAATATTTCAAGGGATGCTCCTAAGACTGGGCTCACTATTGCAGAGACCTCAGTGATGAGGTTGTGTGAAGCTGAAGCTTTCCAAGTGAAATGATGGTAATTCCAGGTAAACCTCTACAAAGTCAATGTTTCTTCCATTACCTCTGGCTATTTGAAAGTTGGTAGTTCTTCCTAATCCTGCTCTGTAGCAGACACTGGGGATGGGACTGAGGATGTACATGTAAGAATTGTCTGGAGTATAACCAAAATGCAAAGCTGTCTGTTTTCCCCCAAACTTCTGAAATACAATGTGCAAGTGAGGCAGCAAATCCTTGAATGTAGGAGTGACACCTTGTAATTAGACACTAGGTAACATAGAACCAGTATTTAAAAGGGAAAACAATTAAATAGGAAAACTACAGACTCCTGTCTTTAGCAGAGTTCTTGAGTACATCCCTCTTTTGCAAAGTATGTTATTGACATAAAGATAACTGGCCAGTAAGCAAGAATTTCTAGTGTTAAAATAAGCTGATGATTATTTGTGATCATCTGTGTTTCACATGAAGTAAATGCAGGAGAGCCAATCTGTGTGGGAGTTTCGTGGAACTATGGGATGTGGAGCCACAAAGGAAATCTCTTGTTTATTCCTAAGTGGGTAAGATCTTGGCTAAAAGAGTAAGTGTTTTGTAATGGGCACTGCTGGATTGCTGGTGAATACTGCAAGTTCTTGATGGCCTCTGAAGAAGACTCTGGCAAAAACTGGACTTGGTATTGTCAAAATCATTTGGTGTGGTCAAATTTATTCTCTCTGGATATCTTCAAGCAGTTAATCTCTGTAACTGAACAATAGTAGTTATTATATTGCTGATCTGAATCTGTCCTGTTTCAGTTCTACATGATGCTTTTCTGGCAGCATTATATTTCTGTCAGTGTCTGAGGACAGACAGAATGTCTGTCATATGCTGAGATGTTAAGAGAGAATATGTGGCTTGCATAGGGACTGTTCTGGGCTGCTTCATCCTGGTGCATTCCTCTTTGCATGTAGTGAGGGAGAGTTCCTCCACTGAGCAAGGATTTGGGATACTGACTGGGGGAAGTGTGTGGGCATTGGAAAGTTTTCCAGGGAACTTGGTGAGAAGCTGTCCTTGCCGAATTACAAGCTGAGAATTTTGCTGGAAAACATCAAAATCTAGAAGTTGGACGCACTTGAGTTTGAGCAATAAAAAGCAGTATCCTTGCCAGAACAAGAAGAAACAGGTAAAAAATAAAGTGGAATAAGTGAGTAGCTAATGTGATTTGGTTTGGTTTTACTATGTTTTTGTTATTTTGGGTTAGATGTGTAACAATATTTTTAAATGGAAAAGGTGTCCCCCTTTGTCAGCAGTTCTCACCCAAGGGAAAAAAGCTCTCCAAATACAACTTTGCAGAATTTTTATCCCAGTTTAGCTGTGCTAGATTCTTCCATTGAGAAAGTAATATTATGGATACTTTTCATGGCCATGTCAAACTCTGCTGTTTCTAGCTCCTCAAGACCACCATAAGAATGCAGCAGAAATGTTTCTGTGAACTCAGGTCACTTCCCTCTAAAGAGAAAAGGCCAGTTCTCCTAGGATTGTTTGATATTCTCTCAGGATAAATTTTGGCTAAAAGAACACCAGCAAGACTCTTTTGGATGTGAATGCTGAAGGGAGAGCACACCTCCTGACAGAAGGTGCTCCCCAGTTTCTGTCTTTATTCTTTGGATAGGAAAAGGAAGTGAATCCTGAAGAAACAACTCTGTTCTTGCTAAGAAAGCCCAGTAATTGAAAATCTGTTCCCAGAAATGGGTCATTCTTCAAGGAATTCTGTGAGAAATCACAGTGGATTTCCTGAGGTATTCTCTTTCAGTCTGTCCAGGAGCAAGGTCTGCTTGGGGAAGACTTTCCTTCCTCATTCCCTGGAAATAGTTGAAGACAGATCCTGCTGTTAAGCTTTGCACTGCCCACAAATGCTGCTTCCTGCAGAAAATTCTTAATGATGTGCAAGTAACTTTTTTTTCCCCCTGGCTGCTAAAGGCAGGCAAGCAGAATTTGTTTCTAAGCTGGTAAGTTTTCATGATAGTTCTCAGTTACTTTTACTATAATTTCTGGAGGTATTTGTTTCCACTCTGTCTCTTCTGGAGTGCAGTTAGCAGCAAAAGTTGACAGTTCTGTTATCCTGCGCTGCTACTGTAAATGTTTCTGGCCTTTGCAGTGACTTGCAAGTTGATTTGGGGAATCCAGCTGGATTCATGCGGGATATGCTTAGAGACTTGGAAATTTGCTTTGAATTACTTGAAACAAGAATGATCTATTGTCACTGACACATTTTCCAGAAAGAGTACTTGAGGGGAAATACTGAAAAATGGCAACCATTCAGCTCTGCTTGTAGGGTGGTCCAGTGTTATTCCCTAATTCATTCAGGCAGCAGACAAAGATTTAAAGTGCTTTCTTTGCAATACTAAAAAAAAAATTTAAAAAAAAATCACAAAACCAGTATAAAAATATTGACCTTTCCCCATTAGGGAGAAGAATATCTGCACTAGTCCCTAATTGTTGTAAACCAAAGAGACCATTGCCAAAACTTTATAGCTGGGATGTAAATGGAATATTGCCTACCAAGCAGGAGCAGCTTAGATCTGTTAAAACCACATACACATTTGGACACACAGGGCTGAACCAGTTAGAGCCAGCATTCCCCAGAGCTCAGGGCAGCCAGAATTACATTTTCTTCCCACCACCTTCTTTCCAGTGGTAAAAGATTGTTTCCTTATGACATAGCAGGGACACTGGAGTGGTCATCAGGTATGATGGGATATTTCTGTGGACAACATTCTTGTAATTCTCAGGATCTGAGCTTTTCACTTGGGCTGTCACCCTTCTCACCCTCCACAAAAAGGTGATCAGAATTAATTTGGGAGGGATAGGATTTTTAGAGATGACAGATATAGAAGGGTGGTAAAAGGTGAGTTAGATGCTGAACCATGAGAATTATAACTTAGCAGAAAAGACAAGATTGTATTACCATCCCCCTTCTTCCCAAATAGCTCAAGAAAGATAAATCTTTGTGAAACTTTGAACTTTATTCATTCCTAGCTGTGGAAAAACCTGTTCTTCAAATGGAGAGTTGGCAACATGTGGTGGCAGTATCTACCATGCTTCCTATTCCTGAAGAGGAAATAAGAGACAGAATCTGGAGAAAGCAGGGAGTTCCAACTGCTGCTTCTTTAAGTCCTGGGATGAACAAGGCTCTCAACTGCATTCAGTGTTACACAGTGCATAACACCTTACTCAATTATATCCCATCTTTCTAGTTTGCATGTTCTGAAAAAGGAGTAGAGGAGCTTTCCCAGCACCTGGTTTCTCCTCAGCCTTGTGTCCACATGCAGCTGGGAGGGGAGATGGAACAAAGCTGCAGCAATTCTCAGGCCTCTTGCTGTACTCGGTGCTGCCCCTCTTTGCTTGAGCCAGACATAAGAGGGATGAAGGGAGGGGTGACTTTAAACTGTTAACAAGGAACAAAAACTCCTCCTCATTTGACAATGCACCTCTTTACAAGATGTGTTTGTGTTTTTTCTTTCAGTTGTAGATTTTGATCACAAAAGTAGTAATGGATGAAGAAAACAGGATTATCTAAGTACAGCAGTTTTTCTACAAGAAAACTGATGTGGCATTACAAAAAAAAACTTATAACAGAAACATCCACAACCATCCTGAGCTGACAGATTAAACAGCATTCTTGGGACAGAGCAAGAAGACTGGCAGTCTCTGCTAAAGGCAGGGTAAGAGTAGAATATCAGAAAAGTCACCCTGAAAAATAATAGGTGGGCTGTATATAAGAGAAGGATAAAACAGGTTAGATTGGAAGGGGCCTTAAATTCATCTTGTTCCCAGCTCCCTGCCATGGACAGGACACCTCCACTAGACTGTTTTTCATACTGACCCTGGTTAATTCACTCCTGCATGAAATAAAGGCAAAGACAACAGGAAGAGAATTGAGGTATTAGTCAGCTGAGCTTTGCACAAGGAAAAATGAATTATCAGCTCACTTCACTGCTGGGAACAATTTAGCAGTAGTGTTCTCAAAATGGTTTATTATGCATAAGTAGGTTTAGAGGTGTTTCTACAGGAAGGTCTGATGAGGTGACTATAATATGAAATGATTTAAAAATCTCAGCTGTGATCTTCTATGGAATTATTCTGAGGGAATTCGAATTATGATGAATATTACTACTGTAACATTGAGGAGTGTTAATCATGAACAACCAGGTCTGGTAGGAGGTGGCCCTGCCCATGGCAGAGAGGTTTGGAATGAGATGATCCTTGAGGTCTCTTCCAACCCAAGCCCTTCTGTGATTCTGTGGGCAGGACCTTTTCATGTAAGCTACAGATGTGCAGCCTTGGAATGTCAGCTGCCTTCTAAGCAGGCCCCAATTAATGCAGAATGGTTTAGGTTACTAGTAATGCATGCAAATTATTTTTTTGCAAACCAAGTAAGAAAAATTATGTTAGTCAAACCTTCTTGATTTAGCTTTCTCTTGGTTTAATTTTTGAAGGTTTAGGAGCGTTAGTGGGAAGAAAAGCATTTCCACCTGTAATATCTGTTTTAACAGAGCTGTACTTTAGCCTGTTATTTTGAAGCATTTCCAAGTGGCTCCCTGTGAAAAAGGAGTGTAGGTCCAGGAGACCCAGAGGGACTAGTGAAAAGATGCCTTTTTAAAAAAAAAAAATGCCTTTTTTTTAATGATGCCGTTTACTTTTGTAAAAAGTCATTCTGAACTTTTGACTCTGAAACTGGGGCTTGTTCTTGACCATTTCTGGTCTCTGGACTGAGTGTGATCAAAAATACTGAAAACAGCTAGAGAAGAGTACTCGTTTTCACTTATGGAAACTGATAGTTTTGTGAGTATGTGAAAATCTGATCCAGTGTACAGTGAGCTTTTTCTGCCAGCCAACCCTCCTATTCACGGTGTAAATAACTGCACTTCTTCCTGGGAGCAAAATGGTGAATTTGTTCAGGCCCAAATATGTCTTTTCATGATGCAGCTTTACCCCCTTTACCAAAAGCAGCTTTTTTTCCATACAGCAGCATGGTGTTCCCACTGCTTTTCTAGTCATAAGAATTTCAGTGCAGAAACAGTGGTATGGTGTTTTGGGAATTGCATACCAGCTAAAGCAATTCCAGTTATTGTTCTCTCAGCTGTATTTCCACCGCTCCATGGACCCCCCACTTCAGCTTTTCCAGGTTAGTGGGAAGTCAGTAAGAATTAATGACATTAAAATTACATTAATGCCTAAAAGATTAATTTATGCTGATTATTTCCTTGTTTACAGGGAATCAAATATCTCCTAACATGAACAGAAAGTCTCTAACATGGTGAAAAGTTTGATACTGCTTAAGAAGACACTTTGAAGGTTAAAGATGATGTTAATATCTTACAGCCAGAATTATGTGCAGCACAGTAGGGGCACCAACAGTAAACCATGAATGGGTCATAGCACTTAGAGAACAGGAGTACCACATAAATTCACATTCATAAATAACATCTGGAGTCCCATAGGACAGGAAAGGAAGTATATTTGAGCTTTCTCATATTTTCCCTCAGTATGTGAAACATTATGAGAATTACTTCTTTTTTAAGGTGACTATGTGTAAAGGGATGTACATATAAATTACAAGCTCTTAGGGCTGGATTGTAACATTTTGTTGGGCTTATTATGATTGAGGTTCATTCTGTATTTGTAGTTTCTTTCAACCTGTCAATCAGAAAAGGATGACCTATGCTGCTTAAGATGTATTTGGCACCTAGCAGCAAGTTGTAGAATTAACAAAGCAAGTGAACTAGAGTCCATTTGCAGACCTCTGTCTGAAATGTCACTGCCCTCCAGAGATGAGGGCATAAGACACTAGAAAGAGGTGTTTGATATGACTAGTCAATGTAAAACCATGATTCAGAGTGGGAATTGTAACAACAAACAACAAAGCCAAGACCCAGGTCTTGAATAGCCTGGATAAAGCTTGAATATATCAGTATATAGAGATGTTAGTGCTTTTCTTCACACATTGGTAACGTGTTTTCTTCACACGTGATAAACGTTTGACAGTGGATATATTACTTGAAAGAGTCTTTTGTGGGTCACACTTCTAATAAAGTTTTACTGATGATATTTTCTGTACAGGTTGATATTAAGGATATTTTTTGTGGTTGATAAACCTCGTAAATTCTAGTAAGTCAGTTGTTTATGACATGAAAGTATCTAATACCTTGTTGTGCTGTCTGTGGCACTGCTGTTTAGATAGATCATAATGCACCTCCAAAGGATTTATAAAATTTGCAAAAATGGGACCTTAATGTGCAGGTTAGTGTTACTACTGAGAAACAGTGTGACTTGCAGGTGGTTTATGGTTAAAAGTGGCCTGGGAATGATGGCAGAGGAGTACACAGGAGGAGCTTAAAGACCATTGGAAAGGTAAGTCATTTTTTCCAGTTCACAACTATCCTTGCCCAGCTCCCCAGAAGGGCCCTGCCACTCAGCCAGCCTGGTAAAAACCTGTATTGTTACTATTCTGTGACTTCTGTGCAAGGCTTGAATAGCAACCAAAGCACCTACAGGCAAATAAATTATTCCACTCCCACTTAGCAATGCAGGACCAAACAGGGATTCTTGTGTGGTTAAATCCAGGTCCTTGTGGGACCTTGTGGCCTATACCATTCATAACTCTACCAGGCTTCATCTTTAAACTAATTAGGTTACTTGTTCTACTGGGAGGTTGCCTCAAAACCTGGCTTTCTTGTATTGGAACTGCTCTAATTTATTGTCATAGCAAGAGTCCATGGAAATTGATATCACCAGTGACAGTAAGTGACAACAGCCTCTAAAGAGTTAATTGTCATAGGTGCTTTGTATTGGAGAGCCTTTCCTTGATCTCCCTTTTTCTGCTGGCTTTCTTTTGCTTTGGGTAGCAACTTACATATGGAAAAGTGACCTGAGTTGCCTCGTTCCTGGATTTGTGTTGTAAAAATGCTGTCTTATTTTTATTTTAAAACAGTTCATCATATTTGTACAAACAAGCTGACTAATCAGCCAGCTATTGTGTCTTACAGTTAGCAAATAGCACAGCTGGCCCAGCTTCTGTGCACCCCAGCCATTAGTTCAGACTGACTCTTTTGGATTTTTTTTGCTCTATCTTGGCTCTCAATTGCTGGTTTGCAGCACTGACTCATGCATTCTGTACAAAGTTTTTCTATGGCTCTATAGACACTAAATTTGCTTTTGGTTGTATGTGATATTATGACACCATTGAAATGCAACTTTGTAATATTTTTGCTTGCATCCTCCTGTGGGCCTGATTCTGCCCCCCTACCCTGCCTAAATAAATCCTTCTCATTGCATGCCATCGTGCCAGCCTACTACTGCTCTTCCAGCAGCACAGTGTAAGGATCTGAAAAAGCATTCCAGTGGTTTTTAGTTCTCCTTCACTGCTGCACTTCAACTGCTCCTGTAACTTTGGGGAGCTGTTGTCCTGATGTTACTGCACTCTGTGTGTCTGACCTTCAAGCCTACAGAGTCCTTCAGTGGAGGTGTTGTTTAAAGTCATGGGAGAGTCAACACTTCCATTCCTGGCTCTGCAGCTGTGCACAGCCACCAGTAAATCACGTTCCCTCTCAGTGGGAATTAGCCACGCACTGACAGGCTGTGGATATAAATAACAACGTGTGTGGAACTTAAGGTGCATTCAATTGATCTGTCTGATAATAAAATAACTCACTGGCAGCTGTTCTTCATTACAAATTTCATCGCTGTTACTGAAAAAGCTGAGTTGTTATCCTCTCTTTTTATTTTTTTTTTTTTTCTTTTCCTGAGAAAGTTTTCCATTTCCCATTATTTCCTGCTGGGAACTATATAATTCATAAAACAGGTGACTGCACTGTACTGATTGAGGCTAATGCCAACAGAAGGAGTCTTGAGGGGGGAGAGAAAAGCTCTTCCTGTGGGGGAGAAAGCTGTTCCTGTAGAGAGTTAAAGCACTAATTCTTATTAAAAAGAAAATTCTGTCTTCTTTTGCACTACTCTCAATGTCAAAGAGAAACAGATTTACAGGTATTTTAGTGAACCACAAAATGCTGTCTCTTACTTTTCCCTTTGACAGAAATAGCTTTCTGCTAATTTCAGAAAGGCCTTCTCTGGACACTGTACTTAGAGTGGTTTCCTGGATTCCTCTAGATGAGAGTTTGTTTCATTCAAAAGGGATTTTACATCTTGAGCTCAGAGAGCCTTTAAATTAGAGCTGCCTAAGTGTAACTTAATTTATGCCAGCATTCTCTGTCCTCAGGCTGTTATCTTGTGCCCTCATGTAAGGTGCTTTTGCCCAACCAACTGCAAGTCCTAACACGTCTTGCATAAGTGAAGCCATTAAATTGACAAGACCGAATGGGGAAAAATATTACAGGTGCATAGTAGTCAATTAATTAAATGAGCCAAATCATAGTTAATTTTCCTTTTTATTATTAGAATTTTGTTTTGATTGTTTGGGGAATTAGGGAATCCTATGAAGCTGAGGTAAGTCCTTTGATGTTTAACAGTTCATGAATATTTTTGTCATGACATCTAATTGCTATACTCATGCTTTGAGATTATTTTGTACATGAAATTAAGTTAGTTTATCATTGAAACCATACCAAATCCAAATAAGTAGCAGCTCTGTGACTGTAGTGCTGGACTGCTTTCAGTAAGGATTTTTCTTTGTCATCATTCAGTTGGGATTTTGCAAATTAAAACCTTTTGCCTTTTTGCCCATATTCTGATACAAAGACAGAGGGATGTTTTGATATAAGCAGGAACTGCTTCAGGGTCTGTAGTAAGTGAGCACATTGGAAATATTCTTTGTTTTCTCAGTACAGAACATTTCACAACAGGACTGGCTTTTTTCTGAGGCAATGCATTGTCATCAGCTCTCTGCACATTTCCCTGCTATGCTCCTCTAGGTCAGACACTTCTAAGGAAAACGCCTTGCAGGAAGATTAACTGGGATGTGACTGAGGAGTGTGAGAGTGAGAAGTGACCAAAAATATTTGAAAGGCATCATGCCTGGTATGGACACAGGACAACTCCATGGGATGGGCTTGCAGGGAGGGAGAAGGGGAGCAGCTGAAATGGATGAATATTCAGACTATTTATAGGCTTCCTTCCAAATCTTGGTTGGGAGGCTGGCTTGCTTCCTTAATCTTAGTGAAGCTATCAGATCAGCTGTGTTACTTGTAAGGATTTTTATTAATAGAACTGCTGGAGAGACTTTTGGCTTCTCGTTGCAAAATGTAAGGAACTATCACCACAATGTAAAATGAAAAGCAGGCTTTTTAAAATCACCACACAAAACCTTAATGGTTCTGAAATGAAAATATAAGTAGACCCAGAGAACAAGTATAAAGAAGTATAAATTTTGTTACATCAAGCATGCTGTTCTGAGGGGGAGCTGTGAATTCAGTTTTGAATATTTTCTTGTCATAGGGATCTGTACTGTGACCTTCACAGTAGTGAAGGGGAAGGAGCTGTAGGTCGAAGGGAACAGGGCCTTGTTTTCCTTGCAGAAGTATCTGAAGCTCTCCAGTTTTCAGACTGGGAGGTTGTGTTGGATCATTCTGCGCCCAGATATGACTCCCTTGCAAGGAATGTTCCTGGAGCTGCCCCTTCCCCTGGTCTGGAAGCAGCAGTGCATAAATAAAGCTGTATTTGTGTGTGCCTCTTCCTGGGCCAGGCTGAAGAGGTTCTTTTCTAGCATGGTCCATCTGCTGTCACCATTCCTTGTTGGAGGCACTTCCCTCTTGGATGTGATGCTGTGCACCTCTCAATGACGCTGCTAACGCAAATCCATCAGAATAATTGGAGCTATGTTTTTATTTAACTGATCATTATGTCAGAATGAACTGATCATTCATATTCATTAGAATATGCTTATATGTGGTGTCTTGCTGCAGTAAAAGCCAGATTTGGGACAAGCAGCTGGGGAGGAGATGGGAGTGGCTGTATGTCTGTGGTCTGGGCACCTGGACACAACTGCAGGTGGGTATCTCTTAAAGCTGTGCTTTAAATGTTACATTTTCTTTTTCCTACATAAACAATAGTTAAATACTTGGTTCCCACCAAAAGTCATCCTGAAGGTCAGGACTTGGGTGTTTAAATCCCATTTGTGTCTTTTGAAAACCTCCACTTTTTATTTTGCCAGTGTGCAGCAGCATTCTAGCAGGCCTAGATAATTTTGAGATATTCAACATAAGAAAAAAAATTATAATGTGTTAAATGCTGTTATATTTTATAAACCTGCTTTGCAATGCAAAACTCGTTCACAGCAAAGAAGTTGAATCAAAGGCTCACCACTGCCAGCTAATTATTTAATGTTCTCCAGCTAATGTTGTTATGCTGCCAAAACTGTGTTTCCATCTTTTTCTTTTCTTAGAGGAGGATAAGCTCATAATTTATTTTTCTGCTTGAGTTGGTTGATTTAGACTAAATTTTCTTTTGTGAAACTACATGTCTCCTCCCTCTGCTCACCAGCAAACTTAGAAAAAATGGCACATCATCTCTTTGTTGCTGAAGTTAGAAGCAAATACCTTTAATTGGGTTTTATCACGCTTTTCAAACAAAATATATTAAAAATCTTTATAAGAGAATCCAGAGACCAAAATGAATGTGTGACTATTTGTTTCTACGAGGCTTTGAATATAACAGTACAAAATAAGGTGGTAGTTGGCTGCTTGTCCAAGACTTGAGAGATTTGCCTTCAGTTTGCTGGTGTTGTAAACCATGAGAGGTGTTATAAGATTGCTGACAAGTAGCTTAAAAAAGGCTTTGCTTAGTACACACAGGAGAACAAACCCTGGAATTCAGGTGCAGTTCAGAGGTGCTCAGGGTAGAGCAGGGAGTTTAACACAGATGCCCCTCAGTATCACCTGCCAGCAATTGGTGGCTTTGCTGCGCACCAGGACTAAACAAACACTGGCATTCTGTCCATATAAGTCAGGGGCTGTTGATGCGAGTGTAGGTAGGATCCCCTGGGTTTGATCCTAATGTAAATTCATACCATATAGGTGTCCCTTTGTTGCAATATCCAAAAATAAGCATTTTCTAGTACTTTTGGTTTTTTTTTTTTTTTGGACACATCAGCTTGTAGCTGTCCCATCTGGAGCTATGATTTCATCAGCTCTTGCAAACAGTTTTGCAAATATTTCAGTCTGGTTCAGAGACTGGGAAAGAAAGAAAACCGAGGATGTTACTGCTGTGAGTTAGTAAATAGTGCTGCCCTGTTTCAGTGCCACACTGCTTCCCTCAAAAGGGACAGAGTATTGGTTGGATTACATTCCACAGAGACCCAGTTTCGTGACAGCCCTCACTCCCAACCACTTACTTGTGCTGTTGGGTTCTCAATGGGATCTCTGACTGGCAGGTACCCCATGAGGCACCAGCCAGCTGCTCTGTGCAAGAATTCCAGAAACCCTTGCAGACCAGATTCCCAGCTTTAACTATCACTGCAAACAGAATCTGTCCTCTCAGTCTTGCCTCAGGTTCTGACCAGCCCTGTGTTAAGCTTGCCAGATTCCTGGAGATCACAGGGGAGGAGAACACATCTGTAAGGTGAGATGTGGTTTACAGACTTCCTGTGCAGTATTTCCTGGGCACCAGGGCTCAGCAGAGCAATGGTTGGAAACATGGGCAAAACACTGGGAAAACCAGGAGAATTTTCATCCAAACAGGTAGTGATCCCTTACATATCCTTAGTGCAGAGACAGCTTGCAATGGTCAACTGGAAGTAATACTGCACTTCAGCTGAAGTAAACCTGAATTTATTGAAAGAGAGCTGTTCCTATGAATAGGAAGCATTTGAATTTGTTTTGAGAAGTAAAGCCAGCAGGAGATCCCCTTGGCCTAAGAGTCAAAGTCTGAGATCTTCAAACTAAGGTCCCGTGACAAGGCAGTTCTAAAAATGTGTAAATAATCAGTCTGTCAGATTTTTGGCAGAGCTTTTGCTTATATCTCCATTGTAAACCTGGCAGTTTTAGTGCATGGAACTGCTCAGTCAAAGAAGTAATTGAGGAATTAAACTATTGTAGCCACAGATATCTCAAATGTGTCATAGCTGGATTCTCTTTAGCTAAATTCAGCATAAAACTCTATGGAAGTAAATGTCTTTAATGCCACTGGGGGGAATGGAACTAAGAAAGGGCAGGTTGAAGTGTTGGTGACAGTGGTTGAAGAATCTGAAGCAGAGCCTGGCAAAGCTGTATTAGAAGCCTGGATTTATCAGATCTATTTCAGCAAACGAATGTGTGAGACATTAGTCTAAATGCTTGAATTGCATCAGGGGAGAAAAGAGACACTGTAATGCTGAATTTCCATAGGCAGGAAGACATCTCTGGCTATCAGCTGACTTCACACGTGGTAGTGATCTAGTGGCAGTCAAAGGCATGGCAGGGAATATCAGATTATTATCTGAATTCCAGTCCTGATAAAGGCAAGAGTGGGGGTGGTGGGTTTTTGGGTTTGTTGTTGGGGTTTTTAGGTTTGATTTTGTTTGGGGTGGTTTTTTTGTGTTGGGTAAACTCTATTTTTTGATTTACTGCTATTTTCTGGCTTCTGACAATGTGTCTGTGTATTCTCACACTATGTAGAATTTGTAAATCAGGTTCCTGAGTGTCCTCGGCCTCCGATGTGGACGCTCGGAGTTTGTTGTAGAACAAAAGGGAGGGAGAGGCTACAGACATTCAGATGGCAAGTTAACTTTTACAGAAAATGTTTTCTCCATATCATGGGTAGCCCTAAAGACCATACACAGCACCTGCCCCAAAACTCAGGCCTCAGAACTCTGGTGTTCTGACAGTGATTGAGATGGTCTGTGCCTGAGCCAGTTGAGTTCTGGCTCTTTAGGGCAATCACAGATGAAGTCACAGCACCCAGGAGAGGCCTTGTGTTGAGTAGCCTGAGTACAATCCTAAATCTTAAAAGCCTCCTGGCAGCATGGCACAGAGCTGGAGTCTTGATCTCTTGTTCTCCAAGCCTCTACATCTGTTCATCTTCTCAGCTGGGACAACACAGGCTTTTTAATAGAGAAAAACCACAGAAAATATATCAAGTGGCACAAATGTTACTCTGCTTTCAAAGATTGCTTCCATGTGCTTATTTGCCATGTTTAACCATGGCCCTGCAGACATTTAAGGATGGCTGTGTGATGGGAAGGATTGAGCAGTGCCTGCATCCAGACATCCAGGCTTCCTTCCACCTGGGTTCCTGGCAGCAAGAGATGCAGTGGAAGTTCTGATCTTGATGAAGCTCATGGGAGTTGAGGTGACTTGCAGGACTGAGGAATCCTGGGCTCAGTAAAACTGCATTCACAGTCACTTGTGTCAGCATGGATGTGCAATATCCTCAGGAAAAACACTGAAAGTGAGAAGAGAGTATAGCAAGCCAGTTATATGCAAAGGAAAGGACAAAGTGCCCTTGGATGCTTCCAGGTCACTTGCCAGGGTTTGACTGCCAATTTCTTCCTCCTCAACTTCATGAAAACATTTCCAATTGCAGTGGTCGTGTCCATAGCTAACAATCTGAGTAAAGTGGTCTCTCTACAGTGGATATTAAACAGTTTATGCCCCAGGCAGTGAGTGCCTATTTAACCACTCTTCAGAAGGCTGAAGAAAGTCTAAAAAGAATTTTTAGCGGAGCTGCAGTAAAATCATTCAGAGCTGACTTATTTGCTGTCCTGGGGTTCTCCTGCTGCAGCTGAGAATACTGCTCTTGCTCTAGGAAGAAGCAGTGTTATTCCAGCTTGCAGAATCTGTTTCCCTGAGCTGATGCTCCTTGGTGGGTGGTGACTAATAGAATGATATCCTGAGAAGTGCCACCATATGGCTCAGGGTTGCTGAGAAACATCCCGGGGTCAGTAACTGCTCACACGTAGCTCTGAGTGAATAATAAATGTTTCCATCAGGGTGAGTGGGATTCACCCAACTGTGCCCCTGATGAGCTGCTGTGAATGTGCACTGTGAGCTGTGATTTAAATTGACAGAAGCATCTAAATTTGTAATGAAGAATTTTTATCTTTCATCCATTTTACTACATAGCTGTGTCCCGTATGTCTGCCAATTGCACTTGTGGGACTTGGAAATCTTTTGTTTCCTCCCAGCTGAGAATCAAGTAGGGAGTGAAAATACTGAGTTACTCTTTATTCAATTCTTGAATTTGTTTGTGGTAGCTCAGAAACAGATTTGTGGATTTTGTTGGTGGTCTGTCTTCTCATTTACAAAGGCACTCTGGATAGGTGCAGCTAGTTTTAAAATGCATTAAGTAAGACGTGCTTTAAAAAGAAGTTCAGAAATCATTGCAGAGATGACTAAAGATTTTTATTTTGTAAACTGTATGCTTTATTTGAAAATGCTGCCAAGTATTGATTATGGTCTTAAAAAAATCCAAAGGACAGAGAACCTAAGAAGGGGACAAGATATTAATAGACACATTATCAGGTAAAAATAACAACTAATGTTTTGGGAGAGAGGGCATTTTCCTATTAGTTCACCAAATGCCCTATAAGCAATACATTAAACTCATCTCTTCCCATTCTCTTGGATTTCTGATTTGCCAGGTCTCGCTAGTGCAGCCTTAGAAGAGAATGAAAGGCAGAAATAGCTGTAGGATTTGTACCAAATCCCTTTGTGCCTTTGACACCTTTTGTTTTAAATTTGTGCTGTAGTATTTGACAAAGATGAGTCTGCAGGTAACATAACAGCCTGTGCTGTACTTCAAGGTAAATGTATCCTCTCTCTGGGCATTAATGAGCAGGGGAGGGCTGAACTGTACCACTGCAGGCAGCTTCCAGTTGTTCCATCATACAGTTTGCATTGGAGGAAGTTGTCCTGGTGGGACCTCCCAGTGAATCTGCTCCACTGCAGTTCCTTACATGCAGGAATGTTTAATTTGATTTCCAGCTGTCCTTTTGATGTGTACTAACAGGTAGATCCTACAGGGAGACACAGTGTCATGGACACAAAGATCTGTTAGGAAACTGTGTTCCTTCCAAAGGGCATTTTTCTCTGCTCTCCTAATCAGCCCTTCCTTTGGGCAGCCTTGCTGTATGGGAGGTGTTCCCTTGTGGCAAGCAGAGGTGGAAGATCTGGTACACTGGATGCACTGAAGCATCGTCACTTGATAGATAACACATTTGAGGTTTTACTTAATGCAGTTGGAAGTATAACTCAAAACTGGCATGAGGCAAGTTTAGGATGGTGGCATAGACTGAAGTGTCAAGGTCAAGAGTAGAATGGGTCTATTAAGGGTCTGTGGAAACTTTCAAATAGCTTTTTCCCTGCTGATAACACAAATGGTGCTGCTTAAAGACTATTCTGTTTGATAATATTGCAGTGGATGGTGATGAAAGAGGATTATGCTAAAACTGAGGGCATATGTTATCTAATAAACATTTTATATTTTCTATGGATTTACAGTTATTGGTAAGTTTGGCACTGTTTTGAATTTTCCTTTTAAGTTAAATTAACTGTAATTATCTTACTCTTCAGAATCACGCACACACATTTTCACTTACAAAGCTTGTGTATTTTAGCCAAGAAAAATACATTTATACAGACTGAATACTCCTCCTGAACTGAATGAGAGTTTTATCTTTGGATAAAACAGACAGTATTTCTGCAGGGAAGATGTCAGCATTTCATTTGTGTGCACTGAGAAAATGTATCCTGGATAATGTCTCTGCTTAGGTTTAAAGCTGCATCTTAGAATTGACTTTCAGAAAAGGACTGATACAAAGAATGCAACACAGACTGCAGATTTTCAGACTTTTAACCTGTCTGTAATAGCACCTACCCATAACTTACACTTAACTTTACCTCTGGAATTAGCTGGTTTTTTATTGTTGTGGTTCAGTTTCACTATGGCACAGTTCTGGCTGGATTGTGTTCATAGTTCTGTGCTAGGATAAGTCAATGGTGTTGTGATAAGTCCTACCTTACACTTAGATCTTTCTGCAAAAGCATTTTTAAGAATTTCAGTTTTACTGGATTATGCTCTTCCCTAAATTTATGGGACAGTACCAAATTTACACAGATTTTTGGGGAGGCATTTGGGTAATTAAGTCTACTGCAAGGGTAAAACAAAAAGGGTAGAATCTCCTAGGTTGAGTTCAATCATTTGTATTACTCTAGTGTAGAAAAAGCCAAGGAATTGCCTATGCCTTGCATCAGTTTCATTGGAGATATTGGCCACTTGGGATTGGTGTTTGGGTTAGGGGCTGGCTTTCAAAAACACAGAGAAGCTTTTCATACGTATTTCCTGTTTGTGTGTCACACCCCAGGAAGGTGAATGTGAATAGAGGTCAGTAGCACATAATGAATATGTGAACAGTGTTGTAAGAACTAGTTCATCATGGCTGTATTTGTGCTAAGAGGGGTCCTGATTTCTCTTTTCTGATTCACTAGCAATTTATGTGTAAATTTTCATCTTCTCACTGGATTTATGCTGAAACCAAGGTGAGAATGTATTCCCTCCTTATGGCCAGTAAATTTATATGCACCAGTCACACTAGATATGGGCTCAGTGCTCTACTTTTATATAGAGAGAAGGGGGAGTGGGGGGAAGGAAAAAAATGTCAAAACTTTGTTGGTAAAAGAGGCATTTCTAGCAATATATATGAAGATGGACTCAAACCAGGGAATAAATATTAATTTCTTTCTACAACTGGTATAATTTGTGCCATGGCAATGGCTGAGATCCCATTTGGTTGGTCACTGAAGGACAGCCTCCTGAAGATCTCAGTCCTGCAACTTTTGTAACTGTCTCCCCACTTTCTCCTTAAATGGTTTGTAAAATCTGCCAAATGATAAGACAGTTTCTCATAAGTGAAACATGTTTTAAATGGGAGAAATAGTAATGCTAGCACTATTCCTGGTTTATGATATAAAGGAATATTTAAAATAATAGCAATATTTTTCAGCTCAAATACATTTTCCTTGTTTTATGGCCCTGCAAAGTATCCCACTTGCAAGTGAGCATCCTAAGTAGAGAAACGCTGGGTGTACAGTAAGAGAAGTGATTGCTTCTTTGAGAATTTGAGTGTCAAGTCTTACTGAAGTGATGAAATCTGGGTGCTATTGTAGATATCTGAGGGGATATGCTTTGTTACCCAGTGTAACATCCACAGACAAATTAATCTGCACCTCACGATCTTTGCATTTCATTTTCTGGAGTTCTGCTTTGCTCAGATGCTGTCAGGCAACTCCTGCTATCAGATGACACCACAGAAAAGTGGAACAAACAGAAAATAATGTCATTACATAATGTCTCTGCTCTTTCCCTCATCTTAGAAAGTGACTTTGCCTCTGTGTCAGACTGGAGTGTTTGTATCTCCTAGTTCCCTTTAAGAAACAAATAGGTCAGTTTTTTGCAACAGGGTGGAAAGAGCCAGCCATGTCCATGTACTGCCACAGGCGTGTGATTACTTACAAAACATGATTATTAACCATGTAATCATGTGTTTCTCTGCCATATTTTTCCTGGGGTGGTGCTGTTCAGCAGTCTGTTGAAAATGTGCCTGAGATAGCCTGAAGAAATGCACTGATAATGAGGATCCCTGCCTGGTGATTCAGTCCTTTCCAGTTTCCTGAAGGTCACCTCCAACTGCCTGCCTGTTCACGCTTCAGTTTCTCCTAGTTCCATTTCAGTACTCTGTGCAATAACAGGTTGAAGAATTCAGTTTCTTAAATTGGCATCCTTAAAAAGCCCTGCTCCAAAAATCTAAACACTTTAATGATTATGTGAATCCACTGTGCAGGCTTTTGTATAATAATTTTGGTTTTCTTCTTGTTAACTTTCAAGAACTAAAGCAGAGAATCCAAAAAACAAGCAGAATACTTAAGACAAGTGCTTCATCTCTGGTCTGGTTGCCAGGTGCATGATATGGAGTAAAGCCTTTGTTTCTTTTCCACTGAAATCTTTAGAAAACCATGTACCTTTGTCTTCTGTAAAGAATTTTTTTTAATGATGCATAGAAAATTTGTATCTAATAGAACATCAATAAAGACTTTTCACTGTTAATGTGTACTATGGGATTTACCCAGGATGGCATTTTCAACATTCTTAGCTCAGCAATCTTATACACTTTTGTGTTCTTTATGTATAGAAACCATGGTTAGAGACACAGATTTGAACATGGCCCTGTGCCATGCACTTATTAAAATGTAAATGTCTGAAATCAGCCATTAGCTTTGGGATTTATGTTATTTGTGAATATGACAGTAGATTTGGAATTGTTCTGAAGCAATAGTAATTCTGTGAGATACATATGGGAAATCTCACTAGAGAGTCTTCTGTTTGCTTACACTGATATTGTCTGTAGCTTTTGCTGTCTTGGTGCTTTCATGCCATCACTAAACATGCCTCAGGGGTTTTTGTTAAAGTTCTACAATATTTCAGATGGCTCACACCAGAGTACAGAAACTGCATTGGGTAAAGAAAAAATCTATATGTTTACCTGTCGTTTCCAGCAGTCAATGAGCTTGTAGCTGAAGTACTTGAACTGGTAATGCCAAAACAGAAGAGTGACAAAGCTAAGAAGGAGGTTGTAATGAGAGTTCTGGTTCATCTGTGGCATAATTTTGACTCACCTGATGTTTTGGGGAAAGAGAACATCAGGCTGTTTGGAGCCCTAGACTACATGGGCCATCTGTGTTCAAGGTTCAGAATAGGCACTATGCATTTGTCTGCTTTAGGCCTCTTGATCAATTGCAGTAGTATTTTTCATCTGGCAGCTATTAATGTTTTGTGCCTGATAAAACTGGAAAAAGCAGTTTAGAGAATTTGCAGTGGATGCTTAGAGCCTTTATTTCAAGGCACTTTACCTTCTTAAAATGCTTAAAGGGACCTAGAGCTCTTCATACAGCTTGTTTAAGACTAGCTCAGGTTGTTCTGTGCTGCACTGTTTCCTGCATTAGGAATATAACTGAGGTTGTGCACTGCTGTAGGTTGGCCATGCTTCCTGACCTCTGGGAATTTGCATTATGATTTCTTGTCCAGATTATGTGCAAACATATTTTCTCTTTTTATGTTCTGCTTCTGTCTCTGAGCAGACACTGTAGCAAGGTGCCAGTGGGGTAGGAAATGAGCTGCCTCTCAGAAGCATCCAGAGAGCACTGTGAGCTGGGCTAACTCCTCAGCTGGCAACTCCATATTTTTTCTGCTGCTGTTTATTTTCTCCTTATAGGAGAAAGGTTTGAGAGGAGAGACTCAACTGGGTGTATGCTGCATTTAAGGTAAAGGTGTCTTTACTTCACTGAACAAGAGTGATGTTACTGACAAATATTTGGAAAATAGTAAATATTAGGGAATACTCTGATAAAATGACATCTTGGTGTTTATGTTCAAATCCTAAAGTCATTTATAGGAGGAAGGTGTCCAGAATTAATTGCTCATTGCAGATTTGGAGACTTTGAAGCTCCAGTCTTCTCCTGTAGCACAAAACCAAAGCACTTCCCTGATGAAAGGCATGAGCAAAAGATAGGTCAAGTGAACAATACAGAACAGTGAGTAGTAGTTCTGGAAGGGAAACAGTAGGGAAAATGCCAGCAATATCAAAAATCAATTTACCACCATAGAGCTCTTAAAGCTAATATTTATCAGGGTGAGGTGGTGACCTTATTAATGTCATCAGGAGTGTTTCCAATGGCATTAGCACAGTTCTGCCTGATGAAATAAGGATGAGTGCATGGGGATGGGTTGCATTCAACTGATACTGCCTTTGTTTCTCAGGTTGCTCTAAGGCCTTGGAGAACCAAGGGAGGAAAAGTGGTGAACTCAGAAGGGTGGGAATTTCTCACATGGATGCAGCTCAGCCAAGGTGCTGGAGCTCAAAGTGCCTTTTCTCAGTGCTGCACAAATATCTCCTTATCCATACTCTCAATTTCCCTCTGAGTCTCTGTGATTCCTGAAGTGTTGACCAGGGCTGAAATCAGGTAATCTCCACAGAGGCCTGGACCCCTGACTCTACAAGGCTCTCTAAAAATATTTTGTTATATAACTTGTGCAAATTCAGTGTAAAGGAAAACCCTGCATCTGTTTCTTGGAATAACTTTCACATACCTAAAATCAGAGTTTAAATTATCTTTTAAGTTATTGATTTAATAGATATTGCTTAATATATTTTATTATAGTAATAAAGTCCCTCAATTACCAAGTTAATATTTCCCAAGGAAAATGTGGCGAGTCCTAAGTAAAAAGTGAATTGCTGCCCACAGCTGATAGTTTAATAGTAGAAATGCTATTTAATTTCATTATTATTCAAATTTATGTTCCATTTTCTCAATTAGCATATAAATACTATAAATCTCTTATATAGAAAAAGCCTTATCATGGAAAATTTGTAATGATTACAAATAGCTGGGAAGGCAAAATCTTGGAAAACACACAGTGAACACAAATTAGGCTGAACACAGGTTATTAGGCTTATGGTACAATGAGAAATGTTTGTCTTCTCCAACTTAATTTCTGTGGAAGAATTTTTGGATCCATATGTAGGTATCAAAATCTTTCCTTCTTAAATCTACTCATGAAAAGGAGTAACCATTTTCTTTTATGTGGGGGTTTATTTTGTTTTGGGATATTCTTTTTTGATGGTTTGCACCCCTGTTCTGTAACAGAACCTTCTTTCAAGGACAAGTTCAAGCTCCTCTTTTGCGTCTTTAAAAACTGGTGCTAAAAGGATGCTATTCCTGCAGCCACCTATTGCCCAGTGTAGGCATAAATTAGTAATGCAGCTGAAGAAAATATGCTAAATCATTCTGCTCTCTCACTAGAGTAAGGACATAGATTCAGCAACATGGATGTTTATAAATGAGCACCATTTTAGATCAATGAATGGGGAAGTGACAAAGCCAAAGATTGATTAAGAAAAATCTGTTTTTCACCCCATTTTGTGTGTGTAGACTGAAGTGCCAACATGTTCAGTTACAACAGTAGGAGTAGGTAGCTTCTAGTGGTTTTAAGTATAAATTAACACCTTAAGTTTTTTTTTCATTTTTAGTAGACAGCCAGAATAGGCAAAGGAATATCAATTTAATTTCCTCCCACTCAGCCTAAGAAATGACCTATTGATACCATGTGTAACTTCTGACAAGGAGGTATCAACACCTTTTGCAGAGTGCAATGCAGTGCTGTGATCTGAGAGCAAATCCACCCTGGAGCATGTCAGGGGTTGTATTGCAGCAATGGGAATTTGAGCCTTGAGTAGAGATGAAAACTTGTAGGCTCAGGTAGAGCCCTGCCCTTTGCTTCTGCAGGTGAAACAAATGATGCCTTGCATCCAAAAGGAACAGCTGTGACTTTTAGCATTTGCTGTTCTGGTTGAGCTGGTTAGTGCTTTCCCAACAGGTGGTGGAACCACCTAAATTTCAGTAGGAGCCCCAGTCCCACAGGCAAATCCTCCCAGTAACAAGACAAATACTGTCTCTGCCATCTCTCTGGGCTTTTGCATCAGCTACCAGCCTTGCTTATGTCATTTTTCAAACTGACTCTCAGGCTCTGAGAGTGAGAACCCTCACTTTCCTCCAAGAGCTCATTGGTTTGTCCCCACACCCTTCCACTGCTGGAAATGAAAAAGTGGGTATTGGTGCTGATTTCTTCTGGCTGATATGAAAGTTTGTGAGTTATTTTTCATGTAGCATGTATGGCAATTGGTATTTAAACAGGTCTGAATGTGACAGTGTCTGCTTTATGATTGCCACTGCTCTGTTTTTAAAGGAAGAATAAATATTTCATTAACAACTGAGAATTAAATGTTGTTCATTCACACATGCATAAAAATGTACTTGTTAACCATCAAGAGCATAGTGTTGCTGGGTCCCTGCCAGCAACTGTATGAAAATGTTTGAATATTTCGGACTGAGGTTTATTCTTCCTTGGATGCTTTCTTAATCAGCCAAACAACTCAGAATGACCATTCTACCTGTTCAACCTTCTTAAGCATCAGTCATCTCATTTTCTTGATTCTAACTATTCAGGGGGTTATAATTATAATTCTTACATGTCTGCATAAATTTTTAACGTGGGATTGGATAATTACCTAGGCAATCCAGTAGAGCAAATACATCTTTTTAAACTCTTTCTGAAACAAAGCCACTAAAAAAAAATTTTTGTGGTTCCATTTTTCCAGCCCAGCACAATCATGTTTTGTCCTGGTCTCTCAACTGATCTAGCAGCATTATATCTTTGCATCACAGATACTTTTGACAAGAATTGTACTGGGACGTGCTTTAAGTTGCTTTGTCTGGTCGAGAGTCCAAACAAAGCCAGCAAGCATCATGTTAATGCAGGAGTTTAATGGGCTTATGACATTTCCCTGCTTGGTGTGTCTGGGCTGCCCTGCCAAGCTGACAGTGTTTATGTCAGAAAAGAGGGAAGGAGCTGCTGTGTTTGATCTGGCTCTTGCAGAGTGTGGGAATCGTTAGGGATGTGTGAGCTTAGGTGAGCCGCTGCTCTCAGAGGTGTGAAACTTCCGTCACTCCCAAAGCACTGACACTGTTCAGCCAAACTCAGACCAGAGCCCATTCAGGCATTCTTCGTGCTTTTTAACCACCTGAATTTGGAAGGAGAGCTAATTAAAGATGTACAAAGCTTGATTTCTAACTTCATTGTAATTGCAACAATGACACAATTTTTCGGGTGAAACCTACAATGGAAGTGATGAAAACATGCATTTCAAATGAGAGCTCAAGATAAAAAGCAGGAGAGATCTCACCTAGGCAAATTAACCTACCTACCCAGCTACTGTGTGCTGGAAAAATTATTTTTAGCATGCCTTGGCACATTTGATAATTACTTTTTTCTGTAGTCAAAGGCTGTATTTAACAAAATAGAGATGAAAAGGGGAGTTCAGCATGAAGGGAGAGATGTGTGTAATCATCTTTATCTGCTCAGGTTAATGCTGTGGGAAGGCACTGCCTCAGAATCTACAGTTACATGCTGAAAGAGCAGCAGAAATAATTCCCTGTACTGAGTGCTTGCTAACATCCACTGTAATAAATGTTAAAGCCACTTGTGAAGGATTTGGTCCCGATGGGTGCTTAGTGACTGCAGAACCAGAACAATGGCATGTAAGTGTGGCTACCTGCTTTGCCAGCCAGCTTCTCCTTTTCCACACAGGCATCATCTAATATTGACATACCAGGGAGTTGAGCCAGCTGCTGATCAGTGCCCCTGTTGGGCAGCTCAGCCTGGATTCCTCCAGAACCTGCAGGGTGAGGTTTGCAAGAGGAGAACTGTTAGGAGCTCCAGCACTGGGGAAGGCAGGTTCTGCACTCAACTCACACAGTGCTGAAAGCTGGCACAGCAGCCAAGGGCCGTGCACTGCATCTTAGGTTTGCTTGCTTGCAAAAGGAAAGATCATCTTGGAGGACAAAAAAAAAAAAAAAAA
>VYXD01011669.1:1598111-1670850 GCA_013397195.1 Hylia prasina
CCGTCCGGCGGTGCCCAGGAGTGAGGGGGGCACGGCACAGTAACACCGCCCGACCTCCCAGACACCACCGCCCCGGGCCGGCCCCAGCCAGCCACCCTTCCCGGCGATTCGCTGCTCCCTCTCAGCGTCCGGGAAGCTCCGGTGCTCAGGTCTTCTGGCCAGCTATGTGCTGAGTGCCTCCAAAATCTGGGGCGGAGGCACTCTACTCTGCCGGTTTGACCGCCTTTGTTTAAAATGCACTTTGTCAACGCTATCGGACGCATTTTCTTCCTGTTTTGCCTTGCTATTTTTCGCCTGTTAAACACCGCAACGCGCCATCCCCGAAGCGCGGGGGAGGATGGCCGGAGCGGTGCCCGGGCGGCAGCGCGGTCCCCAGGCGGCGATGCTCCAGCTGGAGCGCTCTGGAAGCAGCAGCATCCCGCAGGGGCCCGGCGCTGCTCCGGGAAGGGATGAGCGCTCCCTGGGTTATTCCAACACCGCTATTGAGGAGGAGGCATCGCGGCTTTGCCCCGCAGTGTCATGGGTGACCTCCTTTCAAAGGGCTGTCAGCGATAGCGTCTCCCCGGGACGGTGTTTTAATATTCATTCACGCCCGTGGCCAAACGCTTTTCTCGCCGCCCCGTTTTTTCCCGCAGCGTTGCAGGCGCTGCTGATGTCACATCGCACAGCTTGGCGCTTCCTTCAGCACGCCGAAAAGATGTACAGTTCCGTTCATAGTTTTCTTCAGTCTGTCCTCTCTGCTGGTTTGAGGCGCCGAACAATGAAGTCAAAATGCCTTAAACTTGTAGTGTTACATTGTTTTTGAAGACACAGAACCCGAAGGGATTTAAGGAGAATATTCAGGATAAAAAGGGAACATTTGTTTCCACTGTGTTGCAGATGCACCTTATTGAGAAATCCTGGTTTTCATTTTCCTTTTGTCATTATTCCCATACCTGTGAGATCGCAGAGGATCCGAAAGAAGCAGAGAGCTCCAGGTGGAGACCCTGGTCTTGCATTAACTGCCCCAAGAGCCCAGGTGACTGTTGAACTATCAAACAGGTTTTGTGGTGCATAGAAATAAATCCTTTGGGTTTTTACCTTTCTGCTTCCCCGTGGGTAGGAGTCTGTATGCTCCTTGTAACCAGTGGTTAACACTGGCATCAGCAGTGTCTCCACTGACTGTGAAGAGAGATTTAACCCTGAGGATATTAAACCTACCTATGCCTTCCTATTCTGTGGCAGTGGATGAGAAACTCATGTATTTAAGTAAGCACCTCTTTTAATAACTCAGAATTAGGCTCTTCATTAATGATGCCTTTAAATAGTTGAGATGCCTCTGTACCATTGGGACAAAGAGGCTGATGTCACTGAAGACTTACTCAGACATGCTCACATCTGCATCTGACATTAGTGGCATTTAATCCTTATTTAATTCTGGAAGGCTTTAGAAGTTAAATGCTGTCACAGAAGAATTTGTAGAAAAGCTTGATTTTTGGGTCACATTTGTGTTTTGATTCTGAATTTATCAAATGAAAAGCAATTTTCATTGGTCTTTATAGGGGCAGCAGGACCAAACATGAAGAGGAGAGAGTTGGGTTTACTGTGTGTTCTACAAGGATGTTCTTATGGATTTTGACCCATATTCGCAATGATTGTTTACTTAAGAGAAAAAGCAGTGGAGAAGCAGACAGGAATTCTGTTGCTGCACTGTTATTTTTGATCATTTTCACTTGAGCAATTTTGTAGCTGTGCAATATATTTTTTAAAAACTCTGCATGCTACTGTTTTGCAATGCTGGTTTCTAGCTCTTTTTAGCATGTGAGGCCATGAGTTCTACTTTCTTGCTGCCTGCATTTCATGAGGATAGGTAGTGAATTTCCTAAACTAACACTAATTTATTTTCCAGATGGAAACCAGGGATTGATGTTTTCTAAATGTTAACCGGTCCTAGAGGAATTAAACTGCATGATCAAAGTGTCAGGTTAGTTGTCATCAGACCATAAAAGCTCTCTTTTTTCTATTACCATTTTGCTTTTCCTTGTGGTTATGTCCTTTGGTTTATAAATTTAAGTTTATTATGTAGGCTTGGCATATTGTATGAGTTTACCAACTACTGGTAAAATAAATTCATACATTAAAGCAGTGTAAAGCAAAGCATTTCAGCTTTCCAGCAGAATTAAATATTTGATTCTGACTTTGAACATTCATGTGTTACCAACTTTTAAAATACTAGTGCTACATCCATTTATCTTTGGAACTTCTTCAGCATTAGAAACACTTAATGCCTGATATTAGACCAACATATTTTCTTAATCTCCACAGACAAACTTTACAAGCAGTTCTGAGTGCTTGTTTCAGATGCTGAAGTCAGTGAGTGAGTGAGGGTTCTCTCCTGTAGATCAGAACTTGCTCCTGGGAGGGTAATTTCTGCATGGGATGCATCCATTCAAGGGTTCTAGATGGTTCACCCAAATTACCTTAATTTGCTCCTAATTAGTTTAAATTAAAGTGCTGTCCCTTCAGTTTGTGTTAATTTTAAAAGTGCAAACTACTTGAATTCTAAATGAGCACGGCCACACTGGGATTTAGCAGGCTCACTGGATTTGCCCAATCAAAAGTGTTATAACTTTGTTGCTCTAGACAAATTTGCAGATTCTGATGGTGAAAAGACTGATCCTTGTTAAAACTACTGATAAAGCTCCTGGTAACTTCCCCAAAAGTCTCCACCTCCAAGCCTGTTGACCACATGTTAAGCAGCCCTTAAGACAGAATTCCATAGGCAATAGTAAATGTGATGGACAATGGATTTTACATGGAACAGAGGAAATATAACTCAGCTCTCAGTGCAAGTATTCCAATTTGATAGAGTGTTTTTGCTTCCTGAGATAAATATTGCTTGTGTTCAAGGCCCTGATTTTGCATATTTTCCTGGGCACAGGAAATACATGGTTCTCATTTCTTTTTTATTTCTGTTGTTCTTATTTATTTGTGTTGTATTTTATTTGTGTTCCATATGAAGTATGTGCTTCCAGTAAAGTTACTCCAGATTTTCTTTTAAGTGAATTCTGATGAGAATTCCTATCTCAGATCCCTTATCTGAAAGGCAGGCTGTGATAAAATGTACCCAAACCTAACTGTGTCTGTGATAAATGTGGATGTGCTGCAGCACAAAACAAAGATTACAACAGACATTTCCTAAATTATTCTGGAGACCTGTTCTGGTGCATTCCAGTAGTTGTGTAGTGTTAGTTGAGTGTCTTTGACTTTTTGGCCTACTCAATTATGTGCCTCTTAAACCCAAAGGTGCAATTTCATGTTAAGTATCTCCTATTCTCTATTTATTAAACTGCTCTTTAAAACTCTGCTGAGACATGGTCTAGTCACAGAGTGCTGGTGAATAATCAGCTTTATAGTCTGCAAATCCATTTTAAACATCTGTTAAACAATGTAGGTGTGAAACTTATAGCCAAATATGCCCTAGATGCTTCCCTTCTGCCCTAGAAGGAAGCCAGCTTTATAAGTCTTTCAGCTTTGAGACAAAGGAACAAAATCACTTTATTGCACTGGAGTTGTATGTTATTTTAGCAAATGGGATGAGTTCCAGAAAGACCAATTAACCTTCATATAAATGGACTGTGCTGTGTTGCATAGTGTCCTTTGGAAGCTCTATCAAAGTTTGCTGATGCTTACAGTGGCCACTCACAAGGGTAATTAGATGATAAAATGATGATCCTTGGATATCCAAGAGGCTGTAAGGCACTCTCAAGGGATCAAGGCCCTGCAGAAGGGAAGGGGATAACCTGAAATCTGAAGGGGAGGTAGAACAGTGCTTAACCAATACAATTCACTTCTATTTTGTTGATTGACAATTATATCCAATTTAGGAACAGTTAAATGCTTCCTGACAAATACAGGGTACGTTTTTAAAAGGTGGTTGATAAGTCATAGGTTGTTTCTTTCTACATAATTCCTTCTCATAGGAGAATGAAGGGTATAAGCAATCCCCTGTCAATCCTGCTAACAAGTCTTGCTGCTGCTTAGCCAGCCTGCCCTAGTCAGTGCCTATTTCTTCTCTTTTGCAGAAATAACATGGGTAAATTTTGCCTTCCTTAAGAACTATCACAGCATTTTTGATACATGCATACCTGTGTGTTTACTTGGGGCCCAGAGAATTGGAGTGGAAGTCAATGGGATGAGGGATGGGCTGTTGTCTGTTCACTTAGGGAGCCTGATCAGCAGTTCAAAAATGCAGTCCAGGGGGGCTGGGTACTGTGGGGCAGAGGTTCCTGCAACAGCAGATCCTGCACAAATTTTGTTTATCCAAAACGCTGCATTAATTCAATTACACCTTGAATGACGTTTACTTCTGCTTATAAAGTCAAATAACGTGTTATTGACTCTTCCTGGGTAATTTCATGGTTTCTTCTTCCTTTCCCATGTCTCACCTGGACAGCTGAAACAGGTTTAACACTTTATATCGTTATTTGTTCCATGGACAGCAGAGGTGATTCTTGCAGAAGAAAATGAGCTGTGTGTACTCTCATCACAGAGAAATACAAGTCCTGTTTCCTCTGACTACAAGTAGGTGTTTTGGGTTAGTGTTTTTAATACAAAATTGCTGGTTGCAAATTTCTGTTTTGATAACAAATGGAAGAAAACAAGCTCTTTGGGAATTATCAGGTTCCAGGTGCTTTTTCTCAACACCATTCTGGCTACTTAGGACTATGTGAGCAAATGGAATTTCCCAACAGCTCATTCTGTTGTCAGTGGACTTCATCTGCAACTTTCAACCTGTAGTTTCTTGAAGTTTTTTTATGCTCTACTTTGCTACTGAAGTGTATTTTGAATGGACATTTAATTAGACATGGAAATACCCACCTATATATCCTTTTTTACATACAGATGTGTTTGGTGTGTACACATAGAGTGCACCAAGTTATTACCCTGTGTGACTAAAGCTACTAAAATGTTCACTGTTAAGTGTAAGAGGTGTAAGAATTATGAGTTAATATTCATAGATCAAGATATGTGAAGGTTTTGGGGATCAAACAAATTACCTTCTGATGCATTCAGATGATTGCAGTGCATTTATTTACTCTAGAAATGTCTGAGTGGTCAGACTTAAAAGACTTTGGGAGAGTGGAATATAGCAAAAGTTAATGAAAATCAAACATTTGCTTCTGAAAACTATACATCATGAAATATTCATAGTTGTTCTACAGACAGGATGTATTTTATAGAGAGGAGTAAATCATTTTGTTGAAGAATTGCAGCTTGATGTATGCTGATTAACACTGGAATGTAATTGTTTGACATCATTGGAAGGGATAATATTTTAGGATAGCAGATTTTTATGGTTTTGACCAAAAATATAGATTTCTAAAGATGAGGGTGTCCTGCTGGTGACTAGATTGAGAATTGGAAAAGTACATTACTGTTTCATTTTTTTTACAAATATTTTCACCATGAGAAACATTTGCTACTTTAAATGCTCTGAATATACTCAGCATCCTTTCCCAATTTTGACTCTGCTCCTTGCTAACACTTATTAATACGATTTTTGGTAGGATTAGTTGTCACGTTTCAAAAGTAAGTAATTATCTTTAATTTTGTTTTTTTTTTCTGGCAAGACTGCCCAACTTCAGGTGCACTGCTACTTTAGACTGTTGTTAAATAGAGCCATTAGTCTCCCCTGACTTCTTTCCTTCTTTTCCTGTCTGCTCAATTACAGATTGTCAGTGCTGAAGGAAATGCTCTTGGTGGTGGAGTAGTAAAGAGGGAAGTGTTAAACCTGCTCATAGAGGAGTTCCTGATTTCTTCCTGCTGCACAAATCCCATGTGGTGTTAGAGAAGACCTTGATCTGTATCAAAGTTGTCTTATGCCCAGTTCTTTGAAATTCAGCTCAGTGAATGTTAGGCTGGAATATTGTGTCACTTCAGATGCTGAAATTCTTTGTTGTATCTTGTGTGGTTGTTTAGCGATGTCATTTTTTCTTCCTCTCCTGTAGTCTAGATTGTCAACAAACCATGCTGCAATAAAAATGCAGTAGGAGTGCATTTATTTTGTGACTCTAAAGAA
The DNA here is from genome assembly GCA_013397195.1 of Hylia prasina. Classification (NCBI taxonomy): domain Eukaryota; kingdom Metazoa; phylum Chordata; class Aves; order Passeriformes; family Sylviidae; genus Hylia; species Hylia prasina. The sequence goes on from VYXD01011669.1 coordinate 1,604,173, forward strand.
AACTGCAGTACAGCTAATTTGCAAATGAATATATTTAGAAATTCTTCTGTTCAAATCTTGTAGTATTGATCTCACTAGCGAAGTCCTTGTTCAGGGTATTCTTTTGAACCAGGAGGAAAAGTGAAGAGGCAGTAATTGTAACTGTGACAATCTATGGTTAGTTTGAAACACTTTCAAAAACACCTTAAAAGGCTTCTTAAAATCAAGGTGAGTTGGTGATAAAGTACCAAAGTTGCTTATGAAATGGCATTTAGGAACCTGAAACATCTGGAATGCAGACTTCTAAATGTGCTTCTCTTACCTTTAAAAAGGTTTTGTTACAGAGCTGTAGACACAGAATTAATTTTCCAAACTGTGGACTCTAAAATAAGTTATACCTAGAAAACTTGTAAAATCTAAACTGTGTTATCTTTATGCCTTTTGTTGTTTAAGAGCTATCTGAGATCAGTCATGATCAGTCATGGATGCATTCAGAGTTTCCAGAGTTTAGGGGCCTGTGGGGATTTTGCAGCAGAAGGGATAAAGAAGGGAGTGTATTGTTTTGTCATGTTCTTTTCTTCCTCACTAAGCTTCCTTTTAGTCCTGTTTTCTAATAAGTATCTTAAACAGAACAATCCTAATGGAGGGGCTGAGGCTCAGGTGCCAGAGGTTCTTATGGCTGCTGGTGAGCCTGGCTCCTTTGGTCAGGCTGGACAAGATAGTGGACACAGTCTCCAGTAAAAGTGGAGAGTTGTGTAAGCTCACACCAGGTTCGTGCAGTCCATTCAGTTAAGTTCCTTCAACAGAAGTTAGGAAATCAAATAAATAGTAAATTTCAGCTCCCTATGGCCCAGCACTGAAAAAATACTCCATTATTTGTTTTTAAATGAATTTCAAGCTTGCATTATTTTATCAGATAAACAATAATGTTCTTAGCAAAACAACCACCTGTTTATCAGAAATTAGGATATATTTGAAGCTAAGGCTAGCTCTGCTTGGGAGTGTTATTCTGGCAAATTTTTAGTCACTGTAAATGCTCCCTGTGGTAGAAGGGAAAGCCATGCTTGTGGTTAATTCCTGTTTCATTGAGATGCATTTTAAAAATCACTGTTATTTTCATGGAAGTATGAACATTCGTAATCCCTATATGTGATAATTTATTTTTAATTGAACAGATGTATTGTTAATGCTTTGCTGTGAATGTGCTGATAGGGTAACAGCAATAGCCATGGTGAGTTATGTGTGTGTTAGGGCAGAAAATCTGCTCAGAATGTGTTATATTACTTCCTTCTCCTTGGTTACATCCCTCAGACTATTCCAATTTTTAAATGTTCCTTTTTAAAACCATTTTTCCCCAAAAGTAACCTGTATACTTCCTCCATGTCTGCATTGTATCATTCCAGTTCATCTGTTGACTGTTGACTTTGAAGAATAGGGGGTGAGGGGGGACCTCACTCAGAGTTTTAGAAAGTAAATTATGATTTTGGCCTTTTCTTTTTTAGCACACATATGATACTTTCTGTAAAGCCTATCTCGTTTCTTTTCTTCGCACATGTTTTTGTCACTTTTAAAAATTTTATTGGGAGTTTGAGTTTATTCCCATTACTTGGGGGAAGACTTGAGGATGTGTATACTCAGCTGAATATGTATTTTTTCAATGGTACAATCTGGCCTCAAATATTACAGGCTTTACAAAATCACTTGTGTTACATTTATTCACCAAAACATATTTTTGACTTGCAGACTTGTCCATCAAATTTCCTATTTTCCTAAGTCATGTGAAAACTTACCAGAATTCTTCAGTACTATATCAGTATCCTTTCTGCTTTGCCTAGTGCATATACATCACAGGCTTCAAGAATTTCCATGTTCTGTTAATTCACTTTAAAATTAAATATTTTAATATTCACATTCAGCATAAACAGAGGCCATTAGTTGACTTAAGTAAATACAGCCACTAGAGCGAAATTTTTCTTAATATGAAGTTTTTACTCAGAAAAGTCACTAAGCTCATCTAGGTCCTTCAAGTAAGCCAGACTAAAACATGAATATCTATTAGTTCTAAACTATCACTTCCATGTATGGACTCAAGATATCTTTGTTTCACAGCAAGCAGGTAAAGACAGTGAGCTGCCCTTAGGTGCTAGCTGAACTTCTTGGCTGTATTTGTATGAAATTAGTTGTTAGTGTGCAATAATTTGCTTTATGCCCACTAAAATAGGTGCATCCAAGGTGCCACTACAAACATCATGAAGGTGTGAAATACCCATCTTCTCTTTTCTCTGTTTGTTGAAGTTACTTATAGGTGGGCATAAATACACAGGGTAAGTGGTAAAATATTATAAATAATTATGTGGCCAACCCAAAATCAGGGGTTTTTTTCACCACTCTAATAAAGCCCTGCCAGCCCAGGGGTTGGCAGCTATTGATCCTGACTTTTATATGTAACTCAATTTTGCCTCTTACATTGAGGACTTGGAATTTTATCCACATTTATTTCCAGGTCCACCAAACAGCATTTATCCAGAAATAATTTCTTTTTGTTGAAGAGCTGCACTTTGATATGTAGGCTTTATTTCAGCCCTACTGAAATCAATAGGAACTTTTTTCTGGTGGCCTCAGTAACTATTGGACTGGGCCCATAACTTACACTTGCAAATAATTTTGGCCACAAAATCATATCTGCAGAAATAGAGGCAATTCCTCAAAACCAGGCTAACTACTGCTTGTGGGTTTTTTTGGTTTTTTGGGTTTTTTTTTGCAAGGGAATTTTCAGTTAACTGATCAAAGGTATTCCTTTATCCTCTGCGGTTATCAGAAGCATAGTAATTTTGAGCCATTGTTGGGTCAGGGTGACATGATCTATGGTTGCTTCCTTGAAAGGAAAGCTTTCTCTAGAGTTAAGAGGAGTTCTGCTCCTTTGTGCCTGCTGTGATGAGTCACAAGGAGAGAAACTGCTCCTTTAGGGTAAATGTGTTTTCTACCTATAATTTGGGCTTTCTGTTTGCAAACCTGTCAGTCCACAAAGCAATTGATTCTCTCTAGAATGGCTCAGATGTGATCAAAGGTACGGGGGAAATGGCTTCTGCTTGTAACAGAAATAATGTGGGGTTTGTTCTCTGAATTCTCTCCCTACAAATTGAATCATGAAACTGTAAGGCTGTTGGTTGTAGGTTTAGCTGCCAGACACCAAAAATCTGCAGAAACAGAAGAACAGCCTCAATGTGCAGATTTAAATGTTTGCAAGACAAAAATCCAGTGTGATTCTAATAGATTGTTTACCTCAGATGAACTAGAAACTGATTGAGAACTTGAAGTCATACTCCAAAAAATATTTGAAGTACTTATTTATTCTCAAGTAGAACTTTATTTAGAAACACTTTATTTAGAAACATCCTCTGGTAGAAATTTCAAGATTTGTAAACGACCTTTAATCAAAGGATACAGGATCAGTGAAAGAGACAAAGGGTTTGATATCTCCTGCATGCTGGAGTAGAAGGAATTACAGTTGGACAAGATGTACCTTCTCTGTACAATACCAGGGGCCTGGATCTGGAAGGCAGCCTCATGACTGTAGCATTAGGACTGATGCTTTTTCCAGTGAACTGTAGCCTTTATGACTTTGATAATTCAGGAGGATTTCACAGTGAAATATTTATCCTCTAGGATGGACTGTGAATAGCTTCTTTAAAAACTATTAAAAATGACATTGCAAGTTAGTGGAAGGAACTTTAAATGTTCTAAAAAGCAAAAACACCTGTAGTTTTCTTTGCTGCTTGCCTGCATTAATTCCAGCCATGTAAGAGAAGTGGCACTGCCTTCCTCTACAGAGAATAAATAACTCTGTCAGTTATAGGATTTCTGGAGATTTATTTTCTCTGCAAATACTCTGTGTTCATGAGCATGTAACTGGAGTGACTTTCATCATACTTAGTGTTTGTAAGTTGATTTGTAATTAATACTGGCAAGCCTGAAGATATGGTCCTTTGTACCTTGGTTGATGCAAATCAGATTCTGCTTTGCCTTGTGGGAGGTTTTTGTGTGTTTTCATATTGCTCTTTGCTTGTTCACAGCTGTGAAGGATATAACCTTGGAAGTAGTCCAGTGATTGTTTACACAATGACATGATGTGGGTTTCACCCAGCTCATGTGGGTGGAGAAGTCAGTACCTATGGATTATTTAGTCTATGGCTTGTCCTGTCTCAGTTTTCAAAGGTTACTTAAATCTATGGTGCTATGTTTAGTTGTGGTAATTAGGGTGATGAATATATAATTTTAATTATTACTACTTTTTTCTGGAAATGTCACTCTTCAAGATAATGTGGGTAGCAATGCCCGTATATTTAAACATTATTCACAGGTGAGGCATCAATTAAAGAAGGTTTCTTCCCTAACCAAGATGCAGAAGAAAGAAACCAGGACAGCCCTTTTAGATGGAAAAGGTTGGTCTATGACATCCAGCTCTAACTCAGTCAGGGAATTTAACAGAGTTTGCCAAATAAAAATTATTTAAATCTTGCAGGTTTTGGAGTTAAGTGTTACTAAGAAGCTACATTTCAAACCAAAATGCTATACCCACTCCAAGTATATCTTCAAACATATCATGGCAAAATAGTGACACTGTATTTTCCTGGCTTGAAATGCCTTCAGTGGACTCATTGCTGTTATCTCCTACCCTCTTTGGGAAAAGACTCACCTGAGAGAAGAAAAGCCTGTGAGACTACTAAACTGTTCAAAAAAACCGAACAGAGACATTATAGCCTGTCTCCTCTTCTATATGCCACTGTTAGGAATAATTTTGGGATTCCATTCCTGGATGAAGCCAGGATTTATTCAGATTCCTGAAAGGTTTGAAAAGTACATTGCAGTGTTTCACACTAATGGAGATGAGCTTTAGCTGTCTTAGAGTTTAGGGAAGAGACTGAGTGTGGCTTTGAAGAGAACTGTGCTGTCAAATGTGGGCTATCCTGTAGTTTGAGGAGGAGACCTGTACTCAGCATTTAAGCATGCTTTTTTTCTTTTTCCCCACTTGTTTCTAATGGGAAATCAGTGCAGCACAACTGTATTTCTTACTGTGCACCGTTAGTCTGTAGAGGGTATGTGTACCAGGCTGGCTTCCTGGGGCAGAACTAATCCAATCATTTATGAGTCTATCAAATTTTTTTGCTGTTCGAGGCAGGTGTACCTCATGTACCTTTTTTTTTAATTCTTCTCTGGAGTAAATGCTAGCTGGGCTAATGACCAAAAATTTAATTAACTTTGTTTGTTTGTTTTCCTTCTAGATGTGGTAGTGTCACTTTACATCAGACTTCCCCTCTTTTAGGAACTGCATGATGATGCAACTGCTCATACTTTGTGCAGAAGATGATCACTGGCTGCTTTTCTTTTGCAATGGCATTTACTCGGTTGTGCTTGGCACACTGGTGGGCTTTGGTCATAGAGAAAGATTTGTGTTGTATATCCTAATGGAAATGCTCTTCTGTTGTATCATACTATTGTCTGCTTACTCTGCCAAAGATCTAATTAATCATTTCCTTACTCTGGTTTTACTCTGAAATCAACATAAAACTTGGGCCAGAACTGGGCTAGAAAGGGAGGGAGACATCAGGGCTACAGACATTAAGGAAACACTGAGAGGGGCACAATTGCTCTTTGGGAAGCTTGCACTCCTCTCGAGCCATTCACTCATAACTGGGCTGTGTTGCTGCTCATTGACTGTACCAGTAGTTTGACCAGGAAAACAAAAATGGGTAATGATAGCAAGAGAAGTATTAGGCTGTTGGGAGGCAGGAATGATACCTTGGGGATCCCTGTTAGGACTGGCTTGATAAAGCTGTCCTGTGATTTACCTGGAAGGAGAAGCTGGCATGCCAGTAAAGGTTCTAGAAGACATTAAATCAAGATAACTGTGCACCAGTGTCAAGCTGTACAGAAGTTAGAATATGGACAAATGGTAACAAAAACCTACAAAACACATAAAACATGGAAATATTACCCATGGAGTCTGAAAGTACTCTGTTTGCCTCATCCCCTGCCATATATGAAGGAATTGTAAACCTTTAATGGAACAGACCACAATTTGTCAACTTTGCTGGGAAAAAAATGCCAGTATCAGAAAGGGTTTCATTTTTACATGCTGAATGTGAATGCTTTGCTACAGAACTTTCTTGGAGAGCTGTGGTGGGCTAGGGAAGGGGAGATTTTAACTCTCTTGTCTGTGCATGCAGAGGCACTGGATAACATGGTAATTCCATTAGCCAAACTGCCTGTTGCCAATCCAGCTGATTTTGCTGGAGAGAGGAAGTGCATGCACTGTGCTGGCTACAGGACTGCACCTAAAAATGGTTCATGGCTGTGATTACCTAGGCACAATCAAGCAGACCAAAAAGCTAGAATGGTCATACTGGCAAAATGATTCTACAAAGAGCTGGCCTTGCTTGGTTTAGGAAATAAATTTTAGGTGGTTTGATTCTCTACAATTTTTAACTAAGTTTACATAATGAGCTATGGTCTCTAAATGAAAATCTTGGCTTTGCTGGCTCTAAACAGGCTGATACTTTCAGAAGCTGATCCAGCATTTTGATGATTATGGATTGCTCTATAGAAATCTCTTTTTCTAATTGATGTTCAACCACTTTAGTTAGGAGTTTAAAGGTAAGTAATGTGTGAGTACAAGTCTGTGTTTTAAGCCCCAGATGTGAATCTGGTTGATGAAGGTTGGCAGATGTGCTCTTGTGGTGGGGCACCTGCTGCTGCAGCATCAGGAAGTGTGTCCCTGTCAGCTGAGGGGACTGCTCTTCCCTAAGCTCACCTGAGGACCTGCAGAAATCTGGAATGGTAAACTAACACCCTGCTGAGTTCATTCATATCAACAAAACCAGCACTTATATTTCTAACACTTTTAACCATCTGGAATCTGATGAAATACATTCTCTAAATGAGCAAGTGCAGGTTTGTGGGGTTGCTGCTTTTACTGCAGGTACTCAGCTGTCAGAGCAGCATGGCTTGGTGGTCTCTTATGTGGAAGAAAATTCATTGCCTGAACCAGTGTCAATTTGCAGGAAGTGGCATTTCAAAATGTCAGTAAGTTAAGTGGGGTCTGTAAACATTTCTAGACAGGTTGTGGTTCATTGGCTTATTGTTTGACCATTTTGAATGGAAACATCCATGTGATTTTATTACATCATGACTTGATTAATTACAGCCAGTTAAACAGCAAATTACAGCACCAAGATACCTAAATACTGAAGAGCTTTTAGGAGAGAGAATTCTGCATACTGACAGAATTAAGTGTGGCATTTCCTGATTAAGATTGCTGTGGTGTAGATGTTAACACTGCCACTGCTGATTAAAACAAATTGTAAATAAAAATTTGTTTTCTAATATATTGTAGAAAATTCAGTGAAAGCCACCATCGCCTTAGCTATTTCAATGACCAAATGTATCCATTTTAGAGGATACTTAAGGTCTGCATTGCTAACTTCAAAAAATCGAAATAGCATAGATTGCTGCTTAATCAGTACCTTAATTTTTCCAAGAGCAAAAACCTTGAAGGTATTTTAAGATGAAAATTCTGAGTCTCCCACAGTGTGGGGGTTTTTTAATAAAAATGAAAAATACTAAGGATCTCCAGGCACAGTAAAGTTGTAGAGAGTCCAAGATATTTTTACTTGCCTCTCTAAAGAACAGCTATAACTGTAGAGTTTGATCTTTTGGCAGTATCTGGTCTGCCATTAGGTCCCTCTTCCCATGACAAGGGAACAAGGCTGGACAAGGATTTTTAAAAGTGAAAGCATCCCAGCTGTGGTGAGAAGCAGCAATGCCTTTGAGCAACTCGACCCATAGCAGCAGCCACACAAGGGAGCCTGGGGCTCTGTAAGTTTTCACTGCTCTCTTTGTTTGTAGATTTTGGGCTGTACCTCAGCTCCTGCTTTCATGGAAAGTGAACATGCAAATGTGGGGTTTGTCTCTCTGATAGAAGCCAAGTGTTACAAAAAAAGCAGCTCAGAAAATCAATAACTTGGGGTTGATATTTGTTTGAAGAGAATGGAGATTATATGGGTCTGTAGTCCAAAAAATGCTGCATTTATTGCTGATTAAGAAATAATCAGATAACGAATGGTGCTGTCTGACTCCCCATACTAAGTATAATTTGGTAATAATAATTAGGTAGGGAGTTGATCTGTTCAGTTTCAATGGCAGTGCCATAAAAGGAGGCAGTAAGCTTAATGTGTGAAACTAGTAAACTGTCAGGTGTTAAATTAAACAACATAACTCTCCTGCTGATGAGGATCTTAACTTTTTAGTGGTGGACATAAAATAGGGTACAGCTTGGGGTAGTTTTTCCACATATACCAATTTCAGTGTAATATAGCAGCTGTGGCCTTGGGAAACACCAGAGTGAGAGATCAGAGCTGTTGGACTGTGTGGTGCCTCCAGTGCAGAGTACAAGGCATGGCAGATAAATGTCAAAATTGGATCAGTATGGACAGGCTGGGCTCTTACAAAGTGTCACAGTTGTGTGCCAGGACAAGGTTTCAACCAGTGGCAAACTTGGTCATTTTCTAGAGTAGTAGTAACTTATTTAAAAACTGTGCTTGAATAGCAATATTAAATGATGCATATTCATTATATAGTCTTGATTTTTTTGTCAGCTTTGATTCTTCTGTTCTTAATAGAAAAATCAATTTTGAGTTTATTACTGATAACAACTAATGCCTTAATGCTTTCCCTCCATAAATAGAACACTGCAAATATATAAATAACTACATTGCTTTGATGCCTAGATATGATTGTCTTATAATTAATTCATTTCCCAGTAAGAAAACGAATTCTAGAAAACAAGTTTTACTTATCTGTATTTCTTCAAAGGAAATTAATTTTGCTATAATTCAGTTATGTAACCACAATTAATTCATTGTTAATGTTAATTAGAGTAAATATTTCTAAAATAATTGGATAACTAAGTGTGGCTAATGATTTTTACTATTTTACCTTCAGAATTTCTCACAGTACTTCAAATGAGTATGCCAAGAATTCTGTTTATTCTTTTATTTTTTAGATTTTTTTTCTGTTTAATTTCTGGTTCTTTTTCTTCAACATTAGATGTAAAAAGTGTCAGCTATGACCAGATGTTGTTTGACTATCTCCTATATACCCTTTTAACCTATTCTGAAGAGTTTTAAAATATTCTTGCTGTAACATTGCAAAAGATGCTTGTGGTGGCTCATTTCTTCTGGTATTATTCACTGTTAGTGGAGCAAATTGCAGTATGTCAAGTGAGGCAGACGCCTTTTTATTTAACATCAAAGCTTAACTTTTAAGTTTTAATTCTGTTTCAGGAAGAACTATTTATGGTGATTTTTATTTATACAGGACAGGTATGACAGCAATGTGAGAACTGGGAAATGGCCTCAGTTTCTCATTAAACCAGTTCCTGAGGTGAAGTATTTCCATAAATCTTTTCATGTTAGGCTGAAATTCCTAAGAGAAGAGGAATCTTATCAGTCAAAAAAACATGCTACAGGATAGGTACCTAAGGCAGGCTTAAAATCCTCCCTCACAGCCTGATTTTCAAGCACAGAATCAAGGCAAGAGGTGGCTCTGGGCTGAGCTGTGGTGGCAGTGCCAGGCTGGTCCTGCAGTACCAGGTGCTCTTGTCATGCACTGCAGGCACAGCAGGCCTGGCAGTTGATTTGTTTGATGCTAATATTGGGGGGATGGCCAGCCCTGGGGCTCAGAAAGCATGGAGTTAATTGCAGTAATTGTTCAGTCCCCAGATATTTTCTCCCACATGGCTCTGGCTGTGTCAAACGCTGTTAGTTTTGTGTTAGATGACCCAGCTTAATGATGATGTCATATAAACCCAATGAGGTATCAAAGTGCCTTTTTTTTTTTTTTTTGGTAAGAAAAAACCCCGTAAGATTTAGTAAGTACTGTTTACAAAGGGTAATTGATTGCCTCATTTGTGTGGCTGCGTGTTGCTATAGAATATGGCAGGCCTTTGCCAGGAGGAAGAAATTTGTATTCTCCTGAGGATGGGGACAAGTTCACATTCCTCTGTGATGGAGAGCTAATTGCCACCCACAGATGGGAGAGCAAATTAAAGAAAAGGTAATGAACAAAGCTTGAGCTGAAATTTGTTTTGGTTGTTTTTTCTAATATAGTTTCCCCTCTCTGAAAAAAGTACTTAATAGAGATAATAGAGTTCTTTGATGGAGAGAAGGTGTTGATTGTTGAAGCATTTCTTCATTCTCTTCACCCATTGCAGGTGCATTTCTAAGTATTCTTCCTCTTGACTGAAAGTTTTATTTATTTATTCCAAGGGATTTTTTTTTTACCAGGTCAGAGATAAGGAAAAAAAAAATCAGTAATTTTCATTCTTTGAAGGTAGCTGCTTAAAGAGAAATCAATAACAGTGTCTGTGAATGAGCTGTTGGCCAGTTGGCAGTGTAATAGCCTGGCTTTGGAGAAAACAGAAAAAAAAAAGTAAAATAAAAATAAATTATATTGGAGATTAGGTTTAGGATAAAGATAAATTATTTGAAAGCTGATCCCCTAGCCTGATGGGTTTTCCTATCATAACCCATCATAACAGTCTTAATCTTTACTATAACCAGAGACTGTCATTTTGTTTGTTGATTTGTGTGCATTTTAATGAATTCTCAAAATCCTGTTTGTAATTACCCTTATTTTCCATATACTTCATGCATTGGGAATGCCACCAAGTTAGCCAAAACCAAATAGCATTAGTTTTTAGTACCAGTTTTTAGTATTAGTCTTAGGAAAAAGTATTATACTAATTGTGTTATGTAAAATTCTCTAGCAATTTTTCTAGGCAAAATATCAGTTTGAAGGTGAGCAAACAAGATTTAAGATTCATCATTAATGGAATGATGAGGAGATTTAAATCAAGGAAAGATGAATTCTTAGGGAGCATCTTCCTTTTTCTTTACCACTGACTCCAGGAAACTAAAGCTGATTTTGACTTTTCTGTGTGTGATTGACATAATATTTTAATTCCCATTGCACTCCTCACGCATCAACTGGCGTGGAAAATCCAAGGATGATCAGAGCACTGGTGCCTCTTTTAACTCAGAGGAGTAGTATTAAAAAATACATGCAGCCAGCAGAGCTTGTATTGGTTATGATGCTTCTGAAAACAAATATCTACTCCTGAATTTTGTCTGTCTAATAATTATACTCCAGTTTAGAGGGGTTTATGCAGTAAATTCTATCAAGTACTGTATTCCAGAGGATGAGTGATAAAGTCCTTGCCCTGTTAGAGATGGTGTAGGTCCTGTGACTTCAGGAGGATTAGAGTTCAAAGCCTCCCAGTGCAATGAATATGTTTCCTTCAAGTCATGGGTGGAAGATGAGGCACCATAATTACTGTGGGGTGGATTTAACTGGCCAGATGTTTGCAAATCTTCTTCGTTTGGCTTGGTACCAGAAGAAAGCCCACTGCTCTCCTGCCAGCTGGCAGTTCAGTCAGTCCTTTTGCCTCTGCAACTCTCCATTTTCCATGAGCAAGTCACAAAGGTACATCACAGAGCACAGCTCTGTCTTGGCAGCATAAGGAGAGATGGCCCAACACAGACCTGGGGCTTGCAGTGATGGACCTGTTTGCCAGGTTTCACAACTACAAACCTGCAGCTGTATGTTGGCACACAGGATAAAATTAGAATCTTCCTTTCTTATTTCTCTTGTAAATTTAAAGGACATGTGATATTTTTTTTCTCTATTCCATTTCTGTAAATATGGAAGTTGCTATTTATAAAAACAAAGTTTGAAATCGACCTCAGGTAGCTAATTGATTCTAGGAGTTTCATTTATTATATGGAATTAGGAATTTGAGGATAATTATTGACCTGTCCTCTTTAGAGCAGGCAATTTAACATGGAAGAGAAACTCTACCTATGTGTGTTTTCTTTCTTCTTTTACATTAACAATTTAATTTTTAAATTTAAAAGTTTGATTGGTAATTGATTTACCATGATAAGATATGATGTAAAGGCTCTCAGTTTCATCTCTGAAATGTTTGTAAACTGAAAGGTGAAGAAAAGTTTCCACGGAGTATCAGAAGAGATGCTCAGCATAGGGGCTTAGTTAACCTGATTAGAATAAGCTCTGGACTCCAAGCTCTTTCTTGTTGAGAATCAGTCTGTGGCCAGGCTGGAGCTGTAGTTCAGGCCCATGATGTGTGGTTCTTATGGATTCTTCCTCTGGGAAGTTAATGTTGGCCTTGAGAGAAGCAATTGGTGTGTGGGGAATAAAGTGATGTCTCACAACTGCAGGAATCAGCCCTGAGAAACAAGACTTTGTGCACAGAGGTTGATTTTTGTGAACAACTTTTTGCAGTGTTGCTTTCTTTATCTGCAGCCAGTCAGATCCATGTTCACATTTCAATAATTAAATCTCTCTGTTTACTCTTTTAAATCCAATTTGGGTCTTTTTCAAAAACCACAGCTCCTTTGCCTGACATCTGAATATTTGGTTTATCTGAGCTCTGAGCTGGTCATGTAAATTGAGTGTCTCTGGTTTCCATCTGCTTTTTTGATGGGTAAATACCTCCTTGCAAATGGTCTACAGATCCCTGGTTTTAGGGCTGTGCTGCATCTATTTCTTGCTGTTGGTTGTTTTTGTTGTGGGTTTTGTCTTTTATGAGGGTAAAGAGGCAGGCTGGGGAAAGCACTGAAGGACAAACAGTTAAAGAAGTCATACTGGGATGTGAAATGTGTGTCCTAAGGTGTTAAGAGCTATTACATGGATCTGCAGCATTTCTGATAGTGACATGGAATAATTAAACTTCTGTTTATGACTGATAGTTCAACTTCTGCCAGTGTTTCCATTACTAACTTCTGTTTTCATGGAATTGTACTACAGGCAGGATCTGTATCTGGCTAATTTTATTAAAGCAGTTTTCAACAAGGTCTTTGGCTGTGCAAGCATGGCAAGAATATTAAATTAAAAGAAAATTCTGAACCCAGGGAACCTAATGTTCTGATATGGGATGTTAAGCTATGTCATCACTAATACAACATGTAATTTCTGTTTTGCTCTTATTGCATGCAAAGTCAATGATTTTTCAGCATCAGTAGCTTCAAAACCAAGCATGTTAAACATTGCAGTTATAGCCTGAAAATCACAAGATCTTAAACAATGAGTTGGCTCTCCATTGCCTTCCACTTGGGAAAGAAGTTTGACAAGCAGGAGTAGCTGACCAGAGCCAGCATTGCAGCAGAGCTTTGCCTCTTTTAGCTGCTGCCTTGGAGGGGTGGCTTAGGCAGGACTGTGAGCAACACACTGCTCAGAAGGTCTTCAAACACAGCTCCTTTGTGACTATCCAGATTCTGGTACTGGTTTACAGTGTTTACAAAGGTTATTTAGGATATCAAGTAGAGATGTGAACTGAGGACATCCGACTTAATGAATTAATACTTTTTCAAAAATGATAGCTGGGTAGTGATACCCTCAGTGTTTGTGTGTGCTCTTAGGCATAATCCCAGGATATGATGTTCTTTGTGAGGGAGGCAGAGTGATCTGAGAAAATCCCAGCAAGACCAGTGGAGAGGTTTTGGCCTTTTACGTCTGCATCCATGTTTGTATGCGATACAATCTACAATGACAAATCTGAATTATTTCATAAGCCTCATCAGCACAGTAACTGGGAACTGCCTAGAATGCCTCCTAAAGACTTTTTTTATTCTCTAAATGAGCATAAAATCTGGGGATTTGCCTTTGATTGCAGTATATTGAATGTGAATGAAGTTGCCTGATGCAGAGTAAGAGGCTGTGATGAATATGGATGTGGTGCTGCTGGCTTTGTTAGTGCAGAGGTGCCTGGAGGGATTAAACAGGGGAGCTCCAAAGTGCTGATCTTATGCCTCAGCTCTTGATAAAGGATGTTTGATAACTTATTTTTGAGGGTTTTGTTTGCTCTTCTCTCTTCTTTTTAAAAGATTTCTTTACAAGAGCTCCCTAGTGATCTCTGATTGTACTACTCTACATCTTAGTAGTATTTTACTTTTTTTGGCTTAGGGGTTTAGTGAATCAAGGCTTCCTGCTTTCTAAACAAAGAGGACTTAGCATTTCTAATTTTTCTTTTAATCTCAAAACTTCCTCATTAAAAACAAGAATCACTTAAGACATGGATAAGTCAGAATTTCACTGCCTTCTCCCTCCCCTGGCTTCCTACCCCACACTGAAATATGAATTATATTTCAAGTTAGTTAACTGATAAAAAAGATACAGAATTATGTTGTGCATTTTACAGTCTTAAGCAGTATTTTGGGACAGTTATTATAGCTGACATGAATTCATATTATTCCTTTGTCAGGCTATACTTGACAAACACTTTTTGACCTATTTTTAAGTATAAATGTAATATTTATATTGTTTTGTGTATTCCTCCACAGATTTCAACTACACTCTGTAATTGTAAGCACAGATTCTGACAATCAAATGATAGGTTTTTCATGAGTGTTCTAGTTTATTTTAGTTTTCCCCAGGAACTTCAGGTAATTAATTTTTAAAAAATTACAAAATTTTAAAAACCCACAACTATTTATTTTCTCTCTCAAATGGAAAATAAAACATAATCAAAATAATTTTTGCTTTGAATTGGAAATTAAACAAGTGTGCGCTGTACTAATTTTTTTAAGTAGTGAAAATATATGGGCTTCCTGCAGATATTGCCAGAGGAAAGCAAAGGTATTTTGGGAGTAGAATAGAATTTAGTAGATCTATTGTCACATGAAGGATAGCTGGAATCCTGAAATAGTTTAGTTAGTTGGTTTTGCTTATGCTATGTAATTATGAAATCACCCATGTTGCATTCAAACTGTTGTCAGCTGAGCTTCAAAATCAACACTTGAATTTAGAGCAATTGTTTCTTTATGCATATTTATGGTTACACTTTAGATAAGTCTTTACAGAGTTTCAGGTTGTCTGCACATTCAGTGGGAAGCTTGAGTTTTCAGCTGTCCCTCACAGTCAAAAGGATTCTGTGATGAAGAGGGACTTGGGAAAGTCAATGGCAGAAATCTGGGACTGCACAGAAAAAAGAATTGTAAAACACTCTGTAAACAGAGGTACTGCATGCAGAAAAAAGACGGGGGAGAGATTGTATTCCAACACACAAAGTTTCCCAAAGAGTTTCACAAGCACAACATAAAATTACAAAAATCTGCTTATTAAGCCCTGGGAGAATTTTATTGCTTGTAGAACTGCAGTCCCAATGTCACAGCAGTTACTAATTACAACCAGGAATGTTTACAGCATCAGAGATTAACATAACCATACATTTCAGAGCACACAGGATAATGAGAGTAGAGTGGATGCATCCAGGATGATGGACGTTTAATGTAATACACACATTCTTAGCTGATTAATAATAATTTGATGCCTTCATGTAATACTTTATGTGTCTTTACCACTGTACATGCCTCTAATTCATAAGTCTTCTTTTTGAAAGATGGACTTCATTAAGCATGACAGACTTTATCTTTTTTCTCTCTTCAGTGCCAGATCCTGTCTTGCACTCAAAGTCACGAGCCAACTGTTTCAGTGGGAACTTCATGCAGCTGACTTTTGTAATTGGCCCAATCAGCTTGCAAAGTGCCACTTGATTTTGCTTCCCACACAAATTTTCTATTGGAAAGGGAACTTCAGTTTCCAGCTCTGACTGTCTCAAGTAGACACACCTTCTCTTGAGGTGGTGTCTCAAGAGAAGGTGTCTTCCCTTGAGAAGCAGTGAAGAACAGCAGCCCAGGCAGAATTCCTGGAGTCTGGAGCTCATGTGCATGGCCTGCAACACAGGGAAGGGGAAGAGACACATTAGGAATGCCTGCAGGGGTCTCAAGTTGCTGACTGGGGAGATGCCTGGGAAAGCTCCACTAGCCCACACCAGCAGAACTGGAGGTGCTTCTGGAGGGTCCAGGTGCATCTTTTCATATTTTTTACAGGAATTAATATGAAATCTTCTCTCTGTATTCTGATAACCATTTTTATTTCCTTTCTTACCTTTTTTTTTTTTTTTTTTAACATCGATGATGGTGTGAACCTCTCACACCTTATAGGAAAAGGATTTAGAGAACCTTTCCCTCTATAAGGAAAATGGAGTACCCCAGCTGTGCTTCCCAGGCTTGTTAATAGATCTGGTTTATTGTGTTCTGTTCCAGTGCCAGAGAATTTTGTCAGGCAATCCACAGTGATTGATTCTAGGGAAACAAAACACCATTTCCTTCTGTTTTCAGTCTCGAGTCACCCTGTAGCTCTCATACCAGATTTTTTTTCCCAGTAATTCCAGAATTCATGCACTTGTCTACCAACAGCTGTTCAAAATTAACTGAAAATAACTTTCAGTTCTGGTCTTCATGCCTAAAAGTTATGACTCAGAGACTAATAAAAATGGCCCGTCATCCTTCTGGATTTTATATGGAACAAGAAAAGGCATGTCCCAGACAACAAAGTTTCTGTAACTTCTTGAGTTTCACATTGTTTTTCTTGATGTAAGGTGCTTCAGTGCTGCATGGAATCATTTCTTTTCTGATTCTAACTGCTGGTCACCAGGAACAGAACTTGAGAATTTGATGCAACATTTACAGTTTACTTTGTCTTATTCTCCTTGCAGATGAACTTCTACAGAAAAGGTCGAAAGACAGAAAGACCCAGCCAAAATGAATGTTCTTCTTTCCATTTGCAAACTCTGTAGAAAGCCAGTGTTCCATCATTAGTTGAAGCTGATACAGAAATATTTGCAGTGGCAATGCACTGTTCTTAGTAACACATGCCAAGTGTGTTCTGCTAAGTAGTAAAATGACAAGTTTAACCAGTGGCTGCAGGGTCCAGCATGCTGTCTGCTAGGCAGCCTCCCCCTAATAATCATGGATTCACTGCTCTTCCTAGAAATGCTGCTTCTCTTGAGGATCACATCCATACACTTTTCTTCCCACTGGCATTCTCCATTAAGGTATTTGAAGTCTCTTGCTTCACAGTGAACATTTTTTATTGTGTTGTTGAGCATGAGAAGGGGGGAAATGAGTAATGGTTGGAAAAGGCTGCTGGGACAAGTAAGTTGAATAGAAAAGAGGTGATGGGGAGGATGGGTTGAATGTGAAAAACATTCAGGTTGGCGTGGCTTGATGGGGAATAATGAAAATTGGTAAAAATTTAGTCCATAATAAATCACATCCATTTTCCAAATTATTGTCACCCACAAGGCATGTGAGCCCCTGTAGGCCTGGCAAGGTGAATCCATGCCAATCCATCCTGTTGGGGTTAGATTGCTGCCTGTCACAGCCTAAAAACCAGCCAAGGTGTATTCACCTTTCCATTGCAACCAAATTCCAACAGTCATTCCATATCATGTTGTCGTGGAACAAGAGGAATAACACAAATTACTGTGGGTCAGTTTTATCCTAAATAGTTGGAAATTTACTCCTGACTTAGAATATTTGTGAAGTTCAGTCCCCCTTAAAAAACAACCTACAAAGAAGCAGCAATAGTAGCAGCATACTGTTTCTAGAGCAATTTTAATTCTATGGGAAGATCAGCCATATCATTTGCAGTCCACCATGGGTTCTGATGTGTTTTATGAAGGGTTTAAACTTTCAGTATTTCTCTGCTTTTTGGTTCAGTTCCCTGTTGATTCGTTTTCAAATTCTGCATGAATGAAAAGACAAAAATGCTTTTCTTTTGTTAAGCATGCTGTCATAATAGAATACAAAAATAATACTGCGTTACATATAATGCAACATTGTTACATTCCCTTCATGGAATGCTGAAATATTTTCATGCTCTTGGAAGTTTCATCCTTTGGATTTTGTATCTGGTGTGTTTTCCCAGAGCTCTCTGGCTCTGCAAAGCCAGCCAGCTTCCTTTCACAGAGGTTGGTTCCATCGAGGACCTGCTCACTGGGACTGCCTCTTTGGCTTGGTGCAGACAGCTGACCTTTGGTTTAATTTCCAGTAATTTGCTTTTTCTGTTTGTTAATGATTGGAGATTTTGTAGCAGATTTGTATGACAGCAGAACAGCAGATGAGCAATAATGTATGTCTTCATTAAGTCTTCAGTATTTCTTTTGTATTGGACTTTTCTTTAAGTGGGAAGAACTAAACCCTTATACAACAGGTAATGGCATCAGAATTGTCCTTCTTAAGTAAGCAACTCCTTAATTTCTTTTTAGTGAAAGGATTGCACAGAGGCATTATCTGGGGTTTAGCAGTGTAGCTAGCCACTATATGTTTGGTTAGGGTTTTCTTATTACCCCTGACATGGCTTTTGCCCCTTTCCAGGCTGATGGAAAGTTGCTTCATCACATGCCATCCAAACAGCCTGAGAACAGCCAGAGATCTTTTTATCAGTTTTCCAGTGCATTCCCACACCTCTGATTTGCATTGATAACCCACTATTTCATCACTGTTTTCCATGTTCCTTATGTAAATCAGCATCAAAAGGTTTCAAACTATTTTATGGAGTTTCTAGCACTTCTTTTTTCCTCACTTCTAGAGATGATACGTTTTGCTGACTTTTACAGTGGTTTTTAATTTAAGACCCTTTTGGTTTTCTTTCCCCTTGTTTGTTCTCCTCACTATCCCACCCTCCTTTTTAATTTTATAGTAGAGAGTGATGCATTTATCTTTAAGCCTGTACTGATGTTCTTCCATTGATCTTGCTTTTTTATATGAGTATAAATAAATTTATGTGCATCACTAATGAATGGCGTCTGCTGTAAAATCATTGTTTAGATAACATTATAAAATTACTGAAACTTATATTAAAATGTCTTTTCATACAGGCCACACTTTTAAAAGTGAAATTGCAGGCACTGGGGAAGTTTGAATTCAATTTTGATGTGACATGTTCCTATGCATTTAACATATGGCAGCAGCTTTTCTTTTTCTGGCTGTGATCCAAGCCTTGAGTCTCCATTCCTGTTTCTTTGCTCATTGTGACATCCACTGGCTTTGGGTGCTGTTAAGGAAAGGCCATTAGGAAAAAAATGGCAAAATAACGGTTAATGCAATGAAAAGTATATGAAATGCACTCTAGACTGGGTAACTGCTTTCTGGGGCTCTGCATTCCTACATCATCAACACGATTCCAACAGGTTTGGTTGCTTTTTGTTTTTCATTTTGAAAATGTAAGGCTACTCTGCTTTAGATTTGGATTGTCCTTTTTCTATTGCAAATGAAACACACATAATTTATTACATTTAGATCACTTCTAGGACTGTGCTAATGAACAGCCCTATTTGCATGTATCTTCCTATGTTAACAGAACACTATGACAGTTCATAAAAACACTTTAATGAAATTTTTATTGTCTGTAGACAAATAAGTACTGTACAAAGCATACTTCTTTTTTTTTCTGTCAACTATTGCATCCTCCTTTACAGCAAAGCAGTAATCTGAATCTATACCCCATGTTGTTTTCCAGAGTTTCTTTCTCTGGATTTTCCTTGAGTTACTTTGTCTTTCTCTTCTTTCAGCAACATGTTCAAACTGCCTGATGCACATGGTAACCTTTATGTCAATGTCAAATAGGATTGTTCTAAAAAGATCCACTGACAGAGTGAAAAGGAACAAACAAATCCATCAGCTTGCTAAAATGAGGTTAAAAAGACTGGAAATGTTAGCATTTAAATACAAAAAATGTTGATCTCCTGCCAGCCTTCTACTTTCTGTGCTCAACTCTGTGCTCAGCTGGTGGGATATCAGCTGAGGGAAGTTAACCTCTGAAGCTTTTAGGGGGAAGCTGTTTAGTCTCCTTCAGTTCCCTGCTGACTCAGGGGAAAGAAGCTGCCAGGTTGGGCTGGCAACTGTGTATTTTGAGTGGACACATTTGCAGATTTATTTTTCTTCCAGCTCTGCTGCAGTGAAGGGTAAGTTTTAAACACTGATTTTGAAGTAGTCACGAAATAGTCCTTCATGCTATGTTATTCTACTGTTAAAAGAATTGGAGTACCTTCAGGCATTTATAGACAGGATGTGCAGAAATGGACACTGTCACTACCAAAATCACCAGCTACCCAAAGAACATGAGGCTCACCTAAAAATTAGATAAGAAATTGATATTTTTATTTTCCTTCTATTCTGTGAGCCATCACGACTTTTAAAGGACATCTTGGCAGTCATGAGAGCCAGAGGCATTACTTTAAAGGCTGGCCTTGTGATGTAAATGCCTCACTCTGTAGCGCTCACACCTTCTAAGGAGGGCACTGAACCTTGTGAGACCCTGCAGTTACTGGGAGCTAACAACACCTTTGTTCCTAACCAGGTGGCATGAGAACTGTCCTTAGGCTGGTTAAACTTTCTGGCTGTGTGGACTGTTTGGTGCCTGCTTAGAAACAGTCAAAAAAACCCTGATGGCTATCTTGAACTCCTATTTTAAAGACTGTATCTCTCAATCTAAAGAATAGTTTCTTTATCTGCACTATGTTGGGATTTGACTCTTTAATGGTCAGGAGGAAAAGAAGGTCCTGTGTCTTCTATACATGTGCTGACAGGAAATGTGCTCTACACACAGGAGATGTGATGTGAAGCAGTCTTAGAAAAAATCCCTACTGCTCTGGAAGGTACCTCCTCCTTCCTCCAGCAGAAGGAATAATTCAAGATGATGAGCTTGGTAGTTCTAGCCTGAAATCACCCTACTCTCATAATATCAAGAAGCAATGGGCCAAATTTTAATTATGGTTTTGCTTTTCATTCCTTAGTAAAATGTAATGATTTATCTTGCAGGGTTCTCTAAGCAGGGATGGCAAAGTCAAACAAAACTTTTATTTTAGTTGTAATTACTTCTGCCTGGTAGCAATTAGGAAACCAGAGAGGCTAGACTGGTTTTTAAGTGGCAGGAAGGCTGTGTTTATTGAGATTTTCATACACTTTAAAATAATTTTTCCGAAGAGCTTTTTCAGGGAGAAGTCTTTAAGGAGAGAGGTAAACTAATGAGAACTCAGGCTGGAGTCCAGTTGTGCTACCAATGTGTCCTTTTTGCCCTTTAGAATAAATAATCTTCCATCTTTTGCTCAATAGTGAAACCCTACAGTGTATTACCTTGCAGTAGTATTTTAGTAGTCTCCATAAAGATCATTAAGAGGGAAACATAAGAAGAATCCCATTCTGTAGTTGATCTTAATTTGGTATAAGAGAGTAAATGAAAGAAATATCTCTTTTATGATTCGTCAGTTGAGCTACAGCAAGTTGCTGCACAGGATGCTGAAAGGTCAAAGCTGCTGTTTCTCAGTGATGTGTCAGAGCTTGTTTTGTTCTGTTCTCTTTCTCTGGCCACCTAATTATGGTTTGCCTGCAGAAGAGAACTGGATGATCCATGGTGAGTGCTGTGCCTTGGCAGATGTACATTGCAGTCATACTCTTAGGCTTTCATTTGCATGTTTCTTACATCTCTGTATTTGCACAGGAAGATTCTTAGAATACATGAAAGTTCCAATTGTTACATGGCAAACCATTTTAAAGATATGTTTCAGAGTTTTACCATTTGGCCAACATGTAGCCGGTGCTTTTACATAAGGTGATCCCCTGCAGTACAGACTGGAGCTGTACTCCAACCCACTTTTTAACTGGTGCCACATCCCAGGAACTCTTGCCTCTTGGCTGTGTATGGCTCAGCCTGGTTATTGCAAAGAGGATGGTGCATTCCCATCTGCGTGGAAAAATTCCTGGTACATGGTAAATTCATGCTGGATAGCATTAATTTCTCTGAGCACTGTCCAGACCAGCACCCACCTCTTTAGAGCGTTTGTACTCCCAGTGCTGTTGATGTGCCTGTCCTGGGGAGTCCCTCAGTATTAATGCTGTGCATGGTGTGCTCCCTGGGGCTGCCCTGAGCAATTCTGGTGTCAGCTTGATGCCCTGCACGCTATCAAAACTTGCACTTATCTCTCTGTCTGGAACTTTTTTTTTTAAAATGCCTAAAAAGCTGATTGTTTGTAGGCAGTGTTGCTATAGAGACCCACTGTGTATTGAACAGAGAAGGAGGGATGCCATGGAAGTGTGTTGAACCTAAATATTAGATGTGACAAAAGTTGCTGATACAGACTCACTGTCTACAGGAGAGTGTTAGTTGAGGAAAGACAGGGATTACTGCACCATCATGATATTGTTGATGATACTCAGATCATACATTCACATGTACTCGATCTGTTAAGTTATTTATGACAAATAATCCAGATGTGCATTCATGGGTATTGATAATTTTCTTAATGTAATGTATGAAAAGGGCTTCATCCAAAGAGATACAGGGCTTTTTCTTTCCCAGTCAGCAAAAAACAAACCATGTTTTGTGGCATGCTGAGTAAGAGTTTACTTGGACACATGCATAAATGGCTTAAAGAACTAGATGAACATGTGTAAATGTAAGAGGTGTAATTGTCTTTGAAATAAAAAGCAGAAATCTTCCAGACTGGAGTGAAATAAAGTCAAACCTTTATTTAAATTATTTTGGCAACACACTCATAAGAATAATCAAAATGTGAGGATCAACTTGCAAACCTTGATTGAGTGTGGAATATTTCAGAGACAGGTAAGCAGAGAAAGGGAAGAGAGCAAACAGTGAGGACATCCACAGGCAGTCCAAAATGAAGTTTGATGTGGCAGGTTTCTGCCTGGGGGCTTCCAAAATTCCCAGCACAATGAGCATTTTTTTCTCTCCACACCATAGCTGTTATGTTATGTTAAGACTCAGGGAAGTTGAGTCTTTCACAGCAAAACCTGTCTCTGAACTGAACTAATCCCTGCTGCTGCTTTTCAGGGTGGAAATGGTGTGCAGCAGGAGGGGAGGTAAAGATTAAATGATCCTTGACTGTAGTGCTCAGCGTTAGCATCCAGTTTAAAGGAAAGTAAAGATCTCATTGTTTTTGTGCAATTATGGACTTAGAACAAGTTTATTTTATGAGTGGTTTTATTTTTATCTTGAATTCAGTGGTAAGAAGTTTAAATTCTCTTATTTGTACCCATTACCTTTTGTTTCCCTTGGCACCCCTTGTTTCTGTTGAGCCTTGTAGGTTTGTAATCTATTGTGCCTCTACATCTGTCTAAACACAAATGGTGTTTCTGATGTTTTTAACACCCTGAAGGAATTTATAAACTCTGACCCCATGGCTGACATTAATGGTTCTGACTGGCCATGGTTTGTTTTGGGCTGGCTGGGTACAGTAGCACTGATGGAGGGGGCTAAGACACCACTTTTAGTTGTAGGATTTAAGAAATAATCAGTTTAAACATGAATTTTCTTTGATGTTAGAATAAAATAGGCTGGCAAGCACAGTGCTTCTACGCTTGTGCCTATAAATAGAACAAATTTTCCTTTTAAGCCTTTGATAAAGACAAACCAGCTGAAATGTCTGTTTTCTTGTGTTCCAGCCACCAGCAATGAAATGGCTTTAATATTTAAGTAACTGTTTTTATTAGACTCTGGTAGGCTTTAATAGGTGTTCCTGGAGCGCTGTTGACTTGGTCTTTATTGGTTAGCTGAGAGAGAAAGCTTTCATTCTTTTCCAGCAGGACCCTGAGGGTGTCATTCAACACCCTAGGGCAAGATGCTGAGCCAAACCCAGCAATAGAAGGCAATGATAAATCTGGATTTGAGGGAAATAGAGCCAGTTAGGCCTGCACTCTCAGTTTGTTAAATTTCATTTTTGACACATTCAAAATACGTTTATTCACACAAAATAATTTCTATTGGTGCTTTGAACCAGATTAAGTTTTATGTGAAAGATGGTTCTGGTGAGTTGTCTTCTTGCCTTACATCAAAGACAACTTTGTCACTTTCAGAGAAATATTTTGAAGAAATAATGAACAATAGAAAATTACACCATAAGACATTAGGTCTTCTGTGAAAGTAGGCCCTGGAGTGAGACTTCCTGTCCTAGCACCCTGACACTGCTGAGCATCATTTAACAGGAGTGGATGTAAAGGATTATCATGTTAGACTGAAAAAAATCAAAACAGAAATGCCACTTCCACTAGTGAAAGTTGAGTCCTTTGCAATGTAAATTCCATCTTTTTGTTGGCAGATTTGGGAAAGAGTAAAGAACTGGCTTGTTTAAAACCCACCAGCACAACAACAAAGTAGCAATAATTTTTCTTGGGGTGTTGAGCTTTGTATTTTATGTTTGGGCTTATAATTTGAATTAAGGAAAAAAGAATATTTACTCTCCTTAGCTGAAGGATCCCTATTTGCTAGATAAATACTGCATCACGATAAGGAATGTTGAAGCATCATTTGTTCCCACCAAATGTTACCATCCCTGTCTAAAGAGGTGCAGTTGGGACTCAGGCTAAAGGCTTTCTTTAGGGAAATTCTGCTGAGGTTTGAGAAGTAAAACCAGAGCAAACCACCAAGGCTGGTCAGTGCAGAATGGGACTTGGGAGATGTCTGCACTTGTTGGAGTATTGTGATGACATGATGTCCAGTGCTGGGGCAATCGCTAATAAAATAATTCATTAACATTATTAAACTTCTTAGGCAAGACAGTTCAGAAGAATAAGGTGTATTTATGGGAAGGGTTTTTTACATAGAAAATAAGTTAGGTTAGTGAGTGCTTACAGAAACTCACTTTTGCAGAAGTGAAGGTACCAAATGAATTGTTTGTACCGTGGAGGTGCAATCATTTCTAAGCTACTCATACAAGTATGTAAGCTTGATGCATTATCCCATGATCCAAGGAAAACTTAGAATTTTAAAATTCCAACTTTATCATTTAAGCTTTTCCCTCCAAATTACAGGGTAATTTTTGGAGTTTTTACAGTCTTACTCTAAAAGTCTAAAGTAACAAAAACATTATTGTTCAGTGAGGATAATTTAAATGTCTTTACATATTTTTCTTGGAAAAAAATCTGTAAAATATCTTTACAACTAAATTTTGCTGAAAATACCAGAAGAAAAGTATCATCTTATATATAGGACCTGGCACAGAAAATACTATCTGAAAAAAGATTTTTTAATAGGAAGATTTAAGCATATGTATCTAGGTTATAATAAAGTAATGACAGTAGTTGCTGTCAGATTCAGATTCTAGAGTATGAAACAGTCCAGAACTGAAATGTGAATGGGTGTTTTTCTGAGTTTTCACCTTGTTTTTCTGTTTTTGCTTTCAGCAACTACTGTTGTCAACCGGGCACTCAGGATATTTTTTCCTGCACAGAAGTGTTGATGGGTTGGGAACAGTGCCTTAGGGTTAATTTTCTGAAGTGATGTTTTGAAATGTGGTTATTTTTGTAAGTCACTAGTGAGAGTAGAGCAGACAAACTAACAAAATGTGAAATATTGGAGCTGCTGGGGATGGATTGAAGACTAAATATAATTAAATTGAAACAACAGGATGAATGATGTCATGCTCAAAATAGAACTCACATAATTTACAGTCCACTTTGATGTACTTAATGTTTCTTGCTTGAGCAGGTCTAGGACATTGAGCAATGGGCATTTAGTGG
Organism: Hylia prasina; assembly: GCA_013397195.1. Lineage (NCBI taxonomy): Eukaryota > Metazoa > Chordata > Aves > Passeriformes > Sylviidae > Hylia > Hylia prasina. The sequence continues at coordinate 1,629,606 of VYXD01011669.1, forward strand.
TTAGCATTTAGAATATTACTGAAATGAGGAGTTTAGTAACAGAATTCATTGTTTAATATAAAGGATACAGTTTCACATAGAAGCTAAATAAGGTGAATGTCTACTTGTTAAACATAAAAAAGAATAAATATTTATTTGGTGGGGGGAGGTCCAAAGACAGTGTGAATAGGTTGTCCCTTTCAGTAAGCATGTCTTTAGGATGAGATCAGAGAAGCAGAATCTTTATTTTCAACTGTAGTTTTCCCCCAAACACTTCCTAATCCCCAATTTATAAATCCTAGTGGCATGGTGGGGTATGTTCTATAGCAAAGTGTCTGTGTGTGACTTCTCCAGGCATCAATGAGGTCCTGACTGCTGCTCTCCTTCCTGAGCTCTCCTGTCAGGAGCTGCTCCCTGCCTTTTCTTAAGGGGTCTGTGTGTAGGAGAGACCACAGAGACCACACTGCCTCCCAAAAGCTGCTCCCTACCAATCCAACACATGAGCAGAGATGAGGAATGCTGTTTTCAGCTCACTCACACATGAGGACAGCTCTTCTCATTCAATCCCTCTCCTGCCCTCCTCACAGAGGTGCATTCCTGGCTGCTGGGAGGGGCATTGTGCTGCTGGACAGCCACAAAAACTGAGTAATGGAGCCTCTGTGAGCTGCACACCCTCCATGACTGAACTGAAAAGTCTTCTTGATCTATGCCTGGGAAGACTCTACTGTCTTTTCTCCCAGCAGTCACTTCACTTTCATTTCCCTGATGCACATGTAGTAGAATGAGTCACATGTACTCTGGTGTAAGCACTGTTTGTAACACTCACGGGACATTTTATAATGGCTCCTTTTCTTTCAGCTTCTTTCCATCCTGCTGATGCTTTTCTAAGGCTGAAATTTCAAAGGGAAAAGGCATTTTTTTCTGTCCTGAGTTATAAGGTAAGATACTGACTGTTAGTTATTAAGGTGGATCAGTGTTGCAGTGTAAATCAGAGATAATCACTACAGCCCTAAACTCTCTCCAGAGGTACTGGATGGAGCCTAAGTTCACCTGCACAGGAATTTTCTCTTCTTCCTCTAGCAGAATGTTGGGGCACTGTCCTGTGGCTGCATGTCCTGGTGTTGGAAGGATGAATTCATACACAGCTCCCTGAATGCTCATTTCTCTGGGGTCTCTTTCTCCTCTGTTCTGATCTAAGTGTGCCAGCAGCACAGAGAGCTGCTGATCCTCAGGAAATAAATTCATGGATACCACAGTGGATTGACTTTTACTGAGCTGTGTGAGGAATTCAGGAGTATCTCTAATTATTCAAAGTACATTTACTTATGCCTAAGATGATCAAGAGGAATTATCTATAGATAAATATGAAACCTTTTGCCAACTAAGGCTACCATTGCAAATAGTAAGAAATCTGATCAGTTTTATATATATAAAAATAGTATATAAACATTGTATTTTATGGATGTTTCTATATTTGCATGTGTAAGTTGGTAATTTTGCTTCTTTCATAATGTAGAATTGCTAGAAAAAAATAGTTGATTAACTTTTCTAAAAAACCAAAACTTGATGAAAAAAAATCTAGAAAGTTAGAAAGATTTGTTTGGCTTTCAGCAAGAATAAACATGTCAAGTTAAACAACCTAATCTAGGCAATTTAGTTCAGCTCTGACATTTCTGCCTTAGGCACTGATTGGAAATTTATGGTTTATGTCACAACCAGCCATCGAAGCTGCCTAATTTTGATCTTGATATGACCATGATCAACATATTTTGGTTTGTTTCGTCCTTGAAATTGAAACCTCTTTACTCTGCCGGGTTTTTAGTTAATTAATATTTTCCACTCTTCCAAAATATTTATGTTTATCAAGAAATGAGGAACTGGACCTCCTGCAAGACAAATGCAGTTTTTTATAAATGTTTTTATAAAAATTTGAAATTTTTATAAAAGCCGTGGGGTTTATTCCTGGCTCTTCTTGTCAGGGGAAGAAGTTTTCTGGAAATCCCCCATGTATTTTACCAAGCAGTCAGACTTATGGGGAAAACAGTGTGCCATTTCTTATGAAGCACCAGGCTTTTCACTTTGAAAGGATGAAAGACAACAGACATAAATTGAAACAAAACAGGTGCAGATTGAATAAAATATTTTTTCTCGTTTTTTTAATATATGAGAGCAAGGCAGTGAAACAAGTTCTTAGAGAGATTATGCAGTCTCCATCCTTTGAGGGTTTCAAGACTCGATTGTATAAACCATGAGCAACCTGATGTGACCTGATAACTGACCCTTCTTTGAGTAGGAGTTTGGATTACAGACTTCAGGTCTCTTCCAGGGTGATTATTTTGTCAAGTCACCCAGTTGCTCTGACAAACACACAAACCCAGCTGTTTTTATATACAAGGAAGATGTGTGTATGTTACATAGGAAACACACAGTCTGAAAATCAAAACCTCTAAAAAAGAGCTGTGCCTGAGACACTTCAGTAGGATGAGCAGTTAAAAATGTACCTGTTTGAGAAATACCTCTAACAGATACTTGCTTCCCCTTACTGCTGTCCACTTTTTGGACCTTTTCTGCTTTTTGTTGCCTTAAAGACCTTCAGTAACCTTAAAGTTACCTTCATCCTTTCCTGCCTGCTTGATCAGATGTGGAAGCACCTGCCTCAGAATTGGTTGCTACTTGACAGCACATTCCAACTTGAGGCTCCTTTTTCACTGTATGAAAAGGTTAAAATAAATATTGTGGGATATGCCTAAGAAATTACACTTATGTATTGAAGATATTTCTGTGCAACCAATAAGGCAAGAATTAACAAACTCAAAGATACAAGATATAAATGCCTGATAAGATTATTACAAAAGTAGAAAGAAATCTTAAGAAAGAGCATCTCTTTACTAGAAAGAATGTGGTCTTAACTAGTTTTGAAGGGTTTATCTCTAACTGTCAGAACTTAGAATTTCTTGGTTTGCTTGGAAAAACCTTGCTCTATTCACAGACTTTTTTCTCCCCATTACATGTCTCTGGTTATTATTTAACCTCAAGTTCCTACTGACCCTGTGTTTAGCTGCTCTGATTCTGCTGCTGCTGGGAGAGTTGAGCTCTAAGGTAAGGTAAGCTCTAAGGTTGAGAAATCCTGTTTTAAACTTTTGAATAGGGAAAACCAGTGCAGTGGTAAGTGGAAAAGGGGCAGGAGGAGACAAAACAGAGGGATGTTTACAACTCTCAAGTTTGGTTGTTTGCAATGTGTGCCTTAAAACTTAATTAGTCTGGTAAAAACAAACAAAAAAGCTTCAAATCAATTAATTCTCCAGCAGCCATACCAAACCAAGTATCCAAACAAAAACATGACCAACTGAAAACAAACCCACATTTCTTAGTGCTCCTTTGACCCAGAGCAGCTGCAGTGGGAATAGGAAAGCTGGGTACAGGCTTGGCCTCTGACTTGCACAAACATCAGGTTGTACAGGGAGTAATGTTGGAGGAATCTGTCCTCCCTCCCATCTCACAAATCCCTAATTTAGCTTTACAGGTACTTATTTAGATATATATATTTTTTTAAACTCAAAGTTCAACCCAAAGTAAGAAATCTAGTTTCAGGTTGCCCCATGAATACCCCCAAAGAGTGTTGGGATTCCCAGGATAGAGCCCCTTCAGTAAGCTTTGATGTGTTTATTCTCATATCAAGTAAGCCTTTAATTTGCACTGATTAAGAAAATCTGGCCCCTCCTCTAATGCACATGTGTAAGGGTATTCTGAATTCTCTGTAATGGCTGAGCAGATTCAGACACACAGGGCTCAGGTTGAGTTGTGTTGCTTAAATCCAAAATAGGCAAACATTGCTAGCCAGCAAGGAAGCAAATATTCAAAGGTCTGGGAGCTCTATAGAGAACACTGACCATAACACACTGTAAATGAATTTAAACTCATGTAATATCAAAAGTCTGGAAAGAGAATGTATACACAAGTTATCACTCATCTATAACCATATTTGACATCTTTCTCTCTTGGAGCTTGATCCTTATTGATTCTTATTTTGCAAAGATGTGAAAGCCTCACTAGTACAGAATTCTTAGAAATCCAGAAAGCACTAATCTGAACCTGGGAAGAATAGAAGCAGTGCCTTCAAAGTACTCTTGTTATCTGTGTTTACCTGAGCATGGCAGGTCCAGTGCCCTGTGCTCAGTTGCAGCTTTCAGGGGTGAGAAGTGAATGCCTTCAGCTCTCAGCTGTGAGCTCTTCTCTCTATCCTTTTCTTTTGTGACCATTCTTTTTTTGCCTTTCTTATGCTAAAAAAGATTTACTTTTTAAAGCTTTTAACTTAAAAGAACGTACTTCATAGAGAAATGGTAATTTTAAGGCCAGCTGAAAAGGCTGACCAAAGTCCTACAACTGCCACATGGCCTCTGCCTTCTTTTGTACAGCCTTTAGGGAAGGACCAGCATTTGCAAAGCACCCGTGGGGTCTTATCTGTGCCTGGGACCCCGGAGTGATTCTGGGTGTGGGCAGCTTGTACCAAACTCCTGTGCCCAGTGGGGAGATGGATGAACAGTGTCTGTGCCTCGGCTGCTCCTGGGAGAACATCCTTTGTGCTCACAGCTGATTGTCAGCAGTGATCAGACACCTTGTAGGATCTGAGCCCCACCTTCCATGTTTGTGTCACTGCTGGGAATGTAATTGCATAAAAGTGGAAAGGAAAAAAAAATCTTGTGGTGTTTGAGTATGGTTTGAAGAAAACTGATTAAAACACAGCTGATGCTGGGGGGTTGTTATAAATTTGTGTGAAATGCCCATGATGTTATTTTGGAAATAGAATGCAATGCTGAATATGCCTGGGGAAAAAAAGCCCCAGAGAAAGGAAATAAGCTACTAATCCTAAAAAACAAAGAGAAAAGGACACAAAAGAGACACTTTTCTTCCATGCCACTTCTTCAAAGTGATTCTTTATGCCATCTGATGTAATTTTGTCACTGGCTGAGGTGATGTTTCTAGCAAACCACTTCACTCTGTGTTTTGTTTTCCTCTTTTTCATCTCTGATTGACAGTCCCACCAAGAAATAACAATGAAAAGGGCTTTCATAGGATTAGACAGAGGCAGTTAAATTTCCTGGGGCACAAGTGTGTTTTGAGGAAAGGGATAAAAGTGTATTATTCTCTGGATAATCCTGGCTGAAATATAAAGGACTGCTTTTGGTGAATAATTAGAGAAAATGTCCCAAAACTACCTTTAATTGGTATAGCATAAAAACATGTATTCACAGAGATTAAAGATATTTTTTTCTTTGGCTCCAGATAAGTGAATAATCTGTTGTATTTTGCTTGCATTGTATTGTAACTTTTATTATTGGTTCACTTTAGTGACAATAGTGACTCAGTAATTCTGACTAAGTCAGAAGAGTACAAAATTATTAAATAAGCATGAAGGTGAATCTTTATTTTATGGCATGATTTGTATTCTTGTATTTTCCTTCATTTTCTTCCTCTATAGGTAAGGGTATTTTGTTTTGCTTTATTTATTTTTTTTTTACCTCTCACGAGAAAACATAAAAAGGATATGTATGAGTGACATTAATTTGTGTTTGTGATCTGAAGGGCTAGGAGATAAGAAGCTCTTTGTTCCTATCTATTGGAAAGTGTGCAGAAGAATAGCTACAGAATGAAACTGCAGCATTCACCTCCCTCCTGTAACAATCTGTTGTGTGCTGGGAATCAGCCTCAGGGCTTGGACAGGAGGAGGTCAAGCCACCTCAGGAAACCAAACACTTCTCTGTGTTGATCTGCTGGTACTGCAGAAGGACTTTCTGAGGACAGCTGAGGCAAAGGAAGTTCAGGTCTTGCAATGACATGTAGCCAGAGAACAGCCAGTCCATGAGCTCTGGAAATAACCAGTATTCCTCATGGTGTGTTTCCAGCCTCTCGGGGCTCCTGGGAGAGGACCAGCACCAAATCACCTGTGCTGAGGGGGCTGGCCAGGGGCCTTGAGTGCAGTCCACAGGACAAGGGTGTTGCATGCTGAATCCTCACTATATCTTTGGGGTTTTGCTTGGATTGTCATGTTGAGCTGAGTTTGGACAAGTGTTTTTGTCCTTTGTCGAATGAGACTTGCCTTGGTCTTGCTGACTTTATCCTGTGTGCATCTGAAGCTGCCCATTTTCTTTGTTTCTGGCTCGTGGTAGCTGCACTGTAACCTTCTGTTGGGGAAAGAGGAAGAGAAATTACAGTCTGCCTGATCTTGATGGAAGCAAAATGTTTTGGTGCTTGCCAGTTTGAATATGTCAGCCAGGTCATTAGCACATGTCAGAACCACAGTTAAGGACCATAGTCCTTGGATAATTCATTACCATGATAGCTCTGCCAAAAGGAAAAATGTGACATTTATAAAGAGAAATCATATGGAAAATTAGTACTTATAAGAAAAAAAAAATCTCTATTTTTTTAGTGACAGTGTTTAAAGTATTTTTGAGCAGTCTAAATAGGTTGTGATGAGGTGTTTACCTCGATGTTACTTCTTTGTGTGATGTGTAGTCGTACATTTACCTATGAGCTGAAAAAGGTTTTGTGTCTTTAAAGTTTTAGTTTTATTAAAGAAAAAATCTTCCCTTTGAAAAAATATAAATAGGCTCCCTTTGTCTCAAATCTTGCCAGTGTACATTCTCTGTCCATCTCATTCTCACCGAGAATTGTCCCTGCTCTTCTGTGTGACTATTTTGGTTCTGCTGAGACTGTCTTATACCGATGAATGATTTATAAAGACCACAGAACAACTTTGAGGGGATTTACTTGTGTTGGGAAAATTTTGGGGTTTTACTGAAAGAAAAAGTTAAAAAGTAACTTCCCTATTTACAACTCCGGGTACTTAATTTCCATTGCTGCCCTGTTTAATTAGAACTACAGATAACATATAAAAAATTAATCTATTTCTGATGAGGTCATGATTCCTTAATGCTCTCAGAACATTTGGGCTGCCTGTTGCAGTTTTACCCAAACTCATTTTCAGCCTTTCAGCCTTGTGCTTGTGCTGTTTTTCCAGGGAAGAACTGAATCCATTTGCCTCTCTGTAACAGCAGAGGAAGCTGAGGGCATGAGCACTGTGATAGTGTGGGCATTAGCTGAGCTATTTCACAGAAAACCTCTGGAGAGGTGTTGGAAGGACGTGAGGTCTGCAAGCTTCCACAGTTGGGTGGTCTGTGAGGCAGCCCATTGAGAGCCTGGGTGAGGTGGGAAAGGAAAGAATGCAATTACAGCCTAATTAGAAATCCAGATTCTCTTCTGCAAAATGTGTAGTTTCCTTTTCTGCCACAAAAGTGACCTTTAAGTCACTTAAAAACAAATGCTCCAGCAAAGAAATTATTTGGTTCAGAATACCCAGTAACCACTGGTCAGATTTTCTGTTTGATTCATCTCTGCAATCTCTAACCACTTGCCTAGTGGTTATTGTGATGGGAAAATAGAGCCCAGTCATTACAAATCTCTCCCATAAAACCTCTTTAACATGGGTATGTTCCAAAGAAAAGGTTCTTTTTTTCCTATCCTCCTTCCTGCACCCCTGAAATGGGCGTATGCTGACTACAATTTTTTTTTTCTTTTTTAAATTTTTTAAAATATCCCTAACACCTATAACTAGCAGCTGCTGAGTACTTTTTTGTTGAGGAGTGTGCTCTAAGCAATGTGGGAACTGGCCTTTCTGGAGAAGAGGCAGTCACTTGTGAACATGATTAATGATAAATCCATGCTGTGATGCTGATTGGGTACTTGCTTTTGGTGGTGTCCAAGGAATTTATTAGTGGGTAAAAACAGTTTGCAGAAAGATCAGTTTACTAAATGGGTCTAGCAGAGATTTTCCCTCAAAAAATTACTACCCATTTTAGGATTGCAGACATGCATCTCTCCTCAAATGTATTGTTAGATTCCTAGTGGAAATACTTGTCAGATATTCACAATCAGATTTCATACCTGATTTAATCTCTACATGACTGTTAACTAGATTTTATTGATTATCTATGTTAATTATATATTTTAAAATGTCAACTCCCTTACTGCAGAGTCCTCAGATAATTTGGAAGCTTTATTTTTCCCTTGACTTAGTCATGTCTCTTGCATGTAACCAAGGAAAGCAGGAAGCAGCATGGAGCTGTGTGAATTGCTCACACCAAGCAATATTTGACCTTGAGGTATCTTCTCTTCCCTTGCAGTGACTGTTTCACTGTCAAGGGATGAATTGCCCATGAGTCCTGTTAGCACCAAGCTGTGGATAATGAATGTCCACAGCAGAGAATGACTCGATACTTCCCAATGGGTGACACAGGAAAGAGCAAAACAAATGAAGAAGATGTGCTGCAGTCTGAGTCAGCTACACCTGCACTGGGCTTCTATTTCAGTATCCTTTTAAATCATCAGTTCCTCTGCTGAGATCCTTTACAGTAATGCAAAGAGACTTTGTGAGCTGGGCCCTCTAAACTGACCTGAGATGGGGAAAGGTTGCTGCCTAAACTGGGACGGGGTTCCACTTGTGTGTTTGGAAGAGACAGTGTGGATTAAATTAAGTTTAAACCTTTTTTCAATAAACATGGGCATTTTGTCACCATGTCGAAGATTGTTATACTCCATATTGGTTAATGACTTTCATGGAGAAGAAAAAATTGGACTTATTAAGATATTTCAAGGCAAAGATGAGCACATAATCTGAATGCCACTGGGGCAGGTTGGGAACAGAGCACCAATCCCAAGCAGTAGCAGAAGCACAGAAACAGGAACCTACAGTATTTGTGAAGTCATTTAACCTACTTCCCTGCCACAGGGCAGGATTAAATTCATCTGGTGGAGTTTCAGACAAAGTGGTACATGAAATGTTCATTTACACTGCTAGGCAGAATTTCTTTTTGCTTGGGTTACAGAACTAGCTAGTCAATATAGCCTGGAGGGAAGGAACTTCTGCTCAGAGGACTAGTGTGGGATTTGATACCTGTCAAGCTAATTCTGTGATCTATCAAATCACTCTGGTCATTCTTTCTCCATTGTGCTATGTGCAGTGTACAAAAAAGGACTGAACTGGCTGCAAGCACCTCTTGGAGCACTCAGATCAATGGGGCCATACGAAGACACCTGTTCTCGTTCTTTGAAAAGCAGCATAGCCCCGGGGCAATGTATGTGACTTACCAAGCCCTGCTGGTGGGACTGTGCTGCTTTGTGTTACCTGGCACTGGGAGCTCGGGTGTCATTTCTCTGTTCTTTATTACACGCTGTGGGTGTGCTCTATCCAGTACCAGGAATCTCAGGAGAACAAGGTTTGTAAAGCAGCTCACATCAGCTCACACACAGAGGCACCTACGTGCAAAACCACACAACCACTGGTTCATCACAGGCACCTAAATATATTCTGTTTGTCTCTACCTCCCTCAACGTGGGCAGTCACCAGAGCATTTGTCCCTGTGCTGCTGGGTTTTTTAATATTATTATTATTCCAGTAGCTGTCCCATCTGTGAAATAAAAGCTGTGGTTATTGAGGAGTACATGGTGACAGGGACTGCAAAATACCCACAGGAGACAGAAGTTCAGAAAATCTCTACCGGTGTAAGAAGTCTCTTGGGTCGTTTGTCCCTATGCTTGTCTGAAGTTATTCCCGATTTTTATCATCCTGATGGAATCATCAAGTCTGGGTTGGAAATAACAGATGAATCTAGCATGGCTGAAAGGAGATCGTGACGCTCGAAGCTGTGTCCACACACTCTCCCCCAGTTCAGCCCCCGCACAGTAACCCCAGTCCCGCACAATGCCAGAGTCCTGTTTCACTTCTGGCGTCGGTTCCTCTCATCCCCTCGCTGGGTTTGCATTTTGTCAGGCTCACAGGCAGCTTGGAGGAGTGTTTGATCTCTGGTTTTTCAGTGTGTGACACTTTTCCTAAGGCTATCACAAGGCACACAGAAAGGCGTCTGCTCATCCGTGACACATCTGAGCTCGCGGGGCGCCAGGCGTTGGGACCTGTGAGCAGCCACAACGCTCATTTGCGTTTCTAAGGGTCAGCATGGAGACCTGTGCTGGAGTTTGGGTGGTTTGGGGTGTTTTGTTTGGAATTCTCTGCTCACGCTACCCTGGTTTAGCTTCTTTATGTTGCTTTTTCAGCAAAGACACTAAAACATCATTGACCAGGGTACCTTAACTACTAAGTAGCTTTGAATCTGTTTATTGAAGTCTGCTCGGTTTGACCTGAATCTGAGGCTCTTCTGTGCTAATTCAAGTTACTATTAATTACTATATTTTATATACTCTGTACTCGTTTTATCTTCTTGCTGTTACAGTGTGTTTATATGTGTTGTGTCGGACCCTATAAAAATCCCTTTTTTGAGAGCTTTAAAGATGACAGTACTGTATGAAACTGTAGTATACTTTAATCACATTTTTCTCTTTTCTTCTTAATCAGCCATTATGGGGTCTGCCAGGCGGTCAGATTACTGTCACCATTCGTCAAGAAATCTGCCTGTGTTCTTTATCCTCTCTTTCTAAATCAGGGTACCCTCTTCTATTCCATATTTATGTAACACTTGTCTTTAAGAGACCTTTCCTTTTCCAGCATTATTTTCTCTCTTAAAACCAAACAGCAAACACCCATCCACACACTGCCCCGTGTTGGTGATGTCCCATTAAGCACCATGGACACCAGTAAATTCAGCATATGCCAGCAGCTTGCTGCAGTTATTCCTCAGTCTGACGAGGGCAGAGCTTGCCAGCCTGGTCCATGCATCCCAGAAACTCTTCCTGCTTCGCACTAGAGCTGCAGCCTTCCTCTCAGACTGAATTTAGGATCGAGTGTCTTCCCTCCTCTCAGCCTTTTTAATCAGACATCATAAAGTACATTAGTAAATGACTTGCTTTACCACTTCCACGACTAATGAGCGCAGCGCAGAGCAGTGAGTCCCCTAAAAGCTCACTGGTGGACAGATTGATTTCAATCCTCTTGGAAAGAGGCTGTTCTGTAACGGTGCCAAGTGAGGCATCTCATTCTGACAAATTCATTTAAGCACAGGCAGTTTGTGCAGGAGCCACATGCTCGGCTGACACACTGGTACAGGCTGGGAATGGCAGCAATATTAGGAGGTGCACTGGAAGAAGCTTAGACCCTGATCCTATCTACAACTCCCTGTGAGAGAACAGATTTGGCAGCAGACAGACAAGGATTATGTGTTGCATCAGTAATTAATGTGGTCCCCTGGGTTTTAAAAATGTATCCATGGACAATGAGTATTCTGCTCAATTTTTTTTTTTTTTACCAAAGTCATATGAGCAACATGTTTAGATATTTTTTAATGTGCCTTCAGTCTCAAAGAAAAACCCAAACAAAACAACACAAACCCCACTAAAACAGCTCACAACAGCAACAAACACCACCAAAAGCCTTTAACAAAAATAATAGAGTTTTGAGATAATTTCTAAGCCTACAAAATGTGGGAAAGCAGGATTGTAGTCGAGGGGGGTGTTTGTTTAATTTTTGGTTGTTTATTTACATTTATCTAAAAACTAGGATGATTTAATTTTAAAAAAATTTAAGCATACACTGAAAGCAAATCTTGTAAATTGAAATCAGAGAGAATTCCCACACCTTTTGCTAGTTGTCATTATATTCTAGGCTAGTCAGAGTAAGGTAGGAAAACCTCTGGAGAGCATTGTACAAATCCTAGCTCTCAATGTGCCTGAGTGAGATGTAAAATAATTAAACCTGGTTTTTTTGTGTCTTGTTGATGAGTAAGACTTCAAGACTAGTTTATAATAGATAAAAGTTTACGTTTTTTCTATGCTTATAATATCTTTATTTCCTGTATGTTTATGGGCACTTGAGTTTCAGTTTTTTCTCCATGACTCAGTAAAGGCAATTCATGTCTCATATTTTTGCATGCAAGCCTCAAGGATTTACATACTTTTCTGGGAAACACAAATCAGCTTCAGGCTAATAAGTGTTTGTGGGCCTTAACACTACGTAAAGAACAGATAAATATAATAATAGGCTCAGTTCAGCTGGGTTCAGCTGAAGGTGATGAAAGTTGTAGATATCTTGTAAAGTACTTCCTTAATGGCTCATATATATATGTGTATGTGTGTGTGAAGTACCTTCTTTAAATTATTTAAAAATTCCATTTAAAATGTTTCTTTAAAAAATTGAGAATGATATACTGTGGCACTGATTGCTTAATGGTGAATGTTATTGATTATACCCTGATGCTGACAGAACTGTTTTTCTTCCTTTTGTGGCTTTTTCACCTTCAGAACTTGCACAAGGTGACTCAGATATCCACAGCCACATTCAGTGAATGTAAAATGAATAAATTATAAATCTCCAGCCAGAGTCTGAAGTTATAATTAAAAGGAAACGTATTGGGTTTTTTTCACCAAAGTTTGTAGATATTCTTAGGAAGTCAAACATGTAGACATTAAGTTCCTGAGGTTTGCCATCCAAGGTCTGTCTGTGCTACAATTCAGAGTGGAATCTCTTCTTTTATTACTAAGATACAAATGAATATATTTAAAAATACGTAGTCTCAGTTGGACATAATTACTGCATGACATAAATATTCACACCGTTATTAGTACAGATTGCAAATACACAAGTGAAAATCCCTTACCTAGTTGTACTCTTGTGCTTGGTAGGGATTGGTCTAAATTTAAAATCAACAAGCAAATGGAAGAAGTAAATAAAATGATCCAGCCTGCCCCAGCCATCTGCTTGAAAAACTGTATTTGAAATCTGTGTAATGGGAGTTGCCACTATTTGGTTTTCAGACCAAATGGCATTGTAACTCAGTGAATAAATTAGTAGTTGTCAATTAGTGAACGAATTGCGGCTTTTTTATCTTTCTATTTCCCCATTGTCCTCAAGCAGACTGTGGACATCTTGTTTATTTTGGTTTATGTTCGTCATTCTCAGGTTATTTCAGCAAATCATTTCTGGTTGGCAAATTATTTGAGTTCCTTACTGTGAAAATTTGCTGTTTGTTTTCTGATGGTTTGGGCTTCTGTTCCACGGCGAGTTTCACATGTACAGGATCTTCTTTAGTTTGATGCTCTTACATGAAATCTTAGGAATAATAATTTAGTGCAATGAGAGTAGAAACCAAAATTAACATCTCAAACCTGTCAGAATTGATGTATATTTCAGTTAAGGTTATGGGACCTTATATACCTACATATAGTTCTTGAAAGGACTGTAGGTTCATGGAGCCTGTTCAAAATCAAAGACAGAATTTGTCAGAGGAAAGGGAACGATGAAATATATTTTCATCTGTTCACTTATACTCTGAACTATTCGGCAATCACAGGTTAGTTTTACACTGCAGGAAAAAATTATACAAGTGAAAATGCAAAACTCCTGTCACACAACTTTTCTCTGATAATTTTTTATTTAGAAATAGCAAGGGAAGCTTCCACACGGATCTTTCCCAGCATGTCTGTGGGAAGAAAGATGGGTGCTGTCTTTACAAACAATTCGATGGGTGAAGGTGTGGCTGTTAATAACTTTGAAATGGGTCTTAATTAAAATGTGTCTCTGCTGACTTTGGGGGGCAGGCTCGTTACAATTCAGATTGTCTGAAACAGACAAGGCTGAGCTTCCCAACTTTGGGGTAAAATGACAGGTTCAAGAGGGAAATACGGGGTAAGCAGCTCGGGAAGGCTGTACCTTCCTAGCAGCTCAGCTGATGGGGAAAGGACGAGGCAACATGCGGCCGGGAGTTCAGGATAAAAGGAGGCTGCGCCCTCCGAAACCTCAAGAGAGAAAAGCCCACGGAAGGTTTGGCCCGGTGGAATCTCTCCCTTTCTTTGAATAGAGTTGAAAGACTCCTCTGTCTCCTTTTTGGACACAAACCTCTAGCGTTTGTGGATATTCCTGACATCTGCAAAGATAGTTGGTAGTTGGTATACAGGAGTTGTATCACAGTGCTTCTTCTGTCATAGTTAAACTGCTGCTTATTTGGGGGTTTGGAGTGTGAAGGAAAGAGTTTGTACAGCTTCAAGGGGCCTTAATAAACATCACAATGCATGTTTTGTTCTGAGAAATAACAGATTACTCTTTTTTCTGTAGCAGATGGGGCAGATGATGAATGGTCTTTACCTGTTTCAAGAATCTGAGGTTTTGTTTTGCATTCTGGTTGCATGAAGCAGAGGAATTTCTTTCCTTTGCTGTTTAGATAGAAAATTACGATTTAAATATGGTGTAGGGATTTTTTTTTCTTCTTTGCAAAAGGCACTTTTAAGGCACAGCTTCTTTGGGATGCCCTTTGCTCAGATGCCCTTTGCTTGATATATACTCTTGCACAGCTACTCCCACGCTCTCAGCTGGGGTGTAGTTGGTGGCAGAGCTTACAGGCAAACTAGGAAAAGATTTACTCCCCTGAGGGTTGAAAGAGCTGCTAAGACTAAGTGGCAGAAAAAGAAACTCATTAATGCCTCTGCACAGAGTAGTACGCTTTCTAAACATTTGAGAAATGGTGATAGTCAGCACTCACACGGCACAGATGTGAGAGAATGGGAATGATTCACTAGCAGATCTGTTGGAGGCAAAGCCCAACTCAGCTGCTCAGCCAGGATTTTGCTCTGCTCTTTAGACTCATCCATTTGGATGAGCAGCTACCAAAGCCTTCATCTCTGATAACTCATACTTGCTTACACCCATGAAATCTATTTCCTTATGATGAAATATCATGGTAGTGTTTTAGAGTATTATCTTGGTGGTCAGTAGTTAAAAAATAGTGGTATTATCTTAGTGGTCAGTAGTTTAAAAATAGTACTACTACTTATTAGTATTTATTAGTACTTATTAGTGTTTATTCTTATTGTATGGACAGTGTTACATCCAGAAGTAACAATTATTAAATGACTTTACACTGCAAGTAGCTTCTCTGGAGAGTAACAGTCACTGATTTTCCATTCCACATAGAAAGTAGCATCAGGTTATAAAAATACCTTTAGAGTAAAAGTAATCCCATTTTTATATCTGCTTGACACAGTGGAAATTAGCTTGCTTGGGGCTTGCTTTGCATTTAAAAATAATTTTAAAAAATTAGTATGCCAGAAGTGTCTGTTATTTGTGTATATTATTGATCTTTAAATCTCTGACTAGAATAACATGGATAAATTCTCGAGGAAACACAAATACCTTCCTGTGACAACTTGACAAAATCATGGTGGTGAAGGTGAAACATTTGTCAATAGTATTTGTAAATGCTTCCCTCAGGTTGTCACTGTCACCGTCCCCTATTTGGGTGCGGCCAAACACACGAAGATAAGGTCCCAGTGCCACGTGTCCTCACACAGACCTGTCTGCAGTGAGTGGCACACAGATACAGTTCACTTCTCAAGTGCACCAGATTGCCTGGTGTAACCTGCTTGTGACTTTTATTTGATGTGTCAGGGGTACATGCTACAGTCTCAAAAACCCCTGTGTGATGATGTGCTCTTGAGCCGAGGGTTAGATGAAGATTAGGGGGAACATCAAAGCTGCAGTTAAAATGAAAAAAAGATGCGATAAAGCCAAGTCATTAGAAATCACTTTGAAGTGTTTACAGATTAAGCCCTGTCTCTTTTAAGTGGAATACTTATCTGCCTTTCAATATTTAAATAACAAGACACGACAGGCAGCGCTTTTCTGAAGGGTTGTTGTATGGCTGTGCTGTGCTGAACGGCATCGAGCCAGAGGCAAGTGACTTCAGTCGTGGAACACCTGTAATAATCCTTTAAATATATCTCTATACCCATGTTAAACAAACCTTTTGAAAGTGAGAAGACCACACAGTAACACGTTTCCACATAAGTAGATGTTGTAGATGATGATGTGACACTGGCATTGGCCAGACTTGAGGATGGCTTTGAATGTGATGCTTGTGTTTTAGGACAGATAATAGATCTTCCTGTAGGATATTTTAATGACATTTTACAAGTAACAAATTTATTACCCTTGATCAACTTGAAATGCCTCCTGTTCCTGCTACCTGTGCTAATCCCTTTTGGCCTGCCAATCTTATTACAATTGTTAGAACAAGCACAGGAGACCTGGAGTACTGTTACTGTGCACATATTAATGCAAACGAGGGCAAACTGAGTCTCAGAATGTTCTTCTGCACAGAAAAGGACAGCTGGTTTTCATATGTGGATATGTATTTTGAGAAAACTCATGACATTGCTCAAATAATTCTAAATATTCATGGCCATACCCAGAATTATTATTTTTATGGTGCGAAATAAAAAATTGGGGTTTGGTTGGGTCTCTGTACATAGTGCTTTTTCCCTAGAGAACCTGCAATACAGGGGTTAATGGAATCATAAAGTAATTTATTTTGGAAGAGACTTCTGCAGGTCATCTGGTCTAGATGGAAATACAACAAGAGGGAGAGATGGGAGGCAGGAAAGAAATAATCAGTACAAGTGTAAAAAGTGTGCAATTCTCATCCACGTCAAATCATGGCCACTGGATGCAGACTTCTGTGTTTTAACAAGCAATGGTGAGTGGTGACAAGTCCTTTGAGGGACAGCTTGATCAGTAAGTGCACTGAGAAAAGAGTGGCACTGAGCAGGAAGGGGAGGGAAAGGCAGGCTTGTTTCTGCTTTTCATTGTAAAAAAAATTTACCATTTTATAATGTTAAATTTGCATTCCATTGAAGGCTTTCTGTGCTTGGCTTTAAAAGCAAGAAACTACCTATAGGTGGTGGAATGAAATTCACTGTCCTGCCAAGTAACAGCATTTACTGGGAAAAAAATAATCATAATAATGGCTTTGGATAATTGCAACTACATTTCATGGAAACATGGTACCCTAAACAAATATCTTCCGTGCAGTTTTACTGCAGCCTGTGTATTCATCCCTTCCCTTGAGAACTGTTTCCTGTAATTTCTGTTGGGGGACCTCCCAGGCTGTTGTAGGAGGGAGTGTGTTCCTGGCTGGTAGCAGTTGGTCTGCCAGTAGGAGACTGGAATTAGATTGGGTGTTACCTTAATCTGAGGTGGGGGAACACATTTCAAAGGCAGCTGTAAAGTAAAGCCTCCTGTGTTTGAATGAACCTTGAACACATACAGCTGCCTGGGGTGGGCATGAATTTGTCCTGGCTGCTTGTCAGTGGGAATGTGATTCCATGAGAATCAACTTTCCTCAGGTTCAAACCCTCTTTTCCTGATGATGTGAAGATGCAGGCCTGATAACTGAGATGTTGTAAGCAGCTGGAGTGCTCCCTTGGTTCCAGAAGCCTTTTTTCAAGAAGATGAATATTGCAAAACGATTAGCTGTAGGTCTTCAGGACTCATTGTTTAGTCCCAGGTTGACTAATGCGAGCTTTATATGCATCATGGGTTTTGTGGGTCACTTTCCATAAAAAACCTCTGCATTCCACACCCACATTTTCCTATTTATTTTTTTAGTGCCATTTACAGTACAAAAAGGGAATTTTGTTTTTTCATGGAAGAAAAATATCTCATTTTGACATGGTGCCTTTCAATCCACATTTGATGCCTTTTTTGTGTTTAAAAATTTACCATTAGAGTTACAGATCATTCATCATTGTCATTGCTGGAACTGAAGGTGTCTAATTGTAGTGCTTTCAATATGAGGAAGACTGACTACCCCCTTCCATGCTACATTACTGCCATTCCCTACCAAGATACCTGTGCAGTTTTTGTCAGGGCTTGCTGAGGCAGCTGATGAAGTGCTGAGAAGCTGAATATTTTTTGTACTTGCCATCTGGTTGTGATATAAAGAAAAACTAAAGAAGCTACACAGCAAGCTGACCAGCAAATTTGTTTACATTTAATATGTGTTTCTGATAATGTGAGAGGTTTCTAGGAAGAAGTGATTTCCCAAACTTCACAGTCCAAAGCAGGAGATGGAACGTGCAGGCAGTGCCCACTGCACAGGCACAGGTTGGGTCAGTTGTGCTGCAGCTGATGTTCCAGCCTGGGAATTTCTCCTCAGGGATGTGTCCACCTCCCTGTGCTCCCTGAAGCTGTTACATGTGCTGGAGCTCTGAGCCTGTGTGGCCACAGCCACTGTGGGTAGTTTTTCTTTCTGGGATTGTTTCAGTTTTGCTTAGCAATAGTATTTTTGGTTTAGCAAATACTCCTTGCTGAAAGAGTACTGAAATTCCAAACAAAATTGCTGTATCATAATGAAATCCCCATGGGTTTGTCCTGGCATGACTCTACCTGTGCAACTGACAAGTACTTTTTCCTCTGAGAGGAAGGTAATTTTTTGGTAATATGCACATGACACATAATTTTCATGTTAATGTTGTTTTCTGCTTGCAGCAGTTAAAGGCATAATCCTTGCCAGCATTCCTGCTGAAAAATATACTTTAGAAGATTGCTTTTTCATTATTTTTTCCCCTAAATTCAAAAATGTATTTGGATTATAAATGAAACAAAATTATACCTTTATAAAGTACATTTGGAAACTATATCCAGACACAAACTTGCAGCTTCTCCCTGTCAAACACCAAGTGCCAGAAAAGACATCCTGTTAGGTGAGGGAAATAGGTACAAGGAAATCCCAGAATCCTTGCAGATGGTTAAAGGAGTATTGAAAGTTCTCTGCTGTTTCAGAGCCTTATGGGTATCAGATGTTGTATTGTATCTTGGGTAAAATGTTGTCCCTTAACGTGGGGATAACCATCAGTATCACATAATAGGAAAGCTTATTAATCATTCATGAATTTGGTATTGACTATTGCTAAACGAACCCTAGTATGTAATCCAGAAGACACAGGCAAAAGAATTCTGAAGAAAGCCATAATTTAAGGTGAGAACTCATACTTTTGTCTGCTGCAGGTTTCCAGACTGCTTGAGCTTTCCTTGTACAGTGCACAGCTGAAGGGCTCTCAAGCAGTTTCCTGACAAGTATAATTTTCAGTTTCTATTATTTTTGCCACTTTCCTCCAAAATTTTCAATATACTAATTTATTATGGTTTGTTTCGTTTTGTTTCTTTTTTTTTTCCCAGTGGAAAACTGCGAGGTGCTTGTGTTTCTTTGCTAGGTGAGGAGGATTGGTAGATGAGTTGCTTATTATGTGTCAGGTGAGAGAAAGCTCAGGCTGAGAAGAGCAGGAAATGATCTCTTGATGAGAGTAGCTGGACTGCAGGGTGGGACATGATGGGCTTCAGGTTGTTCTGCCCGAGGTGTTTGGGTGGGAGAGCACTCCCTTGGAATGGTAATTAAAAGCTGTTGGATTGATCACAGAGTTTCTATTTTAACTTGCTCTGTTTTACTGTTCAGTTCTCTAACAGCATGTAAGTGAGGAATGCTGTCTATCTGTATCCCAGGTCCCAATCTGTTTGGGATTTAGCTGTTTGGGGAATGCACAATAGATGATGTTACTGAAACAGAAAGTTTCCCTCTCTTGGTGCCTTGTGTTACTCTCATCGTTTAGGAACTAATGGAAGATGCCATTTACCCATCTGGAGCTTTCTCTTCCGATCAGATTTCTAAAAAGGAGTTTCACAAACACGTCAGTACACAGTAAAACTGCTCCTTCAAATTATAACTCATACTGCTAAAATACGTGACTCCCTCAGATACATTTCATCTACCTGCCCTTTTTGTTTCACTTGGCAAATAGAAGGTGGCAAGAAAAGTCTTTAGGATAAACTTTTAGATTGGAGTTGTCAGAATGGCCTAAGGGAATTCATGTGTCAAAATCCCTGCCCCAGCCAAAGGCTTTAAAACAGTATTTTATTCCTGCCTATCAGCTCATCAGCAACGATGGAGCCAGATTAAGTCTTTCCATTCAGTCAGGTTTTGCGGGTTAATGTTAACTAAGTGTTTTAGCTGAGCCACTCTTTTTTCTACAGCATCGGCTGATACACCCCTGGGGTTTCTCTCTCAACCCAGAGGTCAGGCCCACCTTGGCTTCGCTGTAAGGTCAGGTACATCCAGCCCAATGTGATTGTGAAAAACATCATTTGCCAAAAATACTCTTTTTTGGGGGTTAAGATTAATTTTTCCACTATTGATTTTTATTGTAATGAGAAATTATAGTACCTAAACAAAAATTGGCAGTGCTTATAATAAATTAATTTTCCTCTTGTTTTTATCGCCGAGGATTGTGCCTATAAAAATTTTTATTGACTACAGCACTGTGGATGTCTCATTAAAAACATTCATCGTTGTATGCTGGCATCTTTTATTATGTCATAAAACTGCAATGCTACATAATGCCTGATTTTTTACCCTGCTCTGGTAAAAAGCTTAAATCCTGCTTTCCTTTTGAAAGGTAGATAGGTAGTTTTATACTAGCAAGATTAGAGCTAAATGTTACCAACCTCAGCCATATTCCTCAGGGAAAGATGAAACAAAATCCAGTGAGATGGTTTGGAGTTGGAATTCTTCATTTTAGTCATATCCCTTACCATCGATAGATAGGTAGTGTAAGACAGGAAGTCTGTTAACTGACTTAAAGAAAAGGAGCTGCCTGATTTAAATTTAAATTGTATTGTTCAACAATGTTGTGTAATTAGATGGAAAAGCAGCAAAGTCCTTTTATTAGAGATGTCTTTGTAGACAGTAGCCATGAAAGCAGTGGTTGATGCTAATTACCATATTTTGTTTAAACTTCCATCTAAATGAAAGGATCATTCAATTCCGAAGCTGCAGCCATACAAAAACCACAAGTGCAGTTGAATTGCTGCTGCCAAGCAGATGGGGCTTTGATCAGAATAAGTTATTTGCAGCTTTATTGTCTGGCTGCCAGGGAGGGGCTTGTATTGAACCACCTCGCTCAGAAGAAGGGGAAGGGCAGAAATGAGTCTTGCTGATCTAAGTTCATGGGAGAATGAATTTTCCCATTCTTAGATTATTTTTGCAGATGAAAATCCAGTGCTGAAAAGAACAGCAGTAAAGCACTCGATATTGGGCTGCTGTAACGTGTCAGATGGGTTTGGTAGGAAGGGATTGGAATGTTTATTTTAGAGGAATAGAGGGGGAACACACTGTGGGCACAGCTGACTGCATATTTCTCCAAGGTCAATTCTGCCTAGAGCATACGAGCTAAAACTTGCACTGCTCTGCTTTTTCATTATATGTTTCACACTATATGGGATGGACAAAAACTGAGCAGCCTCACACATCTGGGATGCTTCCTGCAAAGACAGCGTTAGAGATGGCCATTTACAAAGCCATTGAGAGAACAGGACTGCAGTTAGTGAGAAGGAATGCAGGAGAAGGGGCTCAGAGTTTAGGGGGTTTGGGGGGATTGTGGGTTTTTTCC
Organism: Hylia prasina; assembly: GCA_013397195.1. Classification (NCBI taxonomy): domain Eukaryota; kingdom Metazoa; phylum Chordata; class Aves; order Passeriformes; family Sylviidae; genus Hylia; species Hylia prasina. The sequence continues at coordinate 1,650,804 of VYXD01011669.1, forward strand.
AGTTGTATGGTATTCCATGTGCAAGGGGGTCATTATTTACAGCAATTCACTGATACAGAAACAAAGAGTGGAGAAGGAAGGAAATATTACCTGACACAGTGTGAATATGAGGTAGATCAGTCTAAAAGCAGGAATTACAACTGTAGAACAGGACTATCCTGGGAAATGCAGAACATTATTTTCTATTTTAAAATGGTATTGGTTGTTCTCAATCTTGTCCCCCAGTGAAAGTCTAAAAGTGAGAATTAACGATTGCTTCTGTGATCTTGTTAGTCAAAAAGTCTGGCCATGAACATGGTCTTATTCTGACCTGTACCATAACTATCTGTGTTAAAGCTCTCTCAAGCATAGAAATGCAAAGACAGAAAGGAGGGGAGTGCGGGGTAGGGAAAAGCCAAACCCAAACCTGGTAACTCTGAATTTCTTCAATGTTGCACTACAAATACTGTGGCACAACTGTACTATTCCCAGGCAACTACAGATGGGGATGTTCTGAAGCCACTTTAGAATAACATGTGTTTCCCTTTTTTCTGCGGGTGTGGATCGGTTCATGTGGGTGTTTGTACAAACTGGTGCTCAGTGTTTGGGACTTGGCCATGTATATGAAACTGGACAATGGTTTATCCCCAAAAAACAGTGTATGGCCTCACATTGGTTTAGATCTTGAGATCTATTTGATTGGTACAGTTGAAGTGGACTCAAGATAAAACTGTAGACTTGTTGAGACTGGCTTCCATTTTCATTTACTCAATACAAAACCAAGCCAAATCAAAACCCTCAAAACCAGTAATTTAGATATATATTGCTTTTTTCTCCTTCAAGTTCATTCTTTTTCTTTTACAGTTGCATTTCTTGTCATCTCCCTGAAAGCATCTCCATGGTGCTTTACACATTAGAGGGCTTTCAAAAGAAAATACTATTAACAATCTAGATTTTGTGTCAGACTATCTTTAAAAAAAGGATGAGAGTTTAAAGTGAAAGGGTATTTCTTAGCATTAAGAAATTTTAATCATTTTATAAGTCCAGCTTTGTTTTAGAAGCACAGTAATACAGATATCTTTACGTAAATTGTGTTCCTCCCAAAAAAAATAAATATGAACGCAATTTTTGTAGTAAACAAAGAACCCCAAATTTGTGTTAAATCAAACAGATCTTGGGTGTAAATTCTTATGCTTGTTCGAGGATTTTTAACCTCTCCTGCTTGTTTGAGAATTTTTAACCCCTCCTGCTTTGTCCCTGAAATGAGACCATAATAGATTATATATTTTAGTAGCTTTTGCAGTAGAGTGTTATTGTAAACATAGGCAATCTGCTGTTCCAGGGGCAGTGAACATGGAGTTAAAGGCATTTTAAAGGGTGCCCTCCTGCCCTATGTGAAGTGGGTTCCAAGACTGTATTAATCTGATTTTCTGAAAGACCTTAGAAGAATTTGAAACTCCTAAGGCACAATTTTTTGAAAGTCTCTTGAATTGTAAGATAGGCTGTCTTCCCCACCCCCCCGTGACAAATATATAGCAAAACCTTTTTGCTATATTTTTAGCACCAATATCATTTACAAAAAAAATAAAAGTGGAGGGGCATGAGAGAAATCCTTAAAAAAAACCCTCCTTTCTGTAAGTTTTGGCTTTTCTCCACATACAGAAGGCATCAATGGTGATAGAGAGAGAAGGCATTGGTGGCAGGCAGAAACTTTCAGGTTTCCAGTTGGTTTTTGGTTTCTTTTTTCATGATAATGGGGCAGTTCTGATTTCTATCAGCTGTAGAATTTTGTTTAAAGAGAAGGTAAAACACTCATGTTTTGATCACACACAGCTCAAATTCAGTGTGTTTACGACCTAATGAAGTTCTGCTGTCTTGCTGCTGAGAGTGGTGCAGTACCTGGCTGAGCAGAGCCGGGTGTCAGGTGAACACTCACACTCAGGGCTGGACAGTGCTACACAATGGGATTGCTCCCTGAGATTGGCCTGCTGCTTCCCTCTCTGACTGCCCCATGCCAGGGAACTACCTGGTGGAGACAGGGGTATGTGTAGACAGGCCTGGCTGTTGGCTCTTGGGGATTTCACCACAACATTTCTTTGATCAACCTTTTCCTCAGGAAAATGTTCAGATCAATCCTCAGATTGAATTCTCAGGTAACATATTACAGTATCATTGAAACAGTTTTTGCTGTTGAAATAGTCTTTGACACACAATTAGATGCAGTTCCAAACTTTTCAAGACTGGGATTGAAAATCTTTCCATGTTGAACTTGCTGTGGAAAAGAATAATGCATCTGCATAGTCGGTATTGCTGAAAGACCTGTGCAGATGGCCACTCCTTCCACTGATCTGGAGCTTGAAGCCAAGGGCTGACATTGCAATTTGTTATCTTGACAGTACAATGGGTGTTGCAGTCTAATTTGCAGTTTTAAGAATTAATGGTGAAGTGATAAGAGGGGACAAAGATCATAATCTGTGTGAAGTAACAAGGAGCAGGACAGAGTTGTGTCATTTACTTTGATGAAATAAGGCATTGCTCTGGTAGTTCAAATGAGGTGAAGCACATGCAGAAAATCTGAGATGGTGCATTTGTGAATAATTACCATACCTGTTCATTTACCACCAAGCTATGCTAGAGACAGGTATGTCTTTATTGGCTGGTTCATATCATTGAATTTGGACATCTTTACCAGAACAGGATAAAAGTGCTTAGCTGAAGAGCACTGTACTCATATAGCTTGTTTTCTTTTTGCTTTGTTTATTGGAACGTCAAGGTATTTCATGAACCATTATCACAACCTCTCAATTCACAGATTTTTGTTCTTCTTATTGATTAATTAAAAGATATAAGGTGACAGCTCTGCGGCTGTTGTAGTGATAGTTTGAAAATAAGAAATGCAGTATATTTTTAAACAGGAAGGAGAAAAAGCAAACCAAATACTTAATCATGTGTAAGTAATCTAAAACTGGCAGCAATTCAGAGAATTTCCCAAATTGTTAAGGGTGGATTACAGCCATTTGGCATGTTTGCCTTGGCTGTGCAACAGCATTTAATGCAGTAGCTGGATGATTTTACCATATTTTGGGGGGACTACGCAAGTTCTTAAAAGCTTTCATGTAGTGACTTCAGTCTTTTCAGCCTTTCAGGAAATAGTTCTATTTTTGATACTCGAGTTTAAGAAGTCTCTATGAAAAGCACTAAAGATTACTAAAGCAAAAGGCTCTGTGGGTTATTGATTTGTGTTGCTTAGTTTCTGCAAAGCTGGTGGTGCATATATGGCAGGTTTCTGATTTATGTGGGGAAATGAATGCTCCCCAGGTTGAGGGTGAAATCAGTGTATTCATGCTGTTGTACAGAGCTTCTACCTTTGGACTCTGACCTGAGGCTCAGGATTCCCATACAGCTAAAAGTAACACATAGGTACCTCCAGCAGGTGATTTATAAGATAACAATAATTGTCACAGAACTAACTGATCCCTAGACAAGCATGCCCAGATCCATACAGACACCCCGGTGCTGCCCTCCAAGGGCGAGTGCCCAGTGAAAGGACAGCAGCTCTGACTGTCCTGTTTTGAACACTCAGACTTTGTGGGCTCTGGGCTCTCAGCCACACCTCTGCAGCTAGGCTTGGTCAGACTTCCACAGCTTTTGATGACCTCATTTTATAAACATACCTGTTAACACTTCTGAATCACAGCAATCTGAGAACCTGTTGATGTGGAAAGTTTGCTCCATGCAATATTTTAATCTCCATGATGAGCTTTAATGTACATTTTGTCTATTCAGTGGCCATAGGTGTCTCCATGTGTAGTGAGTTGCGACTGACTTCTGTTTCCTGCATAGTAGAATTTTCCTCACATTATGTTCAAAGAGCAATATTTGTGCAAACAAATGTTCTTCATACACATGGCCAATCTGCTACTCATTTCCAGGTGAGTCTACTTACAAAACAAGTCTAATTAAGGAAATAGATTTAAAAATACCTCTCCTGACAGTGCATAGTAATTTTGTAAACTTTTACCAGAACATGAAAATTTCACACGGAAAGCTTTAGTAGGGTCTCAGCAGCATATTTAACCTAAATGTATGGTTCTGTGATAGATGCATGAAAATGCATGTAAATCTAATTTCCTAAAAATAAGAAATACAGCTTAAAATCCTAGTTTAAGAAGGCTTTCCTCCTTTGTATTAAAACCAATCTCTTTCAGAGCAGGTTCACTAGAGCACTGATTAGTTTCACTAAATTGATTCTTTTTGTTCTGCTCTAAGAAAATCTACATGGTGAATTGCTTAAAGAATTGTTGTTAACTCATGCATTGAGAATTACTTTTTTCTAGAAAGAACATAATTGTGCAATTAACCAATTTCAGGATGGTTTTTTTGTTTAGAGAGAGCTTCACTTTTTCAGAAGAGCCCTGGAGGGACAGACTGCAAAGGAAACAGGGAGAACTTCCTCCAGGTTGTTTTGCTAAGGAGTATTTTTCCCTCACAAGACTTTCCCCTCCCTGTTGGCTCAAGGTCAGCAGTGACTTTCCTGGCTTGCTTGAAGCACACCAGTAATGAGAACACACTTCTGGAAATGTCTTTGTTGTCTGTTGCCCTTGGAACTTGTCCTTAAGGGGGAGGTTGTCCTTAAAAGTGCGGAGGAGAAACATTCAGCCTTAGCTCAATTCCTTTTCCTCAGATTCACAGACTGTGGAATGGGAGGCTGCACATGTTTCTTGGGCTTTCTGCAGGTTTGTGCCTCTGTTTCCTCACTCGCTGACCCTGCAGGGATGTCACAGGGCAGGGGATGGGGGACAGCAGACAGCTGAGCTGAGCTGCACCAGCCTTTGTGCTGCTCCTGAGGGTTTGCCAGCTGCAATTCCTCCAGAGCTTGACGTTAATTAAGACTTTGGTACACTGCCTTGAAGATTACTTAATGCTGTCATTGTTTTAGAGCTGACTGCTAATGCAATTAACAGATATTAATTCCTGTGCTCTTTGAGAAATTAACAATAATAGATTTCCATATCAGCTTAGTTTTTGCAATCATCTTACCTCAGCTATATAGCAAGATAGTACTAACTGGAGCTATCTGCAGTTCTACTCGGTTTTAAAAGTCCACCATTTAATTAGAAATGGCTTAAGAACCCTAAAAATACATTTCAATTGTATTCACCTTCAGATACTTGTACCAAATATTGAGGGTTGTTTTTTTTTTATTTTTCCATATTCTCAAAGCAACGTTACTTCAATTTACAAGGTCTGTTGTCAGCAGCATGAATTGTTATCAATCTATCTTCCTTCATAACATAATTTTCAAAAGCCTGCATTTTTCCATATTGTAGTGAAAAGGAAATTGGTGCCTTATTTGGCTAAATTATGGTGTCCTGGTTTGGAGGACAGGTGTCTGCTAAGGAAGGCTGGACCCTCCCTTGGAAATAGAATGGAATGGAAAATGTAAACCCCTTCCCTCCGAATTGTTATAATTTTGAAATTAAGGGGCTCTCAGGCAAAGATATGAGAATAGGAATAGCAGTTCTTTACTAGTATGTATAATGAAGCAAACAACCAGCAATCACTATGACATTAACAACAAACAGAACCACAAACCCACTGACAGCCTTCTCTTGGCAGCGAGCACTTTCCCCGTCCATGCAGTTCCGGGCACAGCCACCAGGGGCGCTGCTGGCTCCCGGCCGGGCAGGCGCTGCCATGATTCCCCCACGGCTGCAGGGGGCGCTGTGGCGCGGGCTCAGGGAGGCCGCAGCGATGGCGGCTCGGCCAAGGAGGGAAGGGATGGAGGAGAGGCTTTGCTTCACAAACCTTTGGGCAGCCGATCCTGGTGCCCCAGCAGGACTCTCAGAGGCAGCAAGCTGCGCTGGCAGCATGTCTCAGCAGTGCAGGGAAAGCTGGGAGCAGTGCTGAAGAAGAGGCAGGGGCAGGGCAGTGGCAGCCCGGCTCTGAGCAGGGCAGGCAGGGAGGGGTGAGTTCAGGATCCCGGGCACCCGAGCAGAGGGTGATGGGTCCCTCTTTTAGTGAGGTAGGTGATAACGAGATCCCAGTCCAGTGGCTGCTCTCACCCCACGGCAGGAGAAGCAGCTCTGGGCTGGGCTCCCATGGCAGCAGGGAATTCCCTTCCCCGAGAGAAAGCGAGAGCCTGCATCTGCCCCAGCCCGTCCTTTACCTGCCCAATTTTGTGGTACCTCTGTCCCTCAGAGAGAAGCTCCCAGATAAGAGAAGTGCAACCAGATGCCCCCTCCCCTGAGCGTGGCCACTCCTCTTGTTTTTCTTAAGTACCCAATCATTAGTGTTTCCTCGCAACTTATGGGAAAAAATTCCCTAAGTAAAAAGGAACAAAAGGAAACAAGCTCCCAACAGATGGTTATGTTGAGATTTTGTTATGTATATATTTTGACTACTTTTTCATTTCTAATGGCTCATATTGGTTACAAAGGGCCCTATACATAATATTTAAAAAAAAATTCCCATCAGCATTTTTAAGCTACTTGCATCATGGCTTCAATGTTACGTATTTATTTCATTTAAATTTTCATAGATATGTTTACCATCTTCATTTTAGAAATCTCATAAAGAGAATATCTTTTACTGAGGGATCAAATTTTTTTCTGTAATTTTGTTGGTAGAAGTGTGGTTTTATTGGGCTTTTCCCCACCTGGAATTTTTGAGGGTGTAATTTTGTGGTTTTGCTGGTTAATTCATTTGGGTTTTGTGTTTTGTGGGATTTTTCTTTTTTTAGTTGGTGTTTTGTTTTGTTTTGAGGAGAATTATCAACACTATTTTTGTTTAACACACTTTTTCTGTAGTGAAAATCTGTAAATATATGCAGTTGAACTAACATTTTTGAAATGTTGAACTGTATTTAATTTTTTCAATTATCTGGATCCACTTTATCAGGAAAAAACCCTAAGAATGTTCTCAAGAGTTCCTTATTCAAAGTCAAGTGTAACTATCTGGAAGCCCAGAGAGAGAAACACATTCACAGGCAACCATGTCTCAAAAGCAAGGTTCCAAACGTTTCAATGGCAAACAAGCAATTATTTAAATAATAAAACAAACACCTGCTCCTTAAAAGCCAAAAGCAAAGAGAATGCCACGCCCCCTGCAAGCCCCCAAGGCAAGCACACACTCCTGGGCAGGCTGAGTCACTGAGTTTGTGACGCAAAAAGGCTCCCCAGCTGAACAATGTACTCAAGCTTACAGCATTCTCTTTAAATAGCTGTGCTTTGGCGAGTGCCTTTCCTGAACGTGCTCTTTGTCGGTTTTGGGTTTTCTGTAGCATCCTCCTCCTTTCATCTCTTAGATTTTGAAAACATTTTTGACAGTGTGATGCATTTGAAAAAAAAAAAGAAAAAGAAGTATGGGAGTTTGTTGGTTTTTTTTAAATCTAAGAAAATTGTAAAGGATCTTGTCAACGCTAAGTTCTTTGTGTTGATCTAAAGAACCTGAGTTAAAAGCTTTTTGAAGTGTGTGGCAACTGCATCAGCAATTTATAGGGATGGGAGATCAGCTATATAATAAATAACTCGCTGCATATTTCTAACTTCTGAAAGACTACTATCTTGTCCATTAAATAACTTTATTTTAATTAAAGAAGCCTCTAATTAAGCATGTGGTAATGTTATGGTGTGATTAAGGGAAGTTTCATTTGAGCTAGAATTAATTTATTTGCCAACATTTTGACAGTATAGAATTTAACTCCAACTTGAGTTTTCTGCATGGCAGTAACATTATTAGTTTAATGACAGAGCTGCTGAGTTACAATTCAATGAGTGTGCAATTACAGAGCCTCCTGAGCAGCCTGCCCTCCCTGCTCCACTGGCAGATTCCTGGGAATGATTCCCCAGAGATGACTCACACTCCATGATTGTGGCTCACTTCAGCATCCCAGGGTAAAACATTTTGGGGAAGAGAGGCCTGTGCTTCCAAATGATTTCTGGAGGGAAGGATTGACTACTCCTCCTTACTCCATTGTATCAGCTTTAACAGGGAATGCTGAAGTCCTGGCAACAGCAAAATCTCCCTCCACATCCTCAGCCATCACCTCCTGCGACTGTTTCCTCAAGCTTTGCTTTGCTTTCTTCCTGCAGAGCTAGCAAAGGGTATACATGGAGGATAATTCTCCATCCATCTCAGAATAGGTGGGTGGTGAATGCAGTTTCAGGCTCCTCTGAGCTGTCTCAGGGGCTCTCTCAAGTGCCCAGCACCCAGAGAAATCCTTGTAGGGGGTGGCAGGTCTGGTTTTCCTCCCTGCTTCACTTTCCAGTCTGTTGTGCAGGCTCCTGCTGGAGCACCTGCATGCTCCTGAGAGCTCATGGCCAGCCACTGCCAAAAGCACAGAGGATGTGCTGCTCAGACAATCCTGAAAACTGTTTCTGCTGCCCAGTGTTCTGGTAAATGTGATTGTTTCAAGTCATGTTGAAACAAACACTGATTTTGTGGTAAAGTACCCACAGAAGTAGAACTCTGAGCATCATCTGAAATTTAGAAGTAACAGAAATTCTCTTATCACACGTTTTGGGATTGGACTGATTGCTGCAGGATATGAGAGGGAAAAAAAAAATTAATTTGACTCTCCTTCCAGAGGGTTTAATGAGAAACTTTGATTTCCTAAGCCATGATTGAAAGAATCACCTTTAATGTTTCCTTGTGTGAAAAATCTGTGACAAAAACAGTTAAGCACATGATCTCCAGTAATACATGAAATATATAATTTTGACTTGGTTTGTCCTGATGCTGTTCTGCCTACTGTGTGAAAACAAGGAGAGGTGACAAGATGACAATATTTTTTCCCTTTTTCTGAGCAAAGAGGATAGCTTCTCCATATGTGTTTAAACTTAACATTTTAGGTCCCATGTCTTTTCTCATCAAATATTCACTCCTGCTTTTTTAGTACACCTGAAATAGACTGCAGCTTTGGTTGGTAAGGAAGGCAACTGACTGTTCAGAAGGGATAAAAAAATGTCTTTCTGACAAAAGTGCCACGGAAATTTGTTTTAAACCAGGAAAGTCCAATTTTTCTATGTATACATACATATAGTGTATTTATATATTATTTTTATTTTTAGATATCATCATTGATTATACATCTGCTTTGGCAGGTCTGCTGCTTTGTTTTACAGGTGGTGGGCAGCTAATGCAAGAGATGGCCTTGCTGGCTGAGAGGATCTGCTGGTTTGGGCTGGAATAAAGTTAATTCTCTTCCCCGCACAAAGTCAAGGCACTTTCTGCATCTCACCCCAGCAGTGAGGAGACTTGGGGGTGCCCAAGGATTGGGAGGAGACACAGCCAGGACAGCAACCCCAGCTGACCCAAGGGAATTTCCATGTCATGCTCAGCATGTGAAGCTGGGGGAGAAGAAGGAAGGGGGGAACTTTCAGAGTGAAGGTGTTTGTCTTCCCAAGTGACTGTCACACATGATGGAGCCCTGCTCTCCTTGGGCTGGCTGAACACCTGCCATGAGAATGATGAATTAATTCCTTGTTCTGCTTTGCTTGAATGTGTAGGTTTTGCTTTACCTTTTAAACTGTCTTTATCTCAGTCCACACATTCAGTTCTATTCTTCTGATTGTCTCTCCCATCCGACAGGAAAGTGAGCCAGGGTCTGTGTTGGGCTGAGTTGCTGGCAAGGGTTAAGCCATGACTGGGGGCATCTCAGATGATGGCAGGACAGGGCAGAACCACATAAGTCAGCATCTTCTGTGGCACTGAACTGTATCCTGCTCTACTTGGATAAAAACGCAGCAAATGAATTTTGGGAATGTATTAGCATTATTGGTACTGAGGGGTTTTTTTAATGGTACTTTGAAGGCTTATAAAAACAGAAAGGGAGCCTGTAAGTAGTATCAGTTTTCCCCAAAGATCTTACAGAGTGAGTGGGTTTTCCTTTTTGGAAGGCAATCCTGATGAGGTTTAGTATTTTGCATGTACACAAGATGGGGTTTACTGTTCTGGTACTACAGGCACATCTGACTGCTGGAACATCGTGTAATTACCAGTTAACTCTGAACCTGGGCACTGAATAACACAGGATTGCTGTTACATGTCCTCCTTCTTTCTTGTCAAATAGCTCTTCTGTCATATGACAGGATTGGGAAGAATTTACCATTTGAACATACTTATTCTTCTGGACAGAACAATCTGCAACTGCAGATATTAAACGTTCCATTACATACCATGTATATAGAATCCATAAGATATTTCATAATATATTTTGGAGTATACCCTTAGAGTATAGTTCATTATTAGAGCTAAACAATGACTTTGTTTCCCTTAAAGATGTCTTTTGATAAGTCTGATAAAAAGAAAGAAAAAGAAAAGTTTTCTCTAAAAAAGTGAGAACAGTTGAAGTACTTGGTGTTCAGCATTGTGAAATCCATAGTACCATGCAATTATTAATTTAATATAATACAATACAAATAATACAATACAAATACAATAATATAATACAAACCAGTCAATCTTTCAACTGAAAGGAGCTCTTGGCATATCCTGTTTCATGTACTGACTGCACTTCCTGGTGTCATCAAGTGAGGTAGGTGACAGCATTCCTTCCCAACAGGCTGTTCTGTTAAAATCTTTGGATCATGTCATCTAGGAAGAAATTAATTACAAGTGAATAGCTTGTAGGTAGGAATGTTGTGTTGCAGACTATGTGTTGGTCCAAGTAACGAGGGAGGAAAATAATTAGAGTTTATGAAGTCCTTGTTTAACTTCCAACACAGAAAAATCTTAATTTTTCCAGTCCTGCTCTCCACAGTTTCCATTAAATGTCTTTTTTTCCCAGTGAACTCAAGGAAACTCAAGCTGTTAACTGCCTTGTAGGACGGTGTTTGTAGCATGGAGTTGGTCTCAAGCTAAATGAAGGCCAAAATTTGGAAAGCAGGCTCAACTTAAAGATAAAATATACAGTAGCATTAACTCCTAAGAAAAAACTCCTAAGCATTAACTCCACGTTGTTACAGTGGGAATTCTGCCTGACTCAGCTACATTGATATGTACAGGACTGTTTGATTGATGACAATGTATAACTCCAAAGGTGAAAAAACAAGGATATCTCCAGCTGCACACACAGTTAATTTTAATTTTTTGAGGGTTGGAGCTCTGCTGTGATAGAAATACAAAAGAAATCCTGGATCTCAATGTTTAGGGGCCTTTACACCAAAATTGCAGATAACAGATGTGACTCTATGTTAGTCCCGAATCTGTTTTTTTTCTTCTTTCTCTAAACAAATGAACCCAGTTCTGTTTGATTTCTTTTTTTAAAGTTGCACTGTGTTTTCTCTGTGCTGATATAGTAGTGGCACATTTCTAAATCGGCTCATCTTGATCTCATTGAAAATTCACATGCTTCCTGAATAAAAGCTGTCCTCAATGTGTTCCTCATCCTTGTTCTTCCATGTCCTGCTGTACTGGTGTCATAACTGAGCCCCAGCTGGTGACTGAGCCCCAGAGAGCCCCTCACTCACTCCCTTGTCAGATGAGGGGGAGACAACGGGAAGAGTAAAAGTGGCAACATTCAGGAGCTGAGATCAAGACAGGTAAAGCAAAGCAGAACAAGGAATTTGTTCATCCCTTCCCCTGGGTGAAGTGCTCAGCCATCCCCAGGACAGCAGGGCTCCAGCAGTGTAAGGGTGACTTGGGACAACACCACATCACTCCAGTGTTCCCTCCTTCCCTCTTCCCGAAGCTTTTCTGGGATCAGCTGCCCTGTCTGTGCCTCCCCCACCCCTTTTGCCCCCCCACCCCACCCACTGCTGGGCTGAGGAGCAGAAAAGCCCTGACTGTGTAGTCACTGCTCAGCAGTAACAAAAACACCCCTGCATTCTCTACCCTGCTCCCAGCACAAATCCAAACCATAGCCCTGAAAAAGCTACTCTGAAGAAAATTAACTCTATCCCAGCCAAAAGCAGCACAACTTGTGGGAGCAGCTGTTACTACAATACCACCTTTCCCCCCAGCTGGCAGGCAGATGGGCTAATCCACAAAGAGCCACTATTTGTTCATGGATCAATTTTCAGAGTCTGAAGTGAACAACTGACAACCTTTCCAAAGATGCTGAACATGTCCATGCCTGGGCAATGTTTCACAAAACAAGAAAAGTCTTTCAAGGCTTTTAAATATTCCTCTTTCTCTCTCTCAGAATAGGAAGAAAGACAGACCACAGTACTTTTTTTTTTTTTAAATTAGGAGGTTGTTTTGTGTACCCGAATATGCAAGTGCTCTGCCTTTTTTAATTTCATTCTATTTTTCAAGAGAGAAAATACTACAAAAGGAAAAAGGAAGGACTTTTCTCTCCTAGACAGCAGCAACTGCAGTAGTTTAAGTATTTTACAAATTTGGCAAGGATTGTGCCTGATCAGAAGACTGATATGCTTTCTTGTATCGAACTATGATCTCTTTGATTTTTTGGTTTTCCTGCTGACATTTCTGCTCTTTATTTAAATATTTGGGGTTTATTGCCTGTTGAGACACTATATCCTTGCTGTTTAAATAAGATGAAAAACATTTTATCCTATTTTTTTTCTTTTTCAGTTTTTAAAGAAGCACAAGAAGGGGTAGAAGTACCCTTGTTTTTTTAGAGTTTAGTTAGCAGTGAGATGTATGCCAGGGTACATCTGACACTGTGTAAACCGCACATAAACCACTATAAGAAAAAGCTCTGTTGGAGGGCAGTTTGTTACTTTATGAATCCTATTTTTAAATCAATCACAAAAGATTGGAAGATAAGTGAGTTATGGCTGAGTGTGTCAAATGATACGATTGTTTTCTTTGTCTGCTCAGACCTCTTGCAGAAGTCAGCCAGTGAACTGTGCCTCCCCTGACAAACAACAAGCCAGAGCAGTACCTGGCTGCAGCCCGTGTTGTTTTCCTTCACAGAGGTGGTACCTCTCTGGTGAGCCCTGTGCATCGTCCCAGGTAGGGCTGACAATACTTCAGAGACAATATTAACAGTGGGCTGCTGCCCTGCAGGGCCACACTGTTCACTTCTCAGCCCAGGATGCCACGGGAATTGTCTCAGGTTTGAAGGGAGGAGTGGAAGAGCTCTCCTGGCCCTCGCGCATTGTGTGCTTTTCACCTTTGTTCACCATCTGTCCTTGCTGGAGCTGCTGTCTGCCATCTGAGGGCTCAGATGCTCTCATTAGATGCTCATGGCACCCTCAAAAACCCCCTCACTAACCCAGAGACAAACGGGTGTCTTTGTAAGGAGCACACTTCCCTCTCCCCGTGGTGCTTTTGTGCGCACACCCTTCCCAACAGCCTTTTGTGTGTTCAGACCCCAGATGGTTGCCTGCAGTCACAGCCTTTAGCAGAAGAATCATATTCTAATTGTCTAATGGATAATAAACAATACTGACTTTGCTTCTGATGTGAATTGGATGCCTTCAAGTTGAAGAAACAAGATCTCCTGGGGAAAATTGCTGAAGATATGTATCATTGTAAATCTCGAACTGGGGAGGGAGGGAAGCTGAATAAATTAAAACTCTTTATTGGGTTTGCTGAGGAAACAAGCACTGCAGAAGTTGAGGATTAAACCCCAGAAAATATCACAGAATTAGTAGAGTATCTCTTATACCCTGCTTTCTAGATTATTGCAGCTAAGCAACTAATACAGCCTTTTATCTATGTTCTGAATTCACATGGGCCATATTTGATACCTGGAATGTTTAGCAGTTTATTTTTACTGAAACAAAATGCTTTTGAGAAGACTTTACAGTTGCTAGAGTATTCCAGAAATTTCCAGTGGCAATAACTAAAAACCTTTGAGGTTCTCTTCCCTCTCTTCTGCCCTTCAAATAAGGGAACAGAAAAATGTGACACATCATGAGAGTTTCAGATGGAGTTTCCTGGAGTTTCAGATGTTGGTAGTCAGTTAGAGCAAAAAAGGAGTCCACATTGATATTAGTCAGGCTTAAGTGTTAACTTTGAGTAAGTATTCCAGGGTTGGAAAACAAAGTTGTAGGGTTTTTTGTTTGGTTGTTTTTTAATGAGATGAAAAAATGTGTTAATGTAAATTTTTTTTTGCTCTCCAAGGCATGTTGCTAGGACATGTTTTCTAATATCTAAACAGAGATTTTTAATCTTTTTAGAAGTAATAATTATCACCAGACTTTTTAACATACAAAGTAAGATTATGAAATAGTAAAAGACTTAAGTGTACTAATGGTTCCAGAAGATTATATATACATATATATTAAAAAAACCCTCTAAATCAAAGGTGAATATCTGAAATGTGCTGAGTAACAGCAGAAGTGTATTTTTATAGGAAGGATTTGAATAAATCAGATACAGCTTCCATAAGTTCAGGGAAAAGCAGGATTTTTCTTTTAGAAGCAAGGCGGAATGCAAGATAAACCATGGCATTAAAAAAACAAAACACTTTTTTGTACCTACCTCTTCGTCTGATAGTTATACGTTGAAATCTCATGGAAGTTACCCACTAAGCAGTTTAAGAAAGCAGTTTTGAAACAAAAGCAGTCTGTTTCAGTTAAAAAAATTCTGGGCACTATGTACAAGGAATAGATTACTATTACTTACATTTCCAGAAATACATTGTGGGGAAATCTGGATGACAGACCTACCCACATGAGCTCATGGCAGGATTTGAAAGAACAGCTAATGTGCTATGGTTCTGCACACCCAAATTGTCTGTGATCCAAAGTATGCACCTTGTGGCTTTCCACAACTAATTATTTTGCGATGTTGTATTCACATTAAAAGAAAAAAGGAGAGAAAGACCATTGCAGCCACTTCTTGCTAACTTTACAGTCAAAGCCTTCCTTGTGGGAGGCCATAAAGACTTATTCTCTCACTGGCTCAATGGACAAGAACCAATATTATCAAAAGTATCAATAACATCTGAGTTTCCTTCCCAGGTGTAGTAGCTAACAGAATGAATGCACAGGGACCAAATGTAGCCAGGGAGGTTGGCTCAGTCATGTTTCAGTCTAAATCAAGGTGAGATGCTATTGATGCGTCAAAGAGATTTAAGTGAGCTAATGAGGATCCACTTGCACCCCAAACTTGTCAGTGTCACTGTCCTGTCCTGTCCTTTACCCAAACAACCACATTATGAACAGTGTCAGCAGTCTTTTATACTGCTTTGGGTTTAGGTGCTGTTGTATCCCTTTGTACCAGACTATATCCACCTCTTCTAACTGAAAAATTTGTGTTTAATTTTTCTCTTGACATCCACGTTCCTACAGCTGCATGTGATTGCTGCAACATACTGAAGGCAGCATGATGTAGTAGTACCACTAGAAATTAAAGCTAGTGCAAGATGGGATTACAGTAATTATTAGACTTCAAAGCAGAGACCAGAGAGCTTGGGATGTGAATTAGCCACCAGTCAGGTTCTGATGGGTTTTGTGGCACTGTAATGACTTGAAGGGTCTGATGTAGTTTCAAAGCAAGTTTTAAGCATTTAAGCACGTATGACCTGGACTGCAGCAGCCAGTTGGAGGAGCCAGCAGGAGGCACAGGCTCTCTGGGCTTCCCTAACAGGAACTGCCACTTCAGAGGCTATTCTCAGACAGAGGTTTCTTTGTTTGGAATTTACTCCTTAGGTTATGGAGAACCCAAAATAAGTAAGTAGAATGGGTTTTGGATTGTTTTCAGTACATAATCCATTGTTCATGAACTCTGTTGGATCCTCTGAGATGTCGCTCCCCTGTTTACTGCTGGCCCAGGCCAAGGAGTTGTTATAGTGTTTAAGAGAAAACCCTTCCCTTAAAACCTTGTACTCTCTTGTTTCTGTGTCAGTGGAAACTTATGGTTGTCTTTGTCTAATGAAATTTTGCCTGAGAAAAAACTTGAATACCAGCTCCACAGAGCTCCTTCAGATAGTGCTTGAGACCATGAGCTCTGATGGTGACAACATGAGGAAAATGAAGGGGAAGTTGAGCTGCTTTCTTCTTACCTGGCAGTATTATGTATGATTTTTTTTGGCATTATCTCATGTGTTTGGGAAAGGGACTTGACTGTATTATAGGACTTGAAGTACATAGTAAGCTTTGGAAATACATCTGAGAGCACAGGTAGTTCTGCTTTTGAATAGATGGACTCCTGACATTTTAAAATACTCTACTTTTGAATTGTTAAGTATTTCTGAATGCCATCCTTATTTGTCAAATGTGGTGTGCAGGATCTTTATCCTCAGTTAAGAATCTTTCAACTAAGGAAACATTTATGCAAGGGCCGATTTCCTAATCTCTGTGGGGTTTTGTCATTTGCTTGTAGGGAGATGAACTCTAAGTAGGTAAATTCTAACTTCTGCCCAATGACAATGGGAAGCAGATCTTGGTTTCAGCAGTGATTTGTCAGTTCATTATGAGATGCAGCATCCTGGCTTCTTGGGTAATGGTTTTGCTAGGCTCCAAGGAGCAGTGCTAAAGTCTGATTTCATGGCTACCAGAACATGGCCAGGTCAGAATGGAAACACCCACGTAGAGAAGCTCTGTCCAGACAGTGTTTTGAATGTCTGGAGCAAGGCAGGGGCTTCTGTGCTTCTCCGAGTACTTTCATACAAATGTCCAGCATTCATGGAAGCAGAGCTTTAGGACTGGAATCCTCTTAAAGTTTAAACATCTCGTGTGGAAATTTTGTGGACTTTAGACTACTATAGTTAAGGTCACATCTTCACATGTGGATACTTAAAATGCATGGAAATACAGATTTTCATAACAATTTTCAACTTTGGCTCCTCTGTAGGAATGATGACTGTAGTATTGCTGTACATAAGAGGGCTGTTAGAAATAATATGCAATACTTAAGCACCATAAATGAAAATTATGGTGCAATGAAGCACAGCTCTTTACAATCCATAAATCTCAGATGTGTATTTGTTTTGTCTTATGGGTTTATAGGTGGGCTTTGTCCACACTGTCCATCAACTTATAATCTTTTCTCTGTGGCGTCACTCAACTCTCCCTTCTACCTTTACCTGGAGCTCACCCTAAACTCCAGTATGGAAGTAGGAAGAATTCCAGGGATGTAGATAGACAGGATACAGCAGTGCCTAAATGGCCTTTTGTTGCAAGTTCCTTCTGCCTGTGCTGGGAGACAGCTCTGTCTGGAAAGCTGCAGGGCAGCCTGGAATGTCAGCACAGCAGCTCAGCCTGCTACTAAAAACCAGAGCCACTCCAAGTATAGGAGTGCCCAGAAAACAGGTGGGTAAACATTAGTGATCTGATGAGTTATTTAGATGGATCACAGGATCAGGAGTCAGGAAATGTGTGTGTAGGAAATGTTTCCTAATTGCTTCTGAGTGGAGTTGAGGGTGTAGGAAGGTTCACCATGCAATAATGCGGAACTTACCTTTGAAGGTGAGTGTGTAGGGACAGAACAAATTCGGGCAGTTATAATTTTTGGTCTGTTTGCTATCTGATGCCAGGATACAACTTCATGTGAGACACAAGTAGACAGCAGATTACCATCTTCTTAATCTAAAGAAGATCTAAACTTTCTTTTTTTCTCACTTTTCTTAACTGCACTTACTGTTTCATGGCCAACAGTGAACAACTGTTACTCTCAACTCTCTGCCCAGCAATTCCAAGCAACTGGAGAAGCAGCAGATTTCTCACCTGGCCCTCACCACGTAACCATGGTGTTTCTCAGTCAAGCATGAAGCGTATTATTCTCTAGATTTCCTCTCTGACTGTGATTTTTTGCGAGGTAATTTCAAAGTAGTGGAAGACTTTGGGGAATGTGAGTAATGCACAGTGCTTATGACACAGCCTAGGTTCTGCTTTTTGTGATGCACAACTCCAGGAACTGTACCAAATGGTTCTTTTTGTTGACTTTGTGTCACAGAGTTTATCTTGAAAGGTTTGTAATGTTTGTTACACAAACATGTGCCTCTTCCTCCCCAGGTATTTTACAGGATCAGCGCAAAAGAATGGGCTATATCTGTACCATACTCAAGTGTGTTTTAAAATCATGTTAATATTTTAACAGGTGATTGTTTCCTATTCTTTTATATTCTCGTCTATATACAAATAGCATGTTGTAGCCCTCATTAATCAAAATGACACTTTCTACACCCTCAGTGTTTTCACATTTGCACATGAAGCATGTTCCCAAAACTCTGTGCTGCCTGATTGATCTCTGCATTGTGCACTTTTCAGACCAATGCATCTAAAGCTGGCTGAAAAGATACAAAGCTTGACTTCAAATGTGATTTCTTTAATCTCCTTTTGTAGAATTAGTATTACAAACCATGTAGAAAGTCTTTCCAAATTTGCTTTTTGCATCAGGCTTGGCACAGGCACGAAGGACCACATCCCATCTTACACTGGAAAACACACTGCTGGCTGCCAAAAGAAGTGTGAGGAGACACCACTGTTTTGGGAAAGGGTATAAGAGAAATAAGGCTGTTAAAAACTGAGGAAAGCAAAACATCCTCCAAGGCACAGACTTGCACAACTGTTCAGACGTGGCTCATTCTAGGCCTCCCCTTCCCAGTGAGTGCCACAGAACAGCCATTAGCTGGTGGTCACATCCAAGGGGAGGATTTACATTCAGTAACTTGTCTGCTGGTAAGAGCACAGATGACTCCTCATGTCAAGACTTCCATGTATGTATATATAAACCAGACAAAGACTGCCTGAGGGAATGGGAAGTGGCAGAAAGCCTTTCCTAGGCATAAAGAACTGTGGAGCAGACAGAAAACTCCCATTCATCCAGTGCTTTCTATCTACTGTACATCTCAAAGGCTGTGGGGATGGGTGTGTATGCAGGACCTGGAGAGGAACTGAAGTTGAATACTCTGTTTCAAATATTTCATTTGGGTTCAGGAGTGTCTGACCCCTTGAGGCACCACCAGGTCCCCACAGAAGGGGTGCTGCCATTACCTGACACTTTTTCTGCCCACACGGCATGTGTGAAACACAGCCAGTTTTACAGCAGCTCATATGGAGAATTTATTGACTGAAGACTCTCAAAGAATTTGCAGAATTTCCTTTCCAGTTTTTTATGGTCTGAGCATGGATATTTCTCTTGTCTGGCTCTGTTCTTTGCTGAAAGCCTGTCTGAACATTTTAGTAAAAGAAATAAAAATACTGTAGAAATAAGTGTCAGCATGAAAGTGGAGGGGGGGGTAAAATTTTGCCCTCTCCATCACCAGAAGCACAAAGCATAGGTAGACCAGCAGAATTTGAGGAAAACTACTTGCTAATCAGAAAGGTTTTCTTCACCTTTCTCAATTTTTATTTTATTAGTCCTAGAAGAGAGAGTTATTTTATGTCACCTTTCTGGTCTAAGGTCTCTAAGAGAAGATAATCTAGTTTTGGGGTGAGAAATGCACAGCCTGAGCAGAAGCAGCATGTAACATTTCTTGTCTGGAGTGTGGAGAAGCACTGCATGCATGAGAGAGAATGAATGTGTGTCAGCCTATGCTGGTGTTCCTAGGGGGCAGAGGGGAGGGAGGGCGATTTAGGGCCGAGCTTATTAGGATTAGAAACCACTGCTTTTCAGGTTGTTATTTACTGATATTGATGAGTAGTGACCGAAGCACTTACCTTATGACTGTTTTGTAACTTGCACTGGTTTGACAGGACTTGCCTTGCCTGTAGCCTTCTGTAAGACGTGAAGCTCACCTAAGAGTGTGGGGTTGGTTTTGGCAGCCAAAACTATAATTAGAGTTCCACCCGCGTGTATCTGGCTTACAGAGCCCGGATAATGCAAACCTCCCGTGTCCCGGCAGCCCCAGGGACGCGTGTGCTGAGTTTTCACGGCAGTGTCCGATGCGCGGCACTAATCCCGCGTGCGATCCCCGCCCGGCGCCGGCTCGGCTCTGCCTCGCACACCATGAGCCGCCCGCAGGGACTCGCTGGCGGGACTTTGGGCACCTCCTCGTCGCTTCCCCTTGCGAGCGGCACGCCGGAAGATGCTGCTGCGCCTTGCCGGAGGTGCGAAGCCGCTGGCTGTGGCGCGTAGGGCGGCGGCGATGCGGGCGGCGGCCGGACGCGCAGCCGGGAAAGTTTGCCGGTGCCCGCGGGCGACTTTCACCGTGAGCGGTCGGGGCCGGCGGGGCGGCCCGGAGCGCTCCGGCCGCGCCGCGTTCGCA
>VYXD01011669.1:1670859-1767016 GCA_013397195.1 Hylia prasina
CGGCTCCTCTCGCCTGCCCGGGGTAGCCGCAGGCAGCCGGCGGCGGGGAGCAGCCTCTGCTGGGCGGGCGCGCTCCGGGCGGGGAGCACGGGCTCCGAGCTTGGCGAGCTCGGCCACGGCGGCTCCCGAGTTTGTTTACTTGTGCTCCGCGTCTCGTCCCCGGTATCTCCTCGCTGCCGGCATAGCGGATCGCTGGCGGTGCCGTGCTGGGGTTTTATGGTAAGTTTGCGACGGGCGAATCCCTCAGTTCGTGGGAATTCGGTGTTTTGTTGCACACTGTGTAAAGACGCGTTTGGGCGGGGGGGATTCTTTCTTGTTTGAGGTTTTTTTTAGTAGTGCTGGGTGTTAAGCTGGTTTGCGAGCCATTCTCTGCTTTATAGTGAAGCGGTTTACAATAGAAATTAGTTTCTTGAGCTATGTAAGAGAATTATTTCTAGATACTGGATAACTCCAGAGGTACGTTTCTCGTAAACCGAATGTATCTGACTTTGCGCTGCCGGACGCAAACCCTCTTGCCTAATGATTGCCACGAGCTAATGTTTTACAGTGGTTACTTGGTGCTTTTTCGGGCTGTAAAAGCCAGACCTCACTTCTGGTGTTTAGACGAATCTAAAATACTAAACTATCGTATCCGTAAGCGGGAAGCTGAACGTTCGTCAAGACAAACCTGAATTTGTATGCGAGACTTGAGTTTCAACAAAGAAAGGTATTGACTGGATTTGCCCTCACATTACTTGCAAGAACTCGGAGCCAGGCAGTAGATTCGCTGTCGCTGTTAGGAAGCTGTTCCTGCCGAGGGACCAAGGGCAAGCGGAGCTGAACGCTGCCCTCGCAGCCCCATTCACCCCTGGAGGGGCTCCGGCACTGATGTGGCAGCGTCCGTGCTGGCAGCAAGTCATTTTTATTTCTTTGTGCCTAGCACTTGGCGTGTAGACTGCTACAGGGTGGAAAATGTCCTATATAGAGAGAGATGGCCGGCTACCACTTCAGCTGCTGGTTTGATGCTACAGCCCTTCGGTGCTTAAGTCATACCTGATATTTTCACAGTGCTCTGTTTGCCTTCCGGTGACAGAAGCAATCCCTGATAAGATATCTCCACGCAGCGAAAGAGCTTATCAGGAGGAAAAAAAAACAGTGCCAGAGAGTTGATGCTTGTGGCTGAAACTGGCCTGACTCGTGCAGTGTATCTCGAAGGATGCTACATTTTTAATGTTGTTTCTGTAACTAAAGCAGCCCGTCAGGGACGTGAATATCAAATTGCTGTTAGATTATTTGGTGCTGCTGACAGAGAAATGCCAGATACTGGACATTCTCCTGACAACAAGCGGAAGTTTTATAACTGGCCTTAGTCATGTAAGTCTGGTTTCCTTGGTAGCTAATGTGCCTCGGTGTCTTGCTGCTGACTCCGGATGTCCTTGGATGACCGTCCTGTGCTTCTGCCAGGGCTGAAGGGAGACTCGGTGCTTCCCTGCATCACCAGGATGAGAAAACTTCCCTGCTCCGTGCCTTCCTGAGGCCCTCATGTGGGTGTTGCTCTGGAAGTACGCTCTGGTGCTGTTGGGCTCCGAGAGCCCTGTGTTCACTCCCATCCCATCGGCCTGTTTGTCTTTGCAAATGTCACTGCAGCCAGCTCTGAAGCACCGGGCTTCCTGCTCAACAGGCTCGGGACTGGGAGAGCAATGCCACCTCTTCGCAAGGAGCTTTTCAGAGTTGTGAGACTTCTGGGGGGTTTTTGTTGTTTGGTTTGGGTTTTAGGGGAGGGGTTTGTTTGGGTTGGTTTGTTTTTGGGGTGTCGTTCATGGTGGGGTTTTTTATTTGTTTTGGTTTGGGGTTTTGGGATTTAGTTAAGAGAAGCATAAACCCCCCATGAGAAGCACTAATTGGATATCTTGTTTCTTGAAAGAACCAAAACTTCTGCCTTTTGGTTTGACTAAATTACAGTCATCTTTATGATGACTCGTGTGACGAGATGACATCTCTTGTTTGTGCAGCATAGGAATTTCTGAATGATGGGACGTCTCTCCTGTGACTCCACAAGCAACAAGTCCTTAACTTGTCAGGCTTCATTGTTGCTGTGCAAACTTTTGTAATGGATTTTCCATGTACCAAGAAAATTCAAGGCAGCTATTTTTGTCTCATTTTCCTTCACAATCACTGTTTTCCCCTCTTCTGGGTATAGGACATTGACCTCTTTTTATGGAAAAGGAAAGTAGTTTTCACATTGGCACTCAATGCCACGTCACAGGACTCCATGTGGTGGTTACTTTGCGTTGGCTTCTTTTAATTGAGACAGCTGGACAGTTTTCCTATGAGGAGCTGATTTGCTTACACATTTGAGACATAGTGACAGCAATTGAGGAAGAAGGCATTACACGATTATTTTCTGAGATACTATTGTTGAAAATCCTTGGCTAAAGTAGTTAGCAAGATCATGCTAGATACTCAACTGTCCCATCCCGGTAATTCTTCACAGCCAAGAGGAAGGTAGAAAGATGCCTTATTCAGATTCTGTAAGCCATGCTGTGTTTTAGTTGTCTGCTCTCTTCAGTCTGCTCGGCAGCTCACTACTGCTGCAGTGACATCCTGTGCTCAATTCTTTTTGTGCTGGGGCAACTTCACTTCAGTGTAAACTTGAGGCTCTCACAGTGGTAAATCCCAGGCTGAATAATGGTAATGCAGAGTGGCCTTGATACTCACATCTATTTCCTGCATCAGTTAGTGAGGATAAATGCACTGTTCTTAATAGAATATCCAGGTAAAGGAAATCTAGATGCATTTTCTTCTCATCAGGTTTCCCAGGACAGAGGATGGATGTAAATGTTGCTGGACCTCATAAATCTTCTCTGAAGACTGAGGCAAGACTGATGGTAGAGAGGGGAGTGGAGGCTGGTACTGCTGGGTGCCTGCCTTCCTGGCACTGTCCCGGAAGCAAAGCTGGGCTTGTGGCTCCAGG
This sequence comes from Hylia prasina, assembly GCA_013397195.1. Taxonomy (NCBI): domain Eukaryota; kingdom Metazoa; phylum Chordata; class Aves; order Passeriformes; family Sylviidae; genus Hylia; species Hylia prasina. The sequence continues at coordinate 1,673,813 of VYXD01011669.1, forward strand.
AATGAAGGGCTCCATTACTGGCAGAGCTCTGGATGGATGGATGCAGTCCATCTGAGCTATGTCAGTGTTGGATGCACCTCGAGGCTAGTGGAGATGCAGGCCACACATGTTGTCCTGGGAATTTCAAGTATTTATTAAATCAGAATAAATCCATTTTCTGTAGTGAAGGCATTGGTTGAACCTGTCCACTGAGCAGCTAACCAGTTTTTGAAATCAAAACTCTCTGGGAAGTTTGTAGATATATATTTTCTTATAATTCTGGAAGTTGGTGTTGCTGGACTGATTGAAAATCAACAAGTGCTGTGGACTGAAACTTGCCAGACCAGATAGCTACCTTGCCCGCTGTATTTTTAATGAGGTTGTGTACATGTTGGTGAATCTGTGTCACTCTCTGCAGCACACACAGCCTTCTGGGGTGGCTTTAGGCTGTCTTTTCAACATGTTCTGTTCGCTAACGTAGGTTGTGCTGTAGGATAAGATGTTAATGCATCACGTGCTTCCTGGGAGAGCAGTTCATGGCTTTTGACTTCTTTAACTTCAGTCAGCTCAGGCTCCGGTTGTTTGTGGGGGTTGGTTGTTTGTTTTTTACCTTGAAAAGGTGTGTGTGCATCACTGCCAGCCGTGCTAGACTGTGTACTTGTGATGCACTGGAGAGTGCTGCTCCAGAAGGGCCGAACGCAGCTGCACTGATAACTGACTTTTCCAAAGAACAACAGATGTTTGTTATTTTGTAGAGGGTCCAAGCTGCTGTTGCTTGAGGCCAGCAGTGTAGTGTGCTTGACCTGTGCTTCCTCAGGTATTTGAAATGGTGGATGCTGTCTGAATCCTGCTTTCAGGTGATGTCCAGAAATGCCTTTTCCTCAGCTGCTTGAACAGCTCTACAGCCCACAGCCCTTTAGATTGGATGGTGATAAAGTTAAAAATTAGTTTTGGTTTAGGTTTTTGTGTTTGGAAAGCTGGCAGTAGCATTCACAGCCTATCAGGGAAAAGTCCTTGCCCTCAAGAGATTTAACTGTATGCTCCCGTGGCCTTGGTGGCAGCACAGAAAAATGCATAAAGGAGAGCTAGGAAATGTGAGTTAGGTTTTTTTGATAGCAGTGGTTAAGAGATCAGTGCTCACAGGGTGCCATGACTTTGGGGTAAGAACTGCCATTTGACTGGCAGTAATTGTTTAAAACTCGATGGCTCTATTTTGGCTGCCTCTGCTCTATTAAAGACTGGCCCATCAAGAGTGCTGGGCAGAGCTCGCCACTTTCCTTCCTTTGGCTCCTTTTCCAGCAGAAATGGAGTCGTGTCAGGTGCTAGCCTGTTGAAATGCACATATGTGTATGCTTGTATATTTTAGAGGGTGTCTTTTTTAAGTGGATGTCACCTTTGCCTCAGAGACCAATGTGGCACAGCATTTAATTTCTGTAGCAATTGAAATGCATCAGTTTTACATCATTTGCTGTGGTTTGGCCATAGCAAAGAAGCATGTGAGGAGAATTTATGTCTATTTCCACCCTTAGTAAGAGAGGAGGTGCCTGGACTTAAACGTGGGTGCTCTGTGACCTAATTCTGTTCGTGCTGAAGTCATTTGAATGTAGACCAATGCTGAGCAGTATTCTGTATAATTTTTTTGCTTCCCTGTGCTTATTTTGTGTTCAGTCTTTGGATTGAACACTGTGGGGTAATCCTGCTCATGAAAAGTGTCAGATGACAAGTTTTATTGTGTTGCATTGCAGAGTATGGTGACTTAGCAACTTTATCTTTGAGGATTTGTCAGAGGCTGAAGGGACAAGTAAGCTTTCGTGTGCAGCAATGTGGGAAATCCATCTTTGAGCTGATTGCAAGCTAATTCTTTCAGAGCTGTACAGCAGACTCTTTAGATGAGTTTGCTTTCTTGATTTAAACATGCAATTCCAAAAGCTTGTTCTTGTACTGCCTTTCTCATCCTAACCTATTGTTGAAGTCTGGTGTGCACTTGTCTGCTGTTGTGCCTTTCTGCGGTAACAACTCCTAAGGAAAATTTTGCCAAGAGGTTTTGAGAAAAAGATTGGTTGTATTTACAGTCTCTCATCAGAAGAATGAGGATTTGCTTCCTGCAGAAATGGGTCCGTACCCTTGGAACTAACCACAGTCCAGACTGCAGGAGCTCATCTGCTGAAGCCTCCCCTTGCTGGGATAGGGAGCTGCTGAGGGAATTCCCCGTGGAGGGCTTGGACAGCCTGGGACTCCTTTGTGCTGAGGCAGCAGAGGCACTGCTGACAGCTGACTGTGCTCCTCTATTTCTTCAGTAGTTCTGCTTGGCACCTGAACATGGCCCAGCTCTTTGTGACAGGGGGAGGTGAAGCCAATACCTAGAGACAGAGGCCAGTACCTAGAGACTGTTCAAGCTCCATCTACACCTCGCAGCAGCAGCCTCATGTAGCCCTTGTTAAAAAGGGTGTTTCTTGAATGTTCAAAAATGAACATATTTAGAATTGCATTTTTAAGGAGTGTTAATCATGCAAGAGCACTTGTACTGCGTCAGGCATGGAAAAAGGTGTGATTTTTTCAAATCTGATGAAAGGTTTAGGTACTTAATTATCATTTAATTTTAACTGCTTCTCTTCCATCTCTTCTTGAAATGATTGCAGAAACAAATTACCTCTTGCAGAAGGATACCTTTTTTTATTAGATATTGGAGGTCATAATTTTTAAAAAGAGCCACTCTGCACAAAGTATTTACATCAGTGCTACATTTCATACAGAGTCTGCTGTCCACAGAAATCCCTAAGTGGTAGTTGTAGGCATAGTCTTGAGCTGTGTGTTGGTTCTTTGTTTTTCTGTAAGAATATTCTAAGCAATAGTTTTGCTCTGGAAGGATGAAAATGGTTTGGAAGAAAGTTGTCTTTGAACACTGAACTAATTCTCAGAAATGTTGAGCTTATTTCCTAATTAAACTAATTCATGATAGAAGCCACACAAAATTAAGCAATAATTTAGAGTGTTGTCAACAAGGATTGCATTACTTCACATGTGAGAAAATGCTGTGACAGTTAAAGCTATACATATAGCCAAAGAAATAGTTAAAGTGGTAAAGGGAATTTTGAGCTTTAATTGTTTTTCAAGTTAAATCATAGTGAAATTATAGGCAGTTTCTTGTTTTGAGAATGACTTTAAGGTAGCTTGCACATACTCAGTAATCTGAGGGCCAGTACTGGTACTTTTTAAACTTTGTTTTCCCAGTGTTTTAGACCCCATTTCCAGAATAAGCTCTGCTGTCATTTGCTCTTGACAGCAAAGTCATTGCAGTGGTGTGAATGGTTGCTTTAAAATAAAGTTTACATGTTAATTTGTTTGTACTTTTATTCCTTGCACAATTATGTAATTGCATATGATTCTGTAGTGTGTCCTGTATTTTACTCCATTTATGTGAATTGTTGGCTCAAGTTATAAATAATCCCGAAATTCAGTGTAGCTGACCTGGGGATTTAAGAGTTAAAATTGAAACCTGGTCCTTATGATGTTGTTTGTGGTGTTTTCTGGCTGAGACACTTGCTTGAGTTTAAAAAAAAAGCCCATTAAGGTTAAAATTTACTACTTCATTTGTTTGATTATCTTGAAAGTTAATCCTAATTTAACGTGTAAAAAGGTGTACTTGTAGATACTTCAGATTTGTGTAACATTTGCATGGAGAATTGAGTATCTCTTCCTCATGGCTTATCAGGAGTCTGGATTTAATTTGAGCATCTGAGAGTGTGATAGGAGCACATGCTGAACTCTTTCAGAGACTTAGGGCATTTTGGGGCTCCAGCTAGTTCACTTGGGCAGGGTCATTACTTTGTTCTTTGCCTAGGAAAGGAGCAGCAGGAGTGCACCTCTGGGTATGCTGAACCTTGAATAATAAATTAAATTCCCACCTTTGATATTTTCATCCCATGCTTGAGCAAAGTCGCTGTCTATGGAGCCCATTTTGGGAGTCTGACCCTGCAAGGAGGCTCAGGTGCATTGTCATCTTGCTTTCAAAAATTATGATGCAGCAGAAAGAAATCAAAATACTATGTTCCTTGTTGTTGAAAACTATTGTCAAGCATGTTAGAGATGACAGAAGTTGTTTGAACTAAAGATGGTGGCACATCAAAGTCCACAAAAGACAGAAACATTGCCATCCCAACTTCATTTTACTGTGTTGCTGCATATTAGTGTTACATCTGGTTTGTTCCAACACCTAACTATCCCTGCACTTCAGCATCATCAGCCTCTGATGCTGTTAACATCTGCGTAACACTTGCTGTGATATTCTCACTTCTAAGTGTACTGGTCATTCACTAAATATTTATGGAGTCCTTTGGGTTTGATGTTGCAAGATAAAAAGAGTGGGGTTTCTATCATCTTTTGTATTCAAAGGCAAATAATACATTGAAGCTGGTGATTATTTAAAATATTATCACATCAAGAAGTTCCTTTGTACTTTGTCAGTGCTGACGTAACTGTTTCCAGTAGTCTAGAAAACCTTGCACATAGTTCACTGCTGGCTTGTTTAGACTAAGATGCAGTGTTATAAGTGCAATGATCATCTACCAAAGATGTGAGAATGTGTTCAGGAAGGATTTGTTACAACATGTGCAGTATCTCATCCTTTGAGTTCAAATAAAACAAGATGTATTAAACAAGCATGAGCATGAGACCTGGAATATGTCCTCGTTGTTTTTAAATTTTTTAGCATTCATATTAGTGTTATTTGAAACAAAGTGTGTGGGTGGAGAGAAGGAAGAGAGGCTCACCTGTGAGATCTCTTGGTAGCAATGTACTGAAGTGTGGACAGGAAAAGAGAGGAACATTCAACAGCAGCTTTTGAAGGTGACAGAGAAAAAGGTGATTAATTTGTTAAAGGGACTAAGGCTAATTATCAGGATTTAAAAAATGAAACAGGGAGTGAAAATAGACCTCACAGGTAGGGTGCATGATGGGAACCATCAGGAATTGCTGCGAGGTCCTCTTCTGTGATGCTCAAACTCCTGTGAGGAGTCAGCAGTGACCTGGTGACAGAACTTGCTCACCTCAGTAAGCTGCAGTGGGATGGGAGGAGGTGCATGAGGCTGCTGCCTTGAGTTTGTATCTAGGGATACAGTGGGCTTTCAGTTTATAATAATTGGGGTTTTTTTCAGTGAGTCACCTTCAGCATTGATAACTGGCTTGCATTCCCTGCTCTTAGACCCGGTAACGAGAATCAATAGTTTGTTTTCACTTGAATACACCTCTGTCTAGCAATGGTGAATAATAGTGCAAGGGAAGAAAAAATGCATATGTTTTAGTTCATGACAGTTTGACTGCTGGAAAAAGACACCAAAGAGAAATTCAAAGTGAAATGTCTCAGCACTCAGGGGACGTGAGAGTGACTGATGAGCTTGCTTTTACTGCTTTACTCCATCTACATCCTGCTAATAGAGGACATGGCAGCAGGAAGTATTTGGGAATGCAGAAGCCAACACCCTCCCTTTACTCCCTTTATTTTTAGATTTTGTTTTCCCTGTGGTAAAATGTTTGGAACCTGGATGAGCAGTGCCTAGGGTTAGATAGAAGTGTGACTCAGTAGTGCCTGCTGCCTGGTGTGCAGTCATTCAGGAGAAGAGCAGAAACTGTTTCTCTCACCCTGGAGCCAGAGGTTGGGGATGTAATTCCAGTTTTGACATCATGTCTTCTTCTGCACATGGATGGAGATAGTGAATTGATGCAGAACTGGTTTTCTTTCAACTATTGGAAGAAGTGGAAAAACCATTGGCTAAACCTGGCATCTAAATTTAGTCATCTGAATTAGCAATGCAGGAAGCAGTAGCGTAGCAAACAGCTCAGTTCCTCCAGAGCACTGCTGGCTGGCAGGATAGAAAATCTGGGCACTTAACAGATGCGGGCATCTCTTTACACCTCCTGGGAAAAATGTGTGTGGGATGCTTCTTCTGGATAATCCTTAAGCCAAGGCTAAACTGGCAGTTTAACTGCCAGTGAAGGGGTTTTCACAAGGGATTTTTTACTTGTAATTTTTTTTTGGTCTGAATATTTGCTTACAGTGGGGTTTGCTTCCACAGCTGTTCTGCATTTGGTTTCCGTAGTGGTGAGGAATGTGGCGTGCTGAAATCAAAGTTGAGCCTAATAGTCTATCATAGAAATAGGATTGTTGAGGAAAAATTCAAGGAGTTACTTTATTACAGCAAAGGTGTGTGAGTTGATGGTCTTGGTAGAATTCAGTTCAGTCTCATGGTACAAGAAGAAATTTCATTACATGTAATAATTAGCTTTTGAAATAAAGAGGATTATCTTTCATTTTAATCACCCTGCCTTAATAGCAGAGAAGAAAAACCATTGTTTATAAGAGTCCCAACTCTGTTCTCAGTGTTTGCTGAAATGACATTTTAATTGAATTTTATATTTATGGGACTGATACTTAAAACTCGTCATTTTTGTGGGTTCTTACCTGTTTCCCCCTGTATATTAACCAGTTGTATTTTTAAAGACTGTAAGCTTCTGTCCTGCTTGTATTGCCAAAAAAAATGAGGAGAATTATTTCTTCTACTGGTCATTTTTAACATGCAACTCTTTAATATTCAGCCACATTTCTCTTGTTAACACAAAGCATTGTATATATGTGCTTCATATCCAGTATGTGAACAGCTTGTAAATAAATTAGAAAAGTAGGTTTGAATTCATTAGTGCTTAGCAAAACTAATGGATGGTAATCAGTGTAATGGCTGGTGATAGATTGTGCTGTGCCAGCAGGGGAACTGACTCCCAGAAGAAGAAACACCAGCTCAGGAGTGACTTGAGACTGGCTGGTGAACGTGTTCTTCTCCAGATGCTTTTTTAATTCCTTCAATTAACTTGATTAAGCAGCTTAGTTTAAGTAAGCAGAATTTGTGACTTGGAAGTGCTCCCATGTAGTATTTTCCCATTGCCTTAGGAATTAATTCCATTAATATTGTGTCTGTGTAAAGCAGGCGGCTGTGGTCACTCCACAGACACAAGATGGTGTGTGCTCAGTATGAGGGGCACACACAGGGGTGGTGTTTCCCCTCTCTGCAGTTGGTTCTTGGCAGAAATCATAAATCACAGTGATTTCTGCACAGTGCAGTTGAATGGAGCCTGCCTGTCTTACTTTTTTTATTGGTGTTGGAAGTTCCCTCCTGCTTAGATCACCCTGAATCCTCCATCAGGAGAGAGGAGCGCATTCTCTTCTCCGTGCCCTGTGGTTCCCAAGCAAGGGAGTTGCATTTCCTAATTGTACCACCATTGTCCCTCCCAGGTAACCTGGTGCATTCTCTTTTCTACCCAATGTTTTATCTTCACAGCATGTGTCATGAGGGAATAGGGAAAGGGGTGTTAAATAGGGAGTCAGGTGGTAGCACAGAGTTCTTGTCCATCTGTCTGCTTTCCTTGAAGACATCCCCTCCCTTTCCAGCAAGGATGGTGGTTATGTTACAGTATCCTGTATTTTTCAAAGCACAGAAAAGTGGCCTCAGCTGGAACCAATTTCTTCTATCCTACAGATCCTTGTGGTACTGGGGAACCCACCTATCAGTAGCTAGTGCAGCACAAACGGGATTGACTGCTGAGTATTGTGGCAGCCTGGAGCTTTGCAAGGCTCAGCTCTTGTGTTTACAGCTACTGGCTCAACAAATTGTTTTCCAAATTTTATGTCATTCATTCTGGTCCTGGCTTGCATTTTTTTGTATAAATAGAAGTCATTTTTGCAGTATCAGAAGTTGCAGTGTCTTATACAGATTGTCATTAAATCCATGCAGTAATTTCAGATCTGTGTTTACAGATCTACAGGTGGTTGTTTTCTTTTTTTCCTTAGGAGAATTTCAGAGAGGAGACTGACACTACGTATACTTTTTCTGCTCCCCTTGATTATGCTGTGTTAATAAGATGATAATGTATTCTGATAATTGCTCATGAGTCTGCTACCTAATGAAAGGTGAGGGTTGAGTGTGCTTCCATATGCTTCTCTTTCTGGCAGTGCCAGGTGGGGAGGTAAATATCCTAAAAGGATGCTAAAAAAATGGGTAAAATTTCAAGCCAAATGTGGCTTCCCAGTATTAAGGAAACCGACAATAGGATGTACAGGAAAAGGAAGGGAAAGGATGAAAAGGAAAGGGAAACTAGAAAGACTGGGATTGTAACAAAAAGCCATTTGCCATAGATATGATGACGATGATATGTGAGGCAACTGAAAATACTTTTGTTTCCCAATCCTGCCTTCACTGTGGAGGAAGACCTCTGTTCATGACAGAGGTTCTTCAGGTGGTTAGAAGTGTTCATAGACTTCTGGGCTTTAGTGCTCCATTAAAATTTCATACTGTGTAAATGACTTTATTCAAACTTGCCTCTAGTTTTGCTGTCTTGACTGTGAATTGTGACAGAGTTCGTGCCAAATATGAAAATGCACAACTGCTCTTGATCCTGTGATTCTTGTAGCAATTTCTGTGTCCGCACAGCACTTCAGGGAACAGTTTATCTGTTCAAAGAATGGTTGGAATTTAAACCCCCTCAGATTTCTAGTATCCTTAGATTTTTTTTTCCTTAACCTGTTGGCCAAAAGGCTTGCTTTTGTCCTCTGAAACTATTTGTAGTGTTTGTGGAGTATCCCACATAGTTTTACGTTCAACAGTGGTGTGATTTGTCTTGTCTTACAAGTCTTTTGCAGCAGTAAATAAGAGTTTGTTTGAGAAATGCAAGTTTGCATTTAGGCCCAAGTGAACATCTTGGTTAGTTCAAATGGTTCTAGAAGATCTTTGTATAAATCTACTTCATTTTTATGCTACTTGTGTTGCTCTTGAGGATGTAGTAAACAAAACCAAGTCCATCTCTGATGAAGTTGAAAAAAGAATATTTTTCCCAGTATTCGTTCAGCAATGCAGGCCATACTGAGTGTGTTATAGTCTTTATAACTCAGTGGGAAGATGACTTATTTTCCTGGAGGTAGTCCTTTACTTTTAAATATATTCTAAATGTTACTTTTATTCATCATGCTGGAAATCAAGATGATCTGTATATCCCAATACAATCTAGGGGTTTGTTTATCCAGAATTAAAAACTCTGAGCACTTTGTTCTCAATATATTCCACCTGTTGCTGAAGCTTAATTTGTAATTACTGATGTGCTTTCTCTTTGTCTGAAGTACTGTTGATCCAAATTTAGACTGAACACATTTTTCTCCAGGGTAGAACAGGTCCCTGCCTGAGTTATTGGAGAATCAGAGTCTGGCAGATTTAGATCATGTCTGGAAGGTTGTCTGCAATCATATCAAATATGGGGGTTTGTGCAAAGATTAATTGGAATATGCTATTTTTTTTATTTTTAATACAGCTTTTGCAAGGCTTCCAGAACACAATGCTACTTATTTTATTTCAGCAGCTGTACACTTAAAGATTAAGTGCTAGTATATTTTTATTCCTATCAAAACTTGCATCCTGGTACAGTTTTCTTCCAAATAGCTTTCAATCTTTTTTTCCTCCCTTTTCATCCAATGCATTAAAGAAGGAAATATAGTTAGTAATTAATTGTTACAAATCAAATGCTGCTTAAAAGAAAATTCCCTCCAGAAGACTGCCTAATAGGGGGAACTAGAGTTTACAGTTATTTTTAGAAATACAGGCCTTGTGTTTGAGCTTACAGATCAGTTTGTGTTGAGGGTTGTCCTGTAGGCAGGCACAAAGCTGATTTATTTTTATCCATACCTCTATTAGGAAGTCTGGTGTGGGTTTTTTAAAGTACTTTCCTGTGGTCAAAAATACCTGGAATTGTTGGCACTTGGAGCATGAATTTCTTTGAGGATGTACATTGTTAGGTCAGCAACAGAGAGATGTAAATGCTACTCGAAGTAGCAACTTCTTTCACCATGGCTTTTCCTAGTGGGAGGCCCTCTCTGCTTTTAACATTGCCAAGTCTGGTATAGTTTTTCTCCATAGAACAGTATTGACTTGAAAAAGCAGCCTTTCTGCTTTATCTGGCCCTAGGACCAATAAAAGAGCCAGAAAGAAAATTGCATTCCACACAGAGAGCAGGGCTTCACTGAGGGCAAACTGTACCTGGCAAATTTAGTGGCCTTCTATGGTGAGACTATGGCATTGGTGGATCAGGGAAGAGCAACTGATATAATCTGCCTGGATTTATGCAAAGCATTAACACTGTCCCACAGGACATGTTTGTTTTTAACCTGGAGAGACATGGATTTGATGAAAGAATCACTCAGTGGATAAGGGGTTGGCTAAAGCAGGATGCCCAGAGATTTTGTGGATGCCGTATCCCTGGAAGTGTTCAAGGCTAGGTTGGATGGAGCTTTGAACAACCTGGTCTAAGGACAGGTGTTCCTGACCATGGCAGGGAGATTGGAACTAAATTTTCAAGTCACAGAATATCCTCAGTTGGAAGGGACCCAAGAGGATCATTAAGCCAAACTCCTGGCCCTGCAGAGGACACTCCAGGAGTCACACCACGTGTCTGAGAGCATTGACCAGAGGCTCAGTGCTGTGACCTTCCCTGGGGAGCCTGTTCTAGTGCCCAACCACCCCCTGGGTGATAAAACCTTTTCCTGATATCCGAACTAAACCTCCCCTTACTCAGCTTTATGCTCTTAACCCCAGTCCTGATGATCTTTAAAGTCTCTTCCAAACCATTCTATGATTCACCACTGTGAGACCCATTCTGGGTTCTCACCAAGGTGTCCTTTGTGTCTTCAGGAGTCAGATTTTTGACATAACTGTCTGTGAATCTTTAACTCCTTAAAGCCCAGTGCCTTTTCTCAGCCTCTTCTCTGTTACCAAGTGGCCTATATCCTTAATTTCCTAAATGAATAAAAAACAGATACAAAAATACTACTTGGTAAAATGCAAAAGCTTTTATAAGCATGAGGAAAATCAATTTTGTTGCATAGAGCTTAGGCAGTTTGTTTCTGTGATTCTACTTTCTCCATCATCTCCACTTGTCTGTGCAATTGTTCTCTACTGACAGATGGGCTTTAGCAGTGGCTGGTGTTTGAAACAGATGAAATTCATTGCTGTTGCTTAAAAAATGTGGGGGTTTGCAAAACCATTTATTTGTTTAACAGGAAGTTGCCTTGTCATTTTGTCTTTTTGTCAGCTCTCCAAAGAAACTTGATTCATTGCCTCACCTGGGAAGTACAGAATCAGCTGTGCAATCTGATTTTGTCATGATGTTTCCTTAATATATGTGAAGTGTGTTTACTTAATTTCTTTTGTTGTTTAAAAGAAGGAACTGTGGGACTGATGAAGCATTGCTTCCTGGTTTTGTGTCTTGTGGCTGACTTGACATGAAATCTTCAGGACACTTTGCCTGCAGTTACAGTTTTGATGTGAGCTCATTCTCATCATTTCTTGGCAAGATGTGGCCTCGCAGCCCAGCCTGGTGTTCCACGTGCTCACTTCCAGGATGTCTGTCCTGTCCTGTAGGAACTTATTCTTGAGCCTGCTGCTGCTCTGTCAGATTTGGCTGAGGGTGGCTATTGACTGAAGTAGCTGAGGGGGAAGGATTAGGAGGGATACAGATGGTGTGATTGTGTAAGTCTATTTTCCGATTAAACAAAATACGCTTTTGTTCAGCATCAAACTTGTTCTCATGCATTCATCTCCTGCATGTTTGTGCAAGAACAATGGCTGGGTTCCCTCCAGCCTTGCCCTCCCCCTCTCACTGTGCAGCCCTGAGTGGGGGGAATTGGCCTGGCCCCTGTGTGCATTTGTGTCCACCTGTGGTTTGTCCAGACAGCCTTTTGGGGCATCTCTTCTACATCAGTCTGTTCAGTTCACAGGGGGAAGAATATCTTCAGTTCTTGTCTCCTGTGTTTGGCCAGAGGCACCGTATCTTTGTGTCACTGGACTTTTGCAGCACTGCTGGAAGTTAAAGTCATCCAGGTCACATCAGGAGCTGCCTCTGATGGGCTGCTTCAGCTGGGCGCATCTCGCAGATATTGTCTGTACACTGCTGCTTCAATCCAAATGGGAATTAAACAAAGTAAGACTTGGATGCAAAAGAAGATGATAAAAGTATCCTGGTTATTCCAGAAGCATTGCAAATTTTAAGCTGTTAGTGAATGTCTTTTTATAAATGATAATGAGGCAAGGCCCTCGAATCATGCATTGCAAAATGTACAGAAAGGCATGGGGAGAGTGGAGCCATCTCTTGTGGAGTCTGGCAAATCTACAGTAGCCTTGTGATGTTGTAGATGCCCACAGAGCTGCTACTAGGGAGTGTTCCTCCTTATCCCCGTGGTTACCATGGTACTGCCCCTGGAAAACCAGCTGCAGACCGAGGCTCCCATATGATTTACAAAGGCTTGCCAAGCCTGGAAAACAGAGTGACACAATCAAAGAATGAAGCTGGAGCTGAGGGGCCAGATTTTCACTCCCATGTGATATTACAGTTTCTGCAGTTGCAGTAAAGTTCTGGTGAACAATTCTGTCAGGCCAGAGGAGCTCTCATCTGTCTGATTGTCACTTTCTACCATCTGCAGGCCTTCCCTCAGTCTGCTCAGGGATCATCTCTGGCACATTCCCTGGGATTTGCAACTGGCTAGACTGAGGAATGATGCTTTCCAGGAATATTTCTCTAATTTATGGGTTTTTAACTTATTTCATTGTAAAGGCCAACTGGCTCCACTACACATTACAGCAAAAGGAACTGCAGTAAAAGAAAGGCAGTGGGAATGTATTCAGCGACATTTTGAGGCTGTCACTTAATGGATGTTCTGATTTTGAAACTGAAGCTGTAGGGCTATTGATCCTCTCTACAAAGCTGTAGAGGTAAAATGTAAAATGAATTGTCTAAAAAGAAAAGGGTTAGGCTGGTGAAAAGTAGTAATGACTGATGAGAAATTGCACTATCAAAATTTAATTATTCCTTGGGCTTTAAATCTCACATGTGTGACACCTATTGGTATTACTTACTTGGTGAAGCATGGTGAGTAGAAATGTAAAATGGCAAATGATCCTGTAAAATGCAAAGTGGAGCTGAAAACATAATTTTCAATTTAGTGTTAAGCCTTTTTCATGGGTTAATTTGCTCTTTTAATATAACCCTGACACTTGAATATTAAAAATGGTCACATCAGGTGTATGGGAAAAACGAGAAGGTATTCACTGTGACAGAAGGGTGGCTGAAGGGTGAAAGATGAATGGTTTTAAAGAGAGAGGAAGATGTAAGCAGAAGCTCATGCCAGTGCTGAATTCAGATATGAAGTTCAGCTGTGCCCCGTAGGGCAGCTTGAAGTGACTGTGGAAATTTGCTCCATAGTTTGGACTTCTGCCTAATAGATGGTTCTGCCTTTGGGATTTTTTTTTTCTGTCTTTCCTTTTGCCAGAGCAAGTATTAACATGTCTGATACTCTATGTCAGAGGGCTTATTCACCTGAACATAACCTGGCAAAATAAAACACTGGATTTTACTCACTTTAGTTTTCTGAGGCAGACCGATTTCAAGGCCATTTGAATGCAGGTGGCTGAAGACAAAAGGGAAGAATGACTAGGAAGGGGTGGTAGAAAGGATGTAGCAGCTTGAACATCTGTACCCTTATGGTAATTGTGGGATCACATGGGTATTCCTGTTATATACCCTGGAAAGAAAAGTGCTCTTTCCTTTCAGGAACTTTAGAACTGAAATATTGCTAGTTTTAAAAGTACTCGCATAGTAAAAAAAAGTAATTTTTGTTGTATGTTTTCACTATATTTGTTTTTCAAATTGTATTGCTGTATTCTAAGAAGTGATTACACAGAAAAACTGTTTACAGACTTGAAGTATTTTCAGTTCATGTTTCTTCAGAATAGAAATGTCTTCGTCTAAAACCAACTTTCAGCATGAAAGGGGAGAATTACAGAAATACATGCAGAGAGAGGAAGGCATAAAACCAACCCAAAACCTCAAGTCAGCTCCGTTCCAAAATACAGTAGATGGAACTATTTAAAAATATACATTCCACTGTATTCATTACTACTCAGAATTCTTTCTGCATTCTTCATCATATGACTAAACTGCTTTTAAGTCAGATGGTACAGATGGTATGGTATTTCAGATTATTCTAATTCCAAGCAGCTAAATGCACAGTCTTTTTTAATAACAAGCTTATCCTGAATTTTGAAACAATTACATTTTTGTAACATTACAAAACAAGTTACTCTTTACGGAGGAATGTCATTGGGATTTTCAGGATTTGCATTCCTTTCAGGAATCGAAGAAGTCATGACTTACTGCTGCCTTATTCATCGTACATATTAAGTGTCACTTGCTAAGTGTGCATGCAGCATCAACTTTTGTCTGCAGCACAGGATAGCTTAGAATAGCCAAGCATTTTTGTCTGGTTGCGTTGTTATTGCATATTCCCAGTTTGACAAAGGAAGCCAACACTGTTGATTTATGGCCCATTTTGAACAATGTTGGATACCAGGATCTATAGTTGAATCCAAGCTACCCAGTCTTTTTAAGTGCCAAAAATGTGCTTAATTCATTATCACCCTCAAAACAGTGTTGTCATGGTTATGTGGCTGTTTGCACACTGGGAACAAAGTCAATGGACACTGGGCTTTGTGCCTTCACATTGTCTAGGTGGGGGTAAAAGTCCTTGTCCTTGAACATATATAAACCCTTTTCATCGATTTGCCCAGCACAGCATATCAGGTGTTTTTCTTCTTTCTAGTCCTTCTGTGGGGACTTTGGGACTGGCGTTAATTCACAGTGCTCAGACACTGTATCTGTTCTGTTCAGGCATCTGGGGAACCAGCAGTTCTGGTGCCCACAGAGGAGTGGCCTTGGTTCAGAGCCTCCTGCTGCCTCTCTTGGCATTCAGGAGTCCGTGCTGGCTGGTGACAAAGCCCACGTTGGCAGGGGAGGTGGCCCTGAGGTCCGGCTGCAAGAAGAGAAAAAGAGTGAGGGCCAGTAGCAGAAAGAGTGAGAACTGCTCTGTAGACATTGGCAATGCTGTTGGATAGAGGCATCTCCTTCCCTCCTTTTTCTGATAGCCGCTGTCACTGGCCAGTGTCATTAGCTGGGACTCACCTTCTGCTTCTCACTCTTTGGGTAAGTGTTATTTTAGGAGGATTAACCTGAGCCTTAGCGTGTTCCTAATGTACTTTTGAATTATGTTTATGTGTTGTCATTTCTTATGCATGTGTGTCAAGCTTGCTGCATGCCTAGTTTGTGATCCAGAGGGAAATACAACCATGAATGCTGAAGGCTGACTTTGCCAAAAGCATGTTTCTTTTATCAGTTATGTTCTACTGATGCCAACATACCAAACTTAAGAAATGCACTCTATTTAATTACAGCAAAGTGATGTCCCAGCAAGCCTTTCTGTAATAATTGTAATTTGTGGTTTTATTGTGAATAATCTCCCTAAATATTTTAGCAGTCTGAATGAAGACACTGTTAAGTGACATTGACACACTTTTCCTGTTTGGAGTTGTATTGTTCCTGTACAGTACATTTACTCTAATCGTTGTAGCTTGACAAAACTCAGCATGAATGAGAAACTGTGAGACAGAAATTATTTAGGCTGCAAAAACTGTCTTCTCACACAGGGATAAGTGGTGAAATTCAGTGGTAGTCACTAAATCAGTGTAATGGAGAGGTCATATACCAAGCCAGTTTGAAATATTTTGTTGGTTTTTAACTCCTGTAGTAGTTTGAAATTACTGGAAGGGCAAAAATTTGGGAAAACCTTCAAAGCAAAGCTATACAGTGAAAATTAGTGTTCTTTATGGTGAGAAGATTTAGGCAAGGAACTCTAAGTTTCTCTGCGAGGTGTAAGATTGCAAAAAGAGCAATCGAATGACACTGTGCTTTGGCAAGTAGTTATTAACTCAGGAGACAGTGAGAGGGTCTTACAACCAAATATTTCTGTAAATGAGTTGAACACTAATGAGTCTGACAGGAATAATCTTTTGTCCCTAACCCACAGCTTTTGGTAATGCTGTGTGGTGTATTCACCCCGTGCTGCAGACAGGAAGCTGGGATAGGTCTGGGATACCTTTGCCAGGTGAATTGTCACTCCCCTTCCCTCCAGGGCAGTGTGCATGACGTTCCCACAGCTGCTGGTTGAGGAGAGGCTGCCTGCAGATCCCCATAGTAGAAGTGGGGCAAGTATGATTTTCCCAAGGCTTCTGTGCTGCAAATGTGTGACCTGTGGAAGTCGGGAGGATTTTGTTGGTGGAGACAGGCTGGGCCCTGGTGAGCTGTGTCCCTCCAGCAGCAGCTCCTGTTGGAGGGCAGAGCGGTGCTTCCCTGCTGTTCTGTGCCTCAGCCGGGTCTCTGCCACCTGCTTGGTGAGGACAGGACACAGGCAAGGCAATAGATGATCTGGCCTTAGAGATGCATTGCTCCTGCAAGCATCCAAGGGGACTGTTGTGAGCTGCCAGGAGGACTTTATGGATGAGTTGCTCCCCGTGGAGCTCACATTGCTGCTGCCTGGGTTGGGAGGCAAGGCTGCTCCTCACATAAAGTCTTCATGGCATCTACTACTCAGCTCCATCAACCAGAGCTGCCTAACTGTAAGATTTTTGCACTGTTGTTCCATATTATGTCCATACAAAGCTATTTGGCAAAATATTCCATTATATAATTAATGTGGTAATGTTCATGTGTGATGAAAGACCTAATACTGTAAGATACAGTTTCAAATTCAAGTACTTACTGAGGGCATCCCAGAGTGCAGGGCGGGTTGTGTGTATATCAAGGTACTCATAATGATGCATTTTACTCCTCTGAATTACTGATCTATCTATTAGCATCCTATTTATGTTACAGTTTGGGGCACATGAGGGAGAATGTCTGTGGCTTGCCAAGTGAGTCAATTCAGTGTTTATAATTTCTTGGTGATTTGCCAGGCAAACATCTGTGCCAAGTTTAGTTTCTCATGTGATCAGGAAGTGATACAGCAGGATGCACTGAGGACTTCCCCGGCTGTCTCCCCTCAACACCCTGACAGGAATGTGGCAATTGTCTTGTGCTTTAAAGTAGACATTTTCAAAGGCATGTAGAGCTAAAACTCAAATAGAAATCACTGAAGTTACCTTTGAAAGTCTGGTGTTTTCCCTTTTCATTTCCTTTCAAGCTCAGATAATCACCTTTTAAAAGGAACTACACAATCCCTGAGCATGTGTCCTCCTATGAAAGTTTGCTTACAACATGTACTCCTGTTACTTCCCCGTTGTATGAGTGTCACTATTTAGTTTCTCCTGGCATTATAGGTATGGAATAAAGTACTGAAATTGCTTTGCTGGGCCAAATTGGCATCACAGCTTTGAAACAACCCGTGAGTGCTTCTGCACTTCCGGAAATGGGAAGCATCAACTTAAATGTAACTGCTGTTTAAAGTTTTGGATTCCTCTTACGTGATTTGGAAAGGAATAAGGGGGATCATTCAAGTTCACCTCACGTGGAGAGCTCCTGTGAATTATGAGTCTTCTGCAAATGTGATATGAGGGTGTTGGATGCTTAGATATATTGTTTTATATTCAAACATTAAAAATAGTTGCAATGAGTTGGTTCTTTTACGCTGGTGTATGTGCGTATGTCCTTGTGGGAACCAGCTACCAGAAAATATTTTCCTGTAGTAATTTAACTGTCACATGGCTTTAAAAAATCACCTTTGTACTTCTTTCTTTTTTTTAAATAAGGTTTTCATATAACATAGATGTGGTTTCATTTTCTGTTTTTAATACATGCAGAAAATACTTTACATGTTATTGCCATTGGAAATAAGAAGAGAATTTCATTCACTTCTCAAACTTGGTTGGATGGTAAATTTTACAGGGTTTTTTTTCTAAACATCTATTTGTTCCCTTTTATTGTGCATACATGTTTCTTATCTTCGTTCAGAAATTATCTTTGGAAGGGGATTGTGTGTTTGGCATAGAGGTACGTGAAAAGGAAGAATATGGGCTTGACTTATCAAGTGAAATCTTGCAGGATGTTTTTTGCAAGGACATTTCTGCCCATCTGCTGTTCGGTATTTTTTGACAACCGTCACCTGGGCTCTTCAGCCTCTTGAGAGTGTGGAGATTTTTTGTTTCTGGAAGCATGTCATCACTCTGTCAGTAAATAAACACAGTGGGTCTACTCTGCTATATTTGAGTATTCCTGGACTTGGCACTGATTTTCCTAGAGGACAGAAGTATGTCTGCTGCTGCAGATACTCTATTTGATCCCATGTCAATCACCTATTTGAGTTTATAGGACTTTGTCTTCATTTTTATTCCTTCAGTGCTTTTAGAGGTTCTTGATTTATCTCTACACTCTACCTGAGCTCTAAAATGTGAACAAATCTAACTTATCCAGGCTACAGAGAAGCTTTTCCTGGTGCTTTTTTGCCCTGTTTGTCTGTGGAAGCAGAGAAATAATGCATCTCAAAATCTTGTATTCCCCATAATGTGTCTTACGGTGTTCCAGGTCAGCTGAATACTGAAATACAGGAATTATGGGTTAGCCTGCTGTCCATTAGCATCAGGAACATCCTCAGTTGCAGTAGCTGCCCATTAGAAATGTCTGCCAAAGAACTGAAACTGCCATTCTTCATTTGTCCTTCCATGGCTCCTTTTCCTGATTCCTTCCTTTCTTTTTTTTTTTTTTCTTTCTTTTTTTAAGCTCCTTTATGAAAAAAAAAAAACAAAAACACCCAAGTCAATGAAATTTTGATATTTTTCTCCTTTTATTTAATGCCAGGGTAAGTTAAACAGAAACATTTAAATTTTGCTGTCATTTGCTGTTGGCTGCATTTGTTTTAATGAGGTCAGAGAAGCTGAAGTCTCTGTCACCAGGGCCCAGGACAGAGCATGTCTGGAAATAAAAGATCCTGACCTAGAGTGTGTCTGAGTCTGAACCAAAAGCACAAGTGAAAGTGAAGCTACCGCTGCACATAAAATTTATCACTATTGTCTGGGAACAGCATCTGCCTGCTTCAGGCCCGCTGTGGACTTGGCCAGACAAAATAGGTGGAAGGGCAGAAGGTGGGGAATGTCTGCATCCTATCATGAATTGGAGGAAATGACTGTCTGTGCTCTGTGCGCTGGTGGGCTCCACATCCTGCTGGCAGCCTGGTTAGCGCTGCAGGACACTGCACAAGGAGGAGTGAATTTAGCTCTGGTGTTTAAAATAGCTCCTGGGGATGAGAAGAAGCGCTTCAAAAATATGCTGTGGGTTTTCTGTTGGCTTTCTTAAACTAACTGGAAACTTTCTGCTTTCTTTCAGGAGCCTTTTTTACTCTGAAACCGTTGCTGCTAAAAAACTCCCAACAGGAGGAGTAAATCCAGTCAGCTTGTCAGGTCACTGGCGCAGTGTAACGGTGCTTTCATGAGGTGACGTTGGGCCAAAGTCAACTTTTCCTTCTCCTTTGTAAACCTGCAGCCAAGCAATGGGCCAGAAAATCTCAGGGAGCATAAAGTCTGTGGATGTGAGGGAGCCCCCTTATAGACCCGTGAAACGAGAGCTGAGAGGCCCGGATTTCTGCAAGCCGGCGCGCCTGGACATGCTGTTGGATATGCCCCCTGCCAAGCTGGAGGTCCAGTACAAACACGCTTGGAATAACGAAGATCGCTCGTTAAATATATTTGTAAAGGAAGACGATAAGCTGACTTTCCACAGACACCCGGTGGCCCAAAGCACAGATTGCATCCGGGGCAAGGTGGGCTACACGCGGGGCCTGCACGTGTGGCAGATCCACTGGCCCACCAGGCAGCGGGGGACTCACGCCGTGGTGGGCGTCTCCACGGCCGACGCGCCGCTGCACTCAGTGGGATACACGTCCTTGGTTGGTAGCAATAGTGAATCCTGGGGCTGGGATCTGGGGCGCAACAAGCTCTACCACAACTGTAAAAACCAGCCTGGGGTCACGTACCCTGTCTTTTTGGAACCAGATGAGTCTTTTGTACTCCCAGACACCTTACTGGTGGTTTTGGATATGGATGAAGGGACGCTTAGCTTCATGGTCGATGGACAGTATCTTGGAGTGGCCTTCAGGGGACTGAAAGGGAAAAAACTTTACCCCATAGTCAGTGCAGTTTGGGGGCACTGTGAAATTACAATGAGATACATCAACGGACTTGACCGTAAGTGTTACCGCATTTCTTTATTACGCTCTCAATTTTTCTCATGTAGGGTTTTTCCCCTTCTCCTTTTGCTATGGACATTGTGGTGGCAGGAGCAGACAGTTTAACTGTGAGGAGACCACACCCCATATTTGCTACCCACAATGAATATCTCTGTTGTGTCTTGTAATGATGGTATGGATCGTATCAAAATACTTTCCTTTTTGACAGGCAGAGTGGCAAGAATTTTATGTCCAAAGAAACAAAACAGGCTGAGAAAAAGATGCTGAGAAGCGTTCTGGGTATATTTAACAGTAAAACTCTTGTTTACTGGAGGATATGTTTTAAATCTGTGGTTTCCAAATAGGATTTGTGGATCCTGTAAAAATTTCCTGTAGTAGTGGAAACTCTTACGTGGTGTGCATAAACATACTTGAACACTGGCCAGACAACTCTCTTTCTGTAGTTGCCTTCTCAGGACCCTTAGAAGCAGCTGTGGATCCCCAAGAATCTGGAAACTCATGTCAAATACTGCTTTCAGCAGTTTTTCTGAAAGAGAGCTCTGTTCCTTAGTTCATTTCAGGAGGTACTCTCTCAGGGTACTGTCCAGAATTCCAGGTTTTTAGATAAACAAGCCTTTTCTGACCTAACAGGGTAATATCTGATGAAATTGTTACATAACAAAGAGAAGCATGTTGCTGCTGTGACCTCCAAGCAGCGGCCCAGCAGAAGGTGAGTTGCTGAAGTGGGTCCTGCCCAGTTCTCCATGCACAGGAAGGTGTGGGCTCTGCCAGGTCTGTGCCCAGTTCACAGACAGGAGCATGTACTGGCTCATAACTCCCTGAACTGAGCCAACTTGCAGGCAGAGCAAGCAGGCTATTGGCACACAAAAATAACAGCCAAAATTTCTGGCTGGATGCTCTTTAGTCCACCTATTCCTTCATGGTAGGTAAATTCAAAGAATATACTTTGAATAATATTTCTGTTTCCTTTGGGGATGTAAATAGAGATGTTAAAAGCAGGGGATCTGTTGCATGGTGAGGGTCAGATCCTGCTAGAAGGGTGGTATTCACTGTCTGATTCTCAACTGCTGGAAGCTGAGGAATAAAAGAATGAACAAGGTAGCAAGTGGAACTTGGTCCTTGTTTAAAACTGCATTATCTGAGGTTTAGGAGGAGCTACAAATATAAATATATAGAAGAAAAATAGATGACTGGCAACATGTTAATGTTATTTTGGGATCTTCAAATGGAACTTGGTATTTTAAGAACGCAGTAAGAGCAAGTGTTCAACACCTGCCTTTCAGTTAGTAATTTCTAAAAGAATTTGCTATTCTTTTCCATTAGGATGAAGTGGTCTAAATTTTTTTTCTGTCAAAAATTAATTCTCTGCTCATTAACCTTATATCTAACATAACAAGTAGAAACAAAATAAAATAGTTCGACCCTGCTTAAGATTACCTTTTCGAAACATTTGTAATAAGCTCTGGGGGAGAAGACTCTCTATCCACAGAAGTTCTGCAGGTTTTACAGCTAAATGCTAAACAGCAGCTTCCCAAGTGCTTTCATACAGGGGAATATCCAAGGATCTTAAATATTCTGCAATTACTCAGTCATTGCAGAATGATGTGCTGACAGTCTTTTTCTTGGATTGTGTGGGAGAGAGACTTTTGCAAACTGAGTATTTGTTTGCGAAAGCAGTTTTTATAATACTGTGAATATCTGCCAAACTAAGCAAAGTACAGCTCAGCTTGGTCCATCACGTCCACACAAGGAATTGTTCTGCATTCCTTTTGTAACTTTCATAGAGCTGCTCAAGGGAGATCTAGAAAGACAAAAACACAGGAGGAGGATGTGAATGAGTTTGGTAGAAATTATAAAATAAAGGGGATTAAGTGCAAAAGGATAACTGCGGTCTGTGAGATGGAAGAGAGAATTCCCATCTGGTTTCTCATGGGATAATTTTGTTGGTAGAGGCAGGATAGCTTCCTGAACTATCCCTGAGAAAGTCAGAGTCTCTATTTTTTTAAACACGTGAACCTGTGGATGAAAGTGAACTTGTGAACTAAACTTTTATGTAGGCCTGAGTGTTAATCTGATCATGTGAAGAGGAAGTTTAAAGCCACTTTGCCAGGGGGCAGTTTGACATCCTGGAATCACATCATTTGTTATCATATATTCACTGATCCATTACTGTCCTGCAACAAAAACAGCATTCAAGAAACCAAATGAGCTTATTTAATGTTTGCTTTGGAGCACCAGCTGTCTCTTTACCTCTAAAGGTGTTTCTATCCAGCCAGCCCTTGTGCAACAGTGCAAATTTGGCTGTGGCACTCTTCCTGTTTGCTGTCATTGCACTTTTGATTGCAAGCTTTTATAATTGCTTGTTCTTGTGAAAATCAGAGCAGGCATTGAAGAACAGTTGTGTTAACAAATTTAAATACATTTGAATATATATGTATGCGGGGTGTTGTTATTGTTTGATTCCTCTCTAATCTTATCAATTACCTCTTTTTTTTCCCCTAATTTTTTTCCCTCCTATTCCCTGGAAGCATCTCCTGCTCCTGAGTGCAGCTTTTAGTAGATCTGGCCGTAGTAACTTAGCTGGTTTTGAAGCTGCTATCAACCAGTGCCTCGTAAGTTGCTATTCAGTGATTGATTGTTGCTGCTAGGAATGCAAACCACAGCTTGCGATGGTTGTTTGTGTGGTGTCCTACAGAGCAAATGGAGACCTCCACGGCGGGGATTTCTAGTGTTTTCAATACTTGCTGCTTAAATTGAAGACCTCTGAATACTTTAAAGGCCTGTGTCTTTCAGTTGCCTGGCAGAGAGTGAAAGGCTTGCAGGAATGGAGGAGTGAAAGGCTCAGATGATGGGCTTTCATGCAGCTGCAATGAACTTAAACATACATCACAGATGATGCAGACTTCCAAGTGTGTTAATTACTGCAGAGATGGCAGATTCACAGGAGGATAAGGCTGCAGGTCAAAGATCAAGGACCCGTGTGCCCTCTGGACTCTGGATATTGCTCCTAGAATAATGCTGTAATTAAAATCAGTTGTACTTCTTCCAGCTGCATCTGATGCCCACAGTATTCTGCTTCAGAAACTACTTTGAACATCACATGATGATGATCTGTGACTTTTCACAAGACTTTTTTTCCCTTTTTTCGAGAGAGACTTGGAGTTGCAAATGTTTTCAGGGTTTGGGAGGAAAGGCAGAGGGACAGGACAGAGAGTGCTCATAATAAGTACACTGAGTTCTTCCCAGCACAAACTCTTTTGATCAAATGCTATCAGTACTTACCACACTGGTGTTTCCCCAGTTCCTAAGCTGGACAGAAGACAGAATTTTACATCAGCCTTGAGACTTATTGCCTATTGCAATAATTAAAAACCTCAAATAACATAAAAGCAGTACATGTTACTTTTCAGATCAGGTTGTGTGCTTGTTTACAAAAAGCTGGTCTATTTTTATCTGGTGTCTTATGAGGAGTCCTGGAGATTATTTATAGATTGGAACAGAGAAATAGCAAAACACTTCTGTGTAAATGTACATTGCAGATCATGACTGATCCATTAGTGTTTAAACAAAGCATTGGGAGGACAATCAATATAACAATGCTGTGATGGAAAACTTGGTCATTGAGTAGGTAAACTGAACTCATTGCAGTTCTTGCACTGAACCTCTCATAGTCGGTACTCAATTTGAAAATAGTTGTTTAGCTCAGGAAGCATTTGTCTCAGAAGAGAAGACTTTACTTACAACTATAATTTTTTAATACTGTGATACAGTAAAATACATAAATGTATTTTTATACATAAATGTATAAAATACATTTGTCTGTACCCATTTGTACTTTATCATTCTAGCAGGATCTGTCCCTCACCAGTGAGGGTCCCTGGGCTGTATCAGCAGTTACTAAGCACTGCCAGGCAACAGATCCCCTGCTTTTAACATCTCTATTTACATCCCCAAAAGAAACAGAAATATTATTCAAAGTATATTCTTTGAATTTACCTACCATGAAGGAATAGGTGGACTAAAGAGCATCCAGCCAGAAATTTTGGCTGTTATTTTTGTGTGCCAATAGCCTGCTTGCTCTGCCTGCAAGTTGGCTCAGTTCAGGGAGTTATGAGCCAGTACATGCTCCTGTGTGGAGGCCCAGGAGCAGTAAATCATGTTCCTGGATCCTGGGTTGGCTGGGGGAAGGGTGATGATCCCTTTGGCTTCTGCCTCTCTTGGCTGCTGGGGCAGTTGCAGCCCACCAGGGTTGTTCTGCATGGAAGGTGGAGGGAGGAGGGGCTCAATGCACATCCTCTCTGCTTGCTGGTACAGCTGCAGAACTTCTGCCATGTGGGGTCTGTTCACACCTTTTGCTCTCAGCAAAGATCACAGTGTAACCCCTGAAACTCTTTCAGACCTGAGGTTCTGTATGTTTGAATAAGGGTGATGCTTCTAAGCTAAAAGACCAGTTTTGGAGCTATGCACAGCTTCTTTCCTCTTCTATTCTTAGTTTATTTTAATTCACATTGGTCTGTGTCTAACGTACCACAATTGCTAGTTATAAACATATACTCTTCCCCTTGGAGGCCTTTTTGCCATAAAGAAATCTAAGTCAAAATTACAACATTATTAACTGCCAGGAGAAATCTATAATCTCTCATCAGGCTCTGGGTTTTCCCCCCTAATGGGCTTCAATTAAAAATTGTTAATGGATTTGGTTTTTTGTTTATCTAGATTTGTTTCATGCTATTTATATAATACATGACTCTGGAGGCTGCAGTGGAAGTAATGTACTCTGAAAATCCAGTATTGCTAAATCTTAGAAAAGATTTTCCCTACAGCCATGCAGTCAGAGGACGAAGCAGCAGCAATTAAGCAGCCAATGCTATGAAGAAACAACCTTTAACTTTTGAGATAATTTAACAGGAAACAGCATTTTCAGTGCCTGCTTTTGTTAGGGGGTTTTTATCTTCTTCTAAATGCACTCCCATTCCATGGATTAAATGCATTTTTTGTCCTTTAATCCTAATTTGTTGACACTTTCAAATTCTCAGCCTTTTCCCAGCAGGTTGAAACCACTGTATTGTCACTAGACTGTGCCACTCTGCTAAGTGGCTTTTCACCTCAGCCACCCACCCCCTGCCCCTTCTTGGTGGTCTCTGCATTACCTCTTTCTCCCAGATACTCTTCATTTATTCAGTCCCCTGCTCTTTCTTTCCTTCCCCAGCTGAGTTTCTCTCCTTTTCTGTTACCAAGTTAAGCAATAATAAATTCTTACCTACCTTGTTTTTGTTT
Source organism: Hylia prasina (assembly GCA_013397195.1). Taxonomy (NCBI): domain Eukaryota; kingdom Metazoa; phylum Chordata; class Aves; order Passeriformes; family Sylviidae; genus Hylia; species Hylia prasina. The sequence continues at coordinate 1,699,158 of VYXD01011669.1, forward strand.
TTTTTTTTCTTGTCCCCAACTTCAGGTAGTTCACTTTTGTTACTGATAACTGTAGAAGACCAGGTGCAGTGTCACTCTTCCAGAGAAGGACATTTCAGATTTAAATGTGTGACTTTAGCTGTAATGATGAATGGGGTTTGTTTTATAGAACTTTTCCGGTTAAGACCTCCAGTGGCAGAGCCTCCTCTGACAATCTAAGGCACAGATCAGCTTTACAGATAGCAAGTTTTTTGTGGGTTTTTTTTGGTGTGTTTGGTTTTTTTTGGGGGGGTGTTTTTTGTGGGTTTGGTTTCTTTTTTTTTCCTTACAGTCTTGTCTAATTTGTTTATTAGCAAGGCATCCAGTTATCATTGGCCTAGCACATAAGAAGGTGCTGGGATACTTTCTTTCAAGCTCAGTAGTTCCCAAGGTTAAGAACACACATTAGTAGTCCACAGCTGGGTTGTGGACTCCTTGCAGCCTGGCATACCTAGTGTTTTTTCTTCCCTTTCTGGTTGATAAAGGTGCCATGGCAACTGCCAAATCTACAGTTTTAAGGAAAAAATGCTTGATAATGTGTTCTGATCATGTTTCCACTGACTTCCCATGTATCCTGTTTTTAAGAAATAAGAACCTTGAAGAGCTGTGACTACAACTCTGCTCTCAAGATTGAAGTGAGCAAGTTACACTGTGAATATTGTACTTATTGCACTAAAATAGCAACTTGATAGCCTTGCTTAATTCTTTTATGAATTTGCTTGAGCTATGATGGAATTGCTCAGCAATGTGAATTAATTCTCATAGGGTTGTATCAGAAGTGGAAATTCGTAAAGGACTGTTATTTTTGGATTTGCTCTATCTATATTGCTTTTGGGAATTGTAGACTGTAAATCCAAGTTTCAGGGCAAACAGGGATGCTTTTGTCATTGAGTGAATTATTTCTTTTATTGCTAAAAATGCGTATGCTTTTTAAATTTTGACTATTTTCATACTTGTTTCCTCATAAGTTATATTTCTCCTTAAGATGCTCCTTTATTTGTCTCTCTAGCATGGAAGTTTCTATCTCTCTGTTATTACGAGCTGTTTTTGCAGATGGCCGTTCTCCTAAATCCAGTGTAGCTTCTTTATTAGAGAAGCAGTTAAACAACCTAATTTCTAGTTTGAGCTCAGAGAAAATTCCACTCTCCGAAAGAGTGTGTTGTGGTGAGTGGCAATTCCTATACCAGTCTTCATATTATGGCAAAATTCATATTTTTATGGTAAAATGACAGGCAATGGGCCTGAAAATGAGTATGTCCAGAGATGCTGCTGTGTTCTGCAGGTGGTTTTGCTGAAAGTAGTGCAGGTGCTCCCTGTGTACAGGAGAATAAAGCTGCCCTAATAGTAAACTGTATGAAAATAATGCTGAGGCTGTGAAGTCAAGTACTTGGAAGCTGGCAAATGGCAGGATGGGATTTGGTTTTTTGCTGCTGTAATTCTGAGCTGGGCAGCCTTATCCCACTTTCTTGAGATAGTATTTCACTCTGCCAAAACATGGCAGGTTCAGCTGCAAGTCCTCCTTTTGTACTCACTTTTTCCTTGACTCTTTTCTCTCCAGTCCTGTGTGTCCATGAGTTGGTGTATTCTGTAGATTTCCCCAGACAGCCAGTGTGGAAACCCCCAGAGCATGACAGTCCCTGTGTTCTCAGGTTCAGATTTGTGTTGCCCTTTGAAGATAACAACAGAAAAGCTCTGCTAGCAGGACAGCATCAAAGCTGCCCTTCACTTGCTTTGATTTGGCAATACACCTTCAGTCTTTCACTTTAAACTGTTTGGATTGGGACTGATGATCAAATCTGTCTTGTGGTCTGTTATCAAACCTGATTATTGGTAAAAACCCTCCAATACTACAAGTGTGAGATGGGGCATTTCAGTCTTCAGTGCTGGAACTCACTCAGGGCTGAGGCAGAGGAGGCACCTCAGTTATTGACAGAATTGAACTTCATGTACAAGCACTGAGAGGATGTTTTCAGCTGATTAAATGTTAGTTAGTGGTGAAATAAAGAAGATAAAATGATGACACTACAAGGCGAACTTCTGTTGGTAATTTCCAGTGTAACCTCAGATCAGTTAGTCAAGCCTGTACCTGTATTTTCCATGGTGATGCTTAAGACAAAACAAATTTATTTTCATACATGTGTCAAACTTGTATCATGAATGGCAACATAAGAGTATATCTCTGCCTTCTGTGAACATTTCTTTCTGAAAATTATGAGCTTCCAGACGTGGGATGTCTTTGGGCTGGGTTGGCTTCCCCTTTCTCTTCTCCTTTTTTAAGAGAAGGTTCATATTAGTTCTGTGTCAACCAATTTCTTATCATTGGTTGGCTAAAAAAATTGCCTTATTCCAGAGAAGTGATTGGTGTGAAAGCAAAATGTATTATGAGCAGAGTAGGTAACATTAAAAAAGGATAGCTTTTGTTTGGGAGTTATATTTCTCACAACAGACACTTTAATTTTTACCGCATGTTGTTTCCTGCACTGGAAATGGGAATTCCATTTCTGCGTGTGTTCACACGTGACATTTAAAGACATGGTACTTCTTCTTTTCAGTAAAAAGTAACTAGGAAAGTTAATAATATTGTTGTGTGTGCCACATCTCTGCATGTCTATTCACTGTGTAACTGAATGGGTCACAAAGCTTTGAGACAGCATCTTGAAACTAAAAAAAATTCTGCTTCCTCCTCCCTCTGTCAAGCAAGCTTGACAGCTACAGTTTATCTGAGCAAGACAAAGTGATTAATTTCTTTTAGATCCTAGTGCATTCCCTCATTTCTTGTTGTGTTTACCTTTCATATTCTGGCATTCTCTTAAGCATAGAGCCTGTAATTGCTCTCAAAAATACATTCCTCTGTCCATCAAAACAAAACAGTGTGGGGTTAAACTAATGCCGTGTTCACGTGTTCAAAACTGAAATGGTTTATGCTTCTGAAAACACCTAATTTTCAAATGATTTGTATTGTATAAAATATAATATTTTGAAGAAGCTTTTAAAAAGATCTTTATGAGTGGAAAGTCATTTTTAAAGGCTTAGGAATTTGGTTTGTTTAGAACAACAAATAACTAGGTGCTCAAACAACCAGGCAGTGTGTTTGGGCTTTGCGTACTATCAGTGACTGCTTCTCTTCCAGCCTTGCTTTTTGAGCTTTTCTATTAATTGTCATATTAACTGCCACCCTGGTCAATTAGCTCATGCGCATCATATTTTGACACTGGTGATGACAAAGGCTCCCAATTCTCATGAAACAACTGATGTTGGGGTAAGTGACTTGGTTTAGGTTGGCGTGGAATGTGTGCCTTGGCTCCAGAAGAAATACCAGTTAATTTCTTGGTTCATACTGAGTTTCACTGCTCTGAAAGGCCTCCTCATCATGTGTGTGGACTCACTCTATCTTTGTTGTTTTAATTACAGCAGTTGCTTTAATGTGCTGCGTTGTAGCCATGACTCCAGCCCTGCCGCATGCATGCTTGCCATATGTGTAAACAATTTGCTGATTTTAGTGGTATGACCTGCTGGCCTCTGCCTGTATAAACAAATGGAGGCCAAAGTTCAGAGAGATCAGAGGGGAAGCTTTAAACATCCTGCAAAATCTGCAGTCCATTAAATGTATGTTAGTATTTGGTTACAGCCAATCCTTTTGTACTTCTGAGTAATTTGTTCATGGCATGTTTGGGAAAGGGAGTGACATATCACCTGGGGCTTGGACTTACACTGAGAAACCAGCTTCAGTGGTGTTTTCTTGACTTGGGAAGGGAATGCTCCAGGTACTTCACTTTTCATTTAGATTGAGATTTGAAAGTTACAGTCGTGGGGACGTTACACACTTTGCACACTACAAAAGGCTGTAGTGTGCAAAGAATGAATGATGCGAGAGATGTGTGACACACAGGCAACAGAATGAAATGTGTGGCAAAGAAAGGGGGAAAGCAAGAGGTAAAGTGAGAAGTGCCAGCAAGATCCAGCAAGATGTACTTGAAAGAGCAAATGTGAAGAAGGCAGTAGTGCTTAAAAGGAAGAGAGAAGGCAGACAAGTCTGGAAAGAGGGTTAAAAAAACCCAATGCTGAGATTTTGGTGTGCACTAAGCCTTCATGTAGTAAACCAAGTAGCGCATGGAAAAGAAAGGTCAGGACTGTCCAAGCTCCTGAATGGCCAAACATCCCTCCTGTGCTTTGTTTACTTTGATCACCAGTTTTTCTGGCAGGAGCTCTGATTCCAACCCCCAGCTGTAAGGTGTTGAGCACAGCCGTGCTGAGCTTTCCTGGCTGCTGCTTGAAAGTGCTTGTTTTTGTAAAACAGGCTAAGAACCTGTGTAAGTCAAAGAAACTGACAGATGTTCCCTGTGCTTTTAGTATGAACTTTGCAGGAATCACTGTGATGCTGTTGGCATCTCCCTGGATTTTTTGTCATTCATGACTTTATGACTGGAGTTTTCAATCTGAGTAGAAAGTGAACTGTTAATATTTCTGGATCCTAGAGGCTAAATTAACCCTGCGTATTTTTGAGTGACATATTCTTGATTTCTGATATGCAAAAGGTGATGCTTCCAGCAGCTTAAATCTGTTTTCTGAACTTACTGTAAATTTAAATATGTTACTTCTACATAATAGATTGTGTCCTCTAAAATAATTTGCTGAACTTCCAGGTATAGCTGATCATCAGGAAGATATTCAAGGTATTTTCTCACTTCATTTCAAGAATAAACCAGAAACTAAATCATCTGTGATGCAAATGTTTTCAGCATCCTGCCTGTGACTTGATGTACTTGAAATGCTGGAGTTCCAGCCTTTTAGCATCATCCCCAGCAGCATTTCTAATACGAAGCTCTGGTAACATTTCTGAAATGCAACTGTGTTAACTGGGCAGCATCTGTATGCAAGCAGCAGCTTCCCTGAGAATGCAATTTTTTTGCTAAATCACTTATGCTGAGGAAGTTCCGGACTTCCTCTGGCCCATTCTTTCCAAACACCTTTAATGTGTAATGCATACATGGGCTGTAATCTTAAAATATTCATGAAAAAAAGTTTGTCTTTAAAACAGAACAGAGCAGGAACAAACCAGGATGGTTGGGCTTGGTACCAAAGGGTATGCAAAAGGTGATGCTTCCAGCAGCTTGGCTGGCCACAGAGCAGCCGTTCTGTTCTGCTTCTTACCCACGTGCTGCTGTGTGGCTCTTGGTGTCTCAGCTACTGGCTGGGTGCTTGTGAGGTGCTGCACACATGAGCAGTTAGTGGTGACAGCTCTGCAGAGAAGGAGCTGCAGGAGGATTGGCCAGGAATTGATTACTTCCAGAAAAATGAGTTTGGGGAGGCGGTGTCTGGCAGTGTTTGGCTGCTGTCAGCAGAGGTTCTCTATTAGAGGGGGAAGCAGACCCTCCTTCCTTGCTGCTCTCTGAGCAAGAGGAGCCATTACACTGCTGTGGTGGATGGGTTTCTCAGCAGTGCACAGGCAAGTCCTGGTCAGCAAATCCCACAGCTCCAAGGAACTTCTCATCAAGCTCGTCAGCTGGAACCACCATCTGCTTTCTGTTCCTCAGGTTACTGTGCTGATAGAAACTTCCTTAAAATGGCAACACCAAGGAACATTTTGTGTATGGAATGTGAACATAAAATCTAAGGGTCAGTTTTACCATAGTTACACTAAATCACTCCCCATTATTGGGAATTACTGCAGTTTTAACAGGAGTTCACTCTAAGTTACTCATTTGCTTTATCGGACATCTTAACTAATTGTTGCAGTAGGCTTCTTATGTTAAATAGGAAAATGGTTTGCTTTCCTAGGTAGAAAATAACAAAACATTAATAGAATTATTTGTGTTCCCATCGCTGACAATTCCTTGCAATAACACATGGCATTGTTTGCTATTTTCCCCTGTTGTATGTTTAGCTACCCTTATAAGCAGGATAAGCTGTAGATCCAAAACCGTATCAATTTTAGCATCTTCTCGTTTTGTTCTCAGTACACAATTGCCTTTGCAGTGGTGATTTTTAGAAAAGAGATTAGGCTTTTAAACTAGAGCTTTTGGCTAACTCTGCAGTATTAGTTTATGAAGTAATGCACTCAAGGAGATGTTTGGTCGGTGCTGTTCTTGGAGCAGGTGAAAATGAAAATCCAGTGTTCTCTCTACTTGGGAAGTTGCTCAGTAACTAAGAAGAGAAGAAAACCACATTTATATAACCAATACAAGAGCACACACTAAGTGTAAAAAAACCTTTGGTTTTCAGGCTTTTAGGATTAAGACTTTGAGCCAAAAAGGCAGATGGTAAATCCATTTCCCAATGATAATCTGACAGTAATGTTCTGATCCTCTGTGGAGCTCAGTAATTCTGTGTGCTTCTCTGAAATCCACTGGCTGCTGGGAAATGGTATCTCCTTGTGCAAGAAAGTCTTCTCTGCTTAAGCTGGAGATGGAGGAGTGTCTCCTTTTAGTGAGCAGGTGAGCAATACTGTTCCTCTAGTTTCTCTGCAGGAAGTATGATAAAACCGTTTTTTCAAGAGTTGGGGAAGAAGAGTGCTTTGGTGTCCTTCTCTGAGTGTACAGCTGTAAGCTGTCTTTTACTCATTCTTTCCTTTCTTTAATCTGCAAATGATACTGTCTCTATTCACACAGATTTGAAAAATGGGCTCTGTTCAGCTGATTCTGCCAGTTGTTTTGCAAAAAACAGTATTTTAAAATAGACTTTTGAGATAAAATGTAAGAAATTACCTTTGAAGAAATCAGGGTAAACCAAATGAATTATACAAATGAAGTTATGCAGAGCTGTCTAGATGGGTATTGAGCACAACTAGATTTTACTTGATCCCCTGAATAAACTAAAGTTCTTGTTTTTTAAAAAGAGCTATTTTCTTTGACTGTCAAGAAGTCACTAGTTTTATTTAATGTGGAAAATCATGATAAAGCTGATTCAATTATAGAGCACTTCTTTAGCCTTGCAGAGGAAGCAGCAGCCAAAGAGATGGATTTTCAGGTGGTAGATGGGGAAGGTACTGACTCAAGGCCCTTCTGGATCTTCTTGCTGCCAGTGCTTAGAAAGACCTGTTCTGCTTCTGTTTCTCTGTCCAAGTTAGTCACAGTCACAGCAGTTTATAGGGGCTCTTTGGCTTCTTTTGACAGATTTTACTGTGTTCTACCTAGAGTGTAATAAACGGATAAGCAAAGGGAGTCTTTTCACAGAAGGGCTGATGTTCTGTATTACACAACGCATCCAAAGAAAGAAGTGTTCTGGATTAAGCAGGATTATATCTATATTTTTTCAGATCTTTATCTGGGTTTTTTTAGTTAATAACTTCCACATTTGAATTCATTATAATTTTACAAACAAGCTTCTGCAGACAGAGCCAAACTATCCATGTCCCAAATGGGCCATCCAAGATGAATGAGACATATATTTCAGAGATATATAGAGGTAGATATATATATGTGTGTGTGTATGTGTGTGTGTATATAATTCTTATCCATTTTAGGACCTTTCTTCAAATTCTCACAGAACACATTCAGCTATTTTTGGAAAAGTGAAACCAAATCCTTTATTAAACACGTAATTGTGTGGTGCAGACAGCAGTCTCCAAAGATGTTACTGCTCTTTTTGCCAGGTAATTGTAGCAGGGAGTTCAGTGCCTCCTGGGGCACTTCTGCCAGCAATCTCCCGTCCTTTCCTTTCCCGTCTCAAAGGGAAAACAACGAGCAGTAAATGATTTCTGGTTTTAATTAGGCTGACAACGATTGGTGCCCTGAAGTATGTTAGAAGAGACAGTCATTAAGTGTAGTGTCCCTGGAGGCATTTCCTGCCGTGTCCCGGGATTTGCTGGTGTGCAGCATCTCTCCTGGCTTTGTGTCGTGGTGACTCTGCAGCCCTTATCTGGCCTTTTGTGTTCAGGCTACAGCAATTCCCACATCTCTGCTGTTGACACCTCAGACCTACTTGGGCAGTGTTTCTTTATTTATCTAGATGTTCCAGTCGAGAAAACACGTATATTTTCAATTATCTAGTCATCACTATGTACAATAGAGTCCATTACAGAGCGCACCTCATCTAGTTTGTGCTTCCCATTGATCCAGGCTGGAGATCTAGTGTTCAGATAAAGATTAAGTTAAAAGTCTAACAAGAATTTGGGGGTTTGGTATTAGAAACTGTAACAAAGGATAGGATGATTAGACAGGTGAATATATATGATGATTATTTCATGGAGGGGAGTATAATGCTTTTTAGTTGTCTGACGGTGGGAATGTGTCGGACTAAGGGCTGTCCAATAGGTCTTGAAATTTCAGATACTTCAGAGAACCTGATGAAAGAATACCTTCTGAAAAACTTGTATGTTGAAGTTGAGCAGTTTTTAGGAACCTTTTTTAAAAACAGGCAAGAAAAGATGGAAGCAAATGGTCAAGTTCTAAGTTGAGAGGAGATTAGTAGGATCTCTGCTGGGATCTACTCTGCTCAGTATGGTAACAGTGAATTGGAAAATAAGCTGAAGCAATTTAAACACCATCTTTCAAGGCAGATAAATCTAAATTGGACTCTGAGCAGAGTCTTGCAGTAATTAACTTGACAGTAAAAAAGTAGGTGGAGTTTGGTGATGTTATGTGCCCAGTAATGTGCAACAGGATGGGATGAGGGGAGCAAATCTACTTCTGTGTGTGGTGTGTGAGGAGTTGTGTGCAGGATGAGCAGTTGCCACCTGGAAGGAAATCCTGGAGACATCCTGTGTCATATGATGAAAATGTCACTAAAGAGTGACCCACAGGGTGCATGTGATGTTGTGAGTTGGGACAGAGCAGGGAACTGGTGATGTTACTGTTGCCAGCTTGTGTCTTGATTGCTGTGTGCTCTTCTTGTCCATACCTGCCCTCTCATACCCCTGCTCTCCAGACGTTAAAAGATGTAAATAAATACTAAACTAAATAGATACTAAAAATTAATAGGTTGAATAGGAAGAAAAGTATGGCTTCTGCACAAGGACAGAATAACTAAACCTGGATCTGACCAATAGTCCACTTACATCTGTATCCAGTCCTCAACAGCAACAATTATTAGCTGGCTAAAGGACAGTGTGGGAACTGGGTAAGCTTAGAGAGAGAGAGTGAGCCCCTTAGTTCCCTAATTCCTCTGAAGCTTTATTTCATCTGGGTGATCCCTCAGCCTCTAATCATCTGGATTTCATACTTTACCAGATGGATATGTGTTTAGTAACCCTTAATAGTTACTTTCCTAAATGTTCTGGTTGCCTTCTGTGGAGCTGTGTAAGCTTTTTGCATCCAGAGCACGTTGTGGCAGCTTACATATGTGTTATGTGACAAAACACCTCTCTTGATTTGTTTTGGCTTAACTCTTCAGCCTGAAAAAGAAATAACTGCAGAGAATATTAAAAAAATGTCTGTACATTCATAAATGGCACAGAAAATGTGGACTGTGGAAGGTTCTGTGTCAAAATCTGATGACGGAGGTGTTCCAGCGAAGTACCAGGTGCCTTATTTAAAAAAACTAAAATTATACAGTGAAAAAAACTAGTCCTATAAACTATTGCAGGGAGATTATGTGAAAATCAGGAGTATGAGTGGGCTTGAAAAGGAATGAAATGTATTCATAAAGGATTTATTGATATTTGTTGGACATGCAGTCCAGTTACATCCTTCAGCACAGGAAATGTAATAAAATGAAAAACAAAAGAGCGCCAAGCAAGCTCTCATAAAATTATCTGCTCATAAAAAAAGTTGAAATTTTATATGGTGCTTCCTCATATTTTAAAATAAATCCAAGATTTAGCTATATGTTTTTTGAAACACCAAAAGGTAACAGAAGTAAATCTGTGATATGCACATTCTGTGATCTCTGACAGGAGAGTCAGGATAGTGTGATATTTAGTAAAATGTCAAGTATTTCTGAAGAGCACTAAAGCTGCTACAGGAGTTGCAGCAGGGATTACAGGTTTGTCTGGTCATGTAAGGTGAATTTCATTTCCACTTCACCTCTATGAATAAGATGAAAATAAAATATGGAAATACTACTGCTAGAATTATTTGATATTCTGTTTGTCACATGTGTTTTCCATTACCAACTAAATGCCTAAAATAGTTCCAGGAGTCTGAAAACAAGTTTTTGTCAGACACAGTTTATAAAATAGTTTCAACCACTTAAAATGGAAACAGCTTAAAATGGATTATTATAGGTAAGCCTAAAAACTGCCTTCAATAAAGATTAGACCATGGCAGAATTCCTGCTGTTGCTTGGTAGTGAAGTGAATTCTGTCTTTTTTCTTGAGCTGAATATGGCCATCTGTTCATATTTAGGTAACCTTTAGACCTAAAAGGAAGCAGTGTATGTTGTTTGCAGGTATCCTTATGGCTACTCACCAGCTGTTCATTCAGAACTGGTCATCACAAACTCACTGTAAATGTGAAACCTCCCCTGGTGAAGAGCAGACACAGATCCTTTGCCTTCTCTCTCACTGCAGAAAGCAGATGCACCCTAACCTGTGAAGAGGGAAAATGTTCTGTTTAGAATGACTTGCCTTATTAAGCCTGAGCTAAAAATCAGCTGTGAATTCAAACCCAGCACCAGTGCTTCAGCAGAGCAAGGGAAGCAAATGCTGCCTCCTGACTAACTTTAGATGGACTTCATTGCACACACTTTATAAGAGTTATGTTGGCACTGATCAATTAACTGGTACGTATCTGAAATAGGAGTTGTATTCAAAAAATATTGAAAAATGGCTATTGTTAAAATTGCTGATATGTATCTTTGAAATGGCTCGCTTAAGGTGAGTTTTCCCTGACTTAGGGCAAATCTGCCCTTTCTGGTCTGCTTACACTGTGTGTATGTGGATTGGTTCCTTTAAAACATGGTGTATTTATATCCAAACCATTTGGTGACTGACACCAGTCTGCCCTGCCTTGTTTCTGCATACAGTTGGAGACTAATGTTCCATGCTGTACCCTTAAAGCATCATTTAGCATGGGACAAAAGCTGCCTTTTGCCTCCTGTCCTTGCAGTACTGTCAGTCTAAGCCTTCTTGTAAGTTGGCTTTCAGTGGGCTGGTTGTGGAACATCATTGCTGCTGCATCTGAGGGCAAGCAGTGAAGCATCAGGGCACCCTTGTGGCAGTCAGTGAGGTTAGTGTGACTCTCTTGGAAGTCCTCACCTCCACCAAAGCATTGCAAACAAGTACACCACTGAAATAGTGTCCCAGTGGAGGTGTCTATTAGCAACACTTTGCTATCTGAAAAATATGGATTATTAAAAAAACCCCACCAACATTTATTTTTAACTTATCACTTTTATAACCCGAGAAGTTTATGGGAAAAGATATTGAGTTTTTAGGGAAATCAGTTATGGATACCTTGGATCCCTGAGCCAGCTGGGAGTAGTTCATTTGCAGATTGATTTATCTGCCAGCAGCCTTAATCTATTTGACATCCATTGATCCAGTCTATTAGAGAAGGTCACTTTCTTCTTATTGCCTGAATTGGAGCTTAAGATTCCAAACTGCCCAACTCTGGCAAGGTCTTTCATTGGGTAACAAAGTCTTCTCCCAGCTCAGAATGACACCACCAACCCCTGCCTTGTTTCTTCCAGGTTTTATCCTTCAGTAGCACCAGATGTTCTACAAGCTTATGTTTTCAGCAAACCTCCTGGGCCTGTTTATTGTCAGACTGTTGCACTGTAGTGTCAGGGAGGTCAGCAGTTGACCTATTTAAAAAAAAAAGAAGTTGATTTCAGAGGAAAATAAAATGCCTGAGGTGACATGCGAAAGCGGTGTGCATTTTTGATGTTTAATTCTGTGTGAGAGAGTGAGTGAATGAGGGGATGTTTTGTTATTGGCCCCTAGTGATAAGTTCCTGAAATTAAAAGAAAAAGAAAAATATATCAAGCTGTGATTTAATTAATTTAGCAGGAGAAATTGCAGCAGCTTCTACACAACAGTTTAAAACCATACCATTTCAGGTTTTCTTTTATTTGGTTGGATGGTTTAAATTCAGTGCTGTTTAAATTCACTTTCCCTGAGGAGGTTGTGTGTTCCTGAGGTCACCCCTCAGCTGCTGGTGGTGCTGCTGCAACCTGAGCATGTGCCAGCCTGTGTTAGGTAAGAAGTGGAGCAGCTCCTCTGCCCTCCTGGCCAGTTTCCCTTCTTGCTGAGGTTTGCAGGGTGTCATACAGGCCACTATGGCAAGGCAAATTCACCTTGGTACGGCTTCACCCTTCTGGCTTCTCCATTCTTTGCTTAAGCCCATAGTTTCAGCATTAAGATATCTCAGAGCTAAGTGTGTGTCCTTCTAAAGGAGTTACCTATGCTCTGTATCTTTTCTACTTTATATTTCTTTGTGTGTCTCTAAAATGCTCTTTTTTCCCAAGCGTTGTTTATTATGCCCTGTAGCTTGACAGTGTGGTCTGTGGAATCCTCCTCTACACTCCTTGCTGCTGTTTTATTGAGTGAAAATGACCTCTTCAAAGACAATAGTGTAACAGTGCTGTGATGATGTCAGGGCTTTGAAACACTTTGTGTTCTTTCTTGATGTTAAGGTCCTAATGAAGTGCCAAAATACCCAGGAAGGGAACTGATAACATGTGCACCTCACACAAAGGACTTGACTGTGAAAAACATTGCTTTCCTTTTAATGTTCATGTTTTGGGTTTATTGTCTGGGTGCAATTGAAAAAAATCATCATCTAACCCCCCTTTTTTAAATTCTCCTTCTCCCCCTCGCCCCCCTCTCCCCAGCACTGTGTGTACTTGGGGTCACTTCTGATGTTCTGTTCATAGTTTGATTTTTCTTCCTTTGCAAGCATTGAATTTGCTTTCTCTTGGGAAAGTGAAAATATTGGAAATAAGCAAACTTGGACTGCAGTCTGAAGATAAGAAGGGACTTTGAGGGTCAGTGTTGTCCAATGACATTTAATATTTGACTAGATTGCTCCCAGAGCATAGGAGCTAAGTTTAGATACTGGGGCTGTGTTGAACATACTGAGTTAAGCTTCAAGGGGGAAGAAAAGTATATGAAATCACACAGGATAAGTCTTTGTGTTATTGATAATGCTCATGTTCTCAAGTATCTGAGAGAGTAACATATATTTTATTGAAACTAATTAAAATTGAAATATTGAAATTAATAAATCCTAGACTGAAAAAAGGGAAGGTAACTTCATAATGTGATCACTTTGGGCTATAGGATGATTTTGAAGATAGATTTATTAAATATGTTTTCATTAAGGCAATTATTTGAGCTTCATATTGAGATTGACTCCCATTTAAATAGACATCAGCATACTTAAAAAATTAGCATGAAAAATGGACAGAAGAGGCTTTTGTATAAGAAACAGTTTTATCAGATACTTTTTCTTGTTGTTACTCTTTATTTTTGAAGCATTTTTTTGTTGCATTAGCTCTCTGTGCAAATTTTTATTTGCTGTTAAATTCTATTACAAAGCTCTTTTGACTGGAGTACTGCTGTATAGAAACACAGACTCTATTATTAAGACACGTCCTGCTTGACATTGCTTTATTACAAAGGAACTTTTTGTGGAGAAAGTTGTTGTCTGTCTTGCTTTAGGTACCTGATATTACTGCAGCATTAACATGGCCATGTGCTCCTAGAAAGTTCATAAGGCAAGGAAAAAAGCTTGGCACTTTTTGAGCTAAAGAGCTTGTGTTGGGATGAGGCCAAGCTAAACACCTCCACGTTTATGATTTGCATCTCTCCTCAGCTGTTGGGGTTCCCTGGCATTTCTGCCATTGCTCAGGGGCTGCCTGCAGGCACTATGGATCCCATTGTTGTGTAGAACAAATATATGGAGAGCATCTGGGGAGAAATAAAATTCCAGTTCTTTGACCTTTTTAAGAGAAACTTTACTGCGTCTGCCTTGACAAACAGGCAGTTTTCCATGAGAGGAAGTGTTGAGAAATGTGTGGGTGAATCCATGCATTTTTCCATTGCTGTTTAAATGTGTACTTCAATGTTAGATTTTAAAATACGTGTAAACCAACCAGCAAACCATAAATACTTATTAAAACTTACTGAAGCTCTTGAAATGTGTATTTTTCTTGAAATCACACTCAGGCCTTGTTTGTTTCTTTGGGTTTTGTTTTAAAAAGTTCAGAAAAGTTTGTTTTTCAGAAAACTCTACATCAAGTCCTATATCAGATTTTTCTCTCCCTCTCCATACACCTCTCCACACACTATATATTTTTGTAGGTATAAATAATAACCATATGGTTCTTGAGCATGAATAACTCTCTTCTGTCTTAGTCCATCAGAGATGAGGTTGCCCTCTGTACTCAGCTGTCAGCTGCCTTGCTCTGCTCCCTGCACGGTTCAGTGCTCCTCCAGCCAGAACCCACATCATGCTCCAGCAGTTGGTATTCAAGGAAAAAATGATGAGAAAGAGCCCTTTGAAGTTTGCATGTGCAGAGCCCAGCAGGAACTGCTGGTTAGAAGGAAAATATGAACTAGAAGTTTTATGTTTTAATAGTTAGGGTAATTTATTATCCTTTGGTACACTTTATCAGGATATGCTGTTAATTGCCCAGTTGTGTGGCTTTTTTAATTTAAGTTCAGCTACCTTGATACAGCTGCTAATTCTGCTTACTGGAGCAGATCAGGGAGTTGCAGGGTGATCTTGTGGCTGTTGCTGTGCAGGGTTAAAGTTGGGAGATTTTGGATCTCCTGGACAAAGAGGAGCTGCTGAGATTCATTCAGACACAGTAGAGGCAAATTCTGCCTTGGCTTTGTTCTGCCACAGCCAGAACGGCTCCACTCCTGATTTTCCATGGCACACAAGTGAACACCTCTGGAAATGCCCCCATGGCCACTGGAGTAGTTTGTAGCTATGGCAGCCAAGGTGACTCTCCTGTTGCTGCTCAGAGCACATTTATAGCTGTGATGAGGCACATCACGTGGCCAGTGTGTTCTCCATTCAGAAATGGAAAATTAGCCCAGGCTGGGCGCCTGTTCCTGGGCACAGAGAGGCAGCCTCTCCTCCCTCTGTATCAGATCTGGAGGTTAAAGGTTTTCAGGTACACATGCAGTGAAGTAACCCTTAATACTGGGTGATTTCCATGGCCAGCTGGATGAAGCACAAAGGCTGTGACAGATTTTTGGTGTGCAAAGCCTCTGATGCCCTTGAGTAATGCCTGGCTGGGAGCTGCTTCCATGGATCCATGGGCAGGATGAGGGGCTGGTTTGAGAGATCTGTGCCACAGGGTTCTTGTCTCTTTGTCATTAAATATCATGTACTTACTAACATTTCTTTCAGACAGCAGCTAATGGAATTAGGGATATTTTATGTCATCTCTACATCAATAATGCAATATGGGGCACATCAAGAATTGATTTTTTTGGTGTGTGTTTGGGGAAGGAAGCAGAAAGATAATTTAACTCTTGACAGTGAGAGATTTCATACTGTAACCCCAGTTTGATGTACATTCTGGTTATGACCTTGAAGTCACATATAGCAGCAAGGAGGCTAATTAGTAGAATTTTGTAATTACTCTGGATGACTCCCTAAATTACAGCCATGCAATAAAATCAATACCCCTGGAGCAAAGCAAGTTGTACTGCAAAGACAGGTTAGTTTGTAGGATTATTCTGGTTGTATTGCTGTGTGCATAGGTTGTAACATCAGTATTTTGTTGTGTCTGCAAACTGGGTATTGGTTGGTTGAATTTGTTTGGTTTGATGGTTTGTTTGGTTTTTTTTCTGTGTGGGATAGCCTGTGAGCAGAATTGTTAATTCTTCCATGTGCTATTTCTGTGCCTGTTCTCCTTCAGTCAGAGAAAATCAGCACTTCTGTTTGCTAGTGCCAGGTTTGCTGTGTCCTTTGAGAGGATCAGTGGCATCCTCTGAGCTGCCTCCAAAAAGGAGGAATAGCTTGAGCTTGCCCATGCCTCTGCAGATGGTGAGGGAATGCCATGACTTAGCAGAAATAATCCAAGGCAGGAGCATGTCCAAAAGGAGCTGGCAATTCCATGGGGCAGTAGACAGCATTACTTGCCACTTCTAGAAAAGCAAGGAAAGGGCTTCTATAAGTTGCTGGTTGGGTTGACAAAACTTCCCCTGAAGGCTGGCAGGAAGCTTTTAATTCAGCATTGAATGTAGCAGAAGTCTGGAGTATGCATGAGCTGACATACACCTGCTTGGGTTTGTTCACCCTGCATATTAAGTACTGAAAAAAACCAGTATTTATGTGTTTATATCTACAGTTGGATTTTTTTTGTTTGTTTTGCACATTTTAAGTATATATTCAAACATGATGTGCAAGACATGATATTTTTAATGTAGAATTGTTTGTTTTTTAAAGCAAAAAATATTTCAGATGAAGCTTTTGCTTATCTCTGTGGTACTGAAAACTTTCTGTTCAAGATACAGCATTTCTGTGTAGCAAATACTTCAAAAGTCTTATGGCCATTACTGTTAATTCAGGCTTCTAATGAAGCTTATTTATTTGTTGATGGACAAGTACCATTTAGGTAGCATTTCCAGATTAATATCTTGCTATTTTCTTTGTTTTATAGGGTGATAAAGATAAGTGGGATTTTTCTTTCATGCTGTTTTCTAGTGGTTTTGAGTAATTCCTTGAATTTGCAAATGGTGTGCTAAAATATGAGGACAGGCATTTTGGTTCTGGAAATCTCCCCACATATATCATTCATTTCAAGAGAAAACTTTCTGGTATGCTAAATCTCGTGTCCTAATAGAGAAACTTTGGAGGTCCATTTTGATTGCAGACAAGTGCTTCACTGATGTCTCTTGCAGCTGAAGAGACATGTGATTAATATGAACATGTTGGATGCCTGTTGCATAGCACAGAATATTGTCTTTTATGAAATATTAAAGGTTCTAACTCTGTGCTGTGCCACAAACAGCTCCAGGGTTCCTGGTATTTCTCCAGAAGTTCATACAGGAACTGTTTGTGTGCTAAGCCACCCAGTGTTTCTGGGCACTGGTGTAGTACAGAAGTAAAACTTCAGTGTCTTCAGGTTTAGTTTAGCAAAGGTATTTTGGCTTTTCCCATTATCCAAAGTGCTACAGCCATGGCCGTGTACTGAGTGATGTTCCCAGTCCACAGCATCATCTCTATTTATCAAATTCTTCCAACGTATGCTTTGGTGAAATCAGGAGGAACATCAATAAGACTTTTACATTGGACTTCTGGAGGGCAGACTTTGGCCTATTTAGAAGACTTAATCAGAGAGTTCCTTGAGAAGAAGCCCTTAAAAACACATGAGTTTAGGAAAGATGGGCGTGCTTCAAAACAGAGATCCTGAGGGCACAGGAACAGATGTGTGTTGAAAGATGAGTCAATGAGTTCAGTATTTTTATTGATGACATGGATGAGGGGATTGGGTATTTCATTAGTAAATTTGCGGGCAACACTAACCTGGGAGCATGTGTCAATCTGTTGGAAGGTAGGACGGCTCTGCAGAGAGACCTGGAATGGTTGGATGGATGGGCAAAGTACAAGAGGATGAAGTTTAGTAAGTCCAAGTGTCAAGTCCTGCATTTTGGCCACAAGAGTCCCCTGCAATGCTCTAGGCTGGGGACGATGTGGCTGCACAGTGCCAGAGTAGAAAGGGACCTGGGGGTTCTGGTCAACAGGTGACTGAACACGAGCCAGCAGTGTGCCCTGGTGTGCCCTGGTGGCCAAAAGGCCAAGGGCACCTGGCCTGTGTCGGGAATGGTGTGGCCAGCAGGAGCAGCGAGGTCATTCTGCCCCTGCACTCAGCACTGCTGAGGCCACACCTTGAGTGCTGTGCCCAGCTCTGGCCCCTCAGTTTAGGAAGGACCTTGAGTGCTGTGTCCAGCTCTGGCCCCTCAGTTTAGGGTGGACATTGAGTGCTGTGCCCAGCTCTGGCCCCTCAGTTTAGGGTGGACATTGAGTGCTGTGTCCAGCTCTGGCCCCTCAGTTTAGGAAGGACATTGAGTGCTGTGTCCAGCTCTGGCCCCTCAGTTTAGGAAGGACATTGAGTGCTGTGTCCAGCTCTGTCCCCTCAGTTTGGGAAGGACATTGAGACACTTGAGCATGTCCAGAGGAGGCACGGAGGTTGGTGAGGGGCTGGGAACACAAACCCTGTGAGGAACAGCTGAGGGGGCTGGGGTTGTTTATCCTGGAAAAAGGAGACTCAGAGGTGACCTTATCACTCTCTACAACCTCCTGAAAGGTGGCTGTAGTTAGGTTGGGCTTGGTCTCTTCAGGCAGCAACTGACAGAACAAGAGGACACAGCCTTAAGCTGTGCCAGGGGAAATATAGGCTGGATATTAGGAAAAGGATTCTTACAGAAAGGGTGATAAAGTACTGGAATCATCTGCCCAGGGAGGTGGTGGAGTCACCATCCCTGGATGTGTTTAAAAAAAGTCTGGATGTGACACTCAGTGCCATGGATTAGTTGAGGTGTTGGGGCACGGGTTTGATTTGATGGTCTTGAAGGTCTCTTCCAACCCAGTGATTCTGTGTTTCTGTAAATTCATTGAAACTCAACATGTAGGCACATGTTTGACTGTCCTTGAGGACCTCCTGGTGCCTGGTCAAAATGTGTAGAAAGAGCCCAACCCACCTGTGGCAGGAGCTGGTGATGAGCACATCCTGCTGAGCCAGCTGATCCATCATTACCAATGGAGCTTAGGGATCCAGGCTCTCCTCTTGTACACCCTGCATTAAGGTAATAGGCTGTGATTATAGACTGACTTAGCCAGTTAAAAAAAAACAAAACAAACCACAAGCTCTTTCCAGCCTTTTGTCAAATATTCTTTTGCTGATGCTGACAGAAATGAGAGCAGGCAGGCTGTGAATACACTTACCCCTCTTTTAAATTTGTCTGTGGCGATGCAGACTCGCATCCTTGCCCATTGACACACGGAGCAGACGTTCTCCTTGCCTGCAGCCTTGCTGAGTTGACTGTCTCTGTCACCAGTCTGTGCTATCAGCCCATCATCTGGTCATATTTTTATTCTGCTGGCAAATCTGCCTCATCAAGATCATTGATGAAAAATATCAGGTTTTTGTTTATTCTGACGTTTCATCTTCTGTGATGTATTAAATTTATGATAATTGATTTTTAATTTATTGCACGGTGTTTAATGTACATGGCAAGGAGACATGCACTCATGGCACTGGGTTGTCAGCATTTGCAAGCACACAGGTAGTGGAACTCTGGAATAAGTGCCTGTTTATTGATAGGTTTACATGTACCAAAATATCAAAAATTACATATATTTAGGATTATTTTTTGTCATTGCATACACAAGTAAAGACTTATATTCTAATGTGTTTTAAACACAGAGCAAGGTCTTTGCAATTCACCTCTCTCTGCTTCCCATGGACTGTCATTCTGTCTCCATCTTCCTTTGGGTGATTTCAGCTGAAGGGGGAAAAAGGATGAGTCATCCATCAGCTTATTGTAAGACAGTGTAGACAGCTGTAAATATATCCTGTCTGGAGATTGGATTTCAGTAATCAGCACAGAATAACCATTGACATCACACAGGGCAACTCTGAGCTCGTCTCGCTCGAAAAAAGGGGGTGAGGGAAAGGAATTAATGATGCCAAAATAGCAAAGGGCAATTCTCCTTGTGTACATCGTGTGTGTCCCTGTGGTGTTTGTGGCCTCCACAAACTGTATGGGAACAATTAACTTGCACACTGTTGTTCTGGGCTAGTATCTTAATATGGCTTTCTTTAAAAAATACTACTAATAAAAATCTAGACATGAGGGCACAGCAGTTTCTGTGCCTAAGGCTAAACTCATGGCATGGGGAACAGGTACATCATGGCACCTTTCTTAATTGTAGACAGCTTGAGTTGAAATCATGACTTTTGCTTGCAGAAACATTTGAGGAGGATGTGTCTAAAATGGGGTGTGTATTTATTTTTTATGAGCAAGGCTTTTGTGTGCCTGTGGTTCAAGACTTACAGCTTGCATGTCTCCACTTGAAGTCTGAAAGAAGTGGAAGTGAGTGAAGTGAACCAGTTTCCCCTGCATATCTTGTGTTTGTTTATTTGGACTGCTCAAAGCTACCAAGGCATTAAGGCAAAATAGCTGCTTCCAAAGGCAAATGAGAAACATGGCCAAGAGGTAGGAATAGCATGAGGTTGGACATTATTTTCTGTCTGGCTGAGCAACAGCCAGAGAGACAACAAATATCCAGGAGACATTGCACTCTAACACTGCTATGGCCCGCTGCTGTTTCCTTCAGGAATAGCATTTTAGCAGTATGGGTCTTTATTAAAGCCCCTTTTTCTTTCTGGAGTTACTAGAGTGGTTAGGATCACTCCATAATAACCCTGCCCAAACCAGCAGTTACAGCTGATCTATTTTATTTTACCCAATATTATGAGTTTCATAATCTGTTGAATATGTGCACAGTGTAAATTAGGGATTTTGCATTCATTTGAAAAAGACTAATTTGTAGTGCCTCATGCAAATTAACTCTTTATCAGAAAGCTCCAGGGAGCATGTGTGTACTTTGTTTTCATGCCCTTCTCAGATGGATCTGTAGGCTGAAAGCTTCCACAGTACAGACCAGAAGAAGCAGGTCTCTGCTTGGCATATGGAAATGAGATTTAAGAAATGATTCAAACAGTGATGCCTAGACTTGCTGTTTTGAAATGGAAATTGGTTGCAAAACAAAAATGTTGCTTTAATATGGGGTCTGATAGCCTTGCTAGTGCTGCTACAGGAGGCAGGAATGACGTGAAAGTTTATTTTAATAACTAAACCACCAAATCCTCTATTTTCCTTTCACTGCAGCAGTATGTAGTCCATGTTCAAAGAGTTGTAGCTTCTGTTGGAAACTTCTCAGATTAACATAAACTCTGTAATTCTGTTAAACAAATGTTTGAAATGTTCACAACAAATGTAGGTGCAGTAGGATCTACAACACAGGTCTGGAAGCAGGTAGCCTGAAAATCCAGCTTGGCCTGTGGCTCCCCAGGCTCCTGTGCCTTCTGGACGCCCCAGATTTGGTGTGCAAGTGCCGGCAGCCCTGGGCCCCACACGCTGTGTGTGGCTCAAAACCAGCAGGAAATGGAGGTCCTAGACTGGGGTTTAAGATGCTTAATCCTGGAAATAGTGTCTCTGTGGAAACATGTATGAGTTAATCAGTGCTATTACTTTGAGTTTTGTTTTTCCTCTCCTAGTTTTTAGAACTTAATATTACCAATTGTAATTTTAGTTCTTTTGGTGAGCATCTTCCTCCTTGAAGCAGCAGCAGGTCTGCTGTCCCTGTTGTTGCTGGGTGCAGAGTATAGGTGGCAGTTCTGCTAATGAAGAGCAGGACTTGAACTGGCCAGAGCAGCAGCCCTCTGTCATTCATAGAGTACAAACAATGAAATGTTTCCTTTTCTGATTCAGGACTACTTTTCATGGATTAAAAATTTCAAAAGAAGAGGAGGATGGTGACTGTGTGTGGTCTGAGGAAAGAGATTCACCAGTTTAATACTGAAAGATGTGCCTTAATTGCTGAATCATCCTCTTGGGGATCCTTTGAACTTTAATTTGGCTGGAAAGAAGTAAACATACTGTTTCTGTGCAGTACAGCATAAATGCGGTGTCTTCCGCCAAGGACTTAGTATTTAATGTGAAATTTGTTATTTGCATTTAAAAATGTATTCAGAAGTTTGTAAATAAGCAGCTCGGGTTAATTGTTGGAATTAGCATGTGCAAAATACATGGTCTTTCCCAGAGGGAATTCTGGATGAGCACTTTGAAGTTTATTCCTTGTGCAGCTACCTCCTCTTTTTCGGATGACTTGAAAGGCTGCCAACATCTCTGCTGATTCAGAACAAGCTGATAGTGTTCTCTGCAGAGCTGGCTGTGTCTTTAGGGGCTGACCTGAATGAATTAACACAATGTGTACAGGGGACAGTCTGGGAAACCAGGGCAGAATCAGTTTTAGTGAAAAGTCAAGCAAACCAAAATAGTAGCATATTTCATATCTGTGTAATTAGGAAATTTCAGTAGGGTGTCTGGTGAGTACTATGCTAAGGAAGGTCCGAACTGGAGATCAGGAGCTTGTGTTTCTGTTTGTTTTCTAGGAATTTGTACAGCAGCTCAAGTTGCTGGCACAAATGGTGTGGTGATATGTGCTTCTTATGGCTATTGGACTTGGTATTACAGGAATTGGTGTTCCTATATCAGTGTCTCATTTTAATTTGGAAAAAATCCTGACTTGAATTCTACATATTATTGAAGATAATGGAGAATATGCAGAAAGTTGTTGTATACAGTTGTATGCAATATGAAACATGAAATTCTCTTTTATTCTTTATTCTTTTCCTTTTCTATGATGAAGTGATTGTATTGTGGTCTACTTTCTGCTTTAAAAACCTGGGGATGAGTTGCTGCCAACAGCACAGGAAAATTTCTGTGGCTTTGCTTGCTAGTGGTGTAATGCAGGAGGAAACCCTGCACTCCCTGCTGTCAGTGGGGTTTGCAGTAAGTGCTATGGACTTGCCATGACTTACTTCCCATAGTAACTTCACCAGCTCTGGGCATGGCATCTCCTCTTCCTTGAGGGCATCTTGCCCTTTTTCTTACTGTTTCCAACCCCTCAATCTTTTGGTTCCAGCTGATGTGCTGTAGCTCTTGTGTATTTGGAATTGTGTTCATATCCTGGCTCTCCAGGTGTGTTGCTATAATCGAGGGCAACTTTTATCCTTTTGTTAACCAAGGAAACAAGGTCAGAAATAAGTAATTGTATCACACTGCAATTTATAAAAGAGAAATTATCAGATTAGGATTTACAGGATGCTTTTTTTGAAAAGTATTTCCTTCCACTTTATTCTCCTGTATTAGAAATCTGAAAATTATACTTTTACGGGATGTTTGAGCACAGAAATAAAGTCAGTGAGATGCGGGAGCTGATGGAGCAGAAGCAGCCTGTGTGGAGAAGCCGTGCTGGCTCCCAGGGAGAGTGATGTTCCTGGTTCTACCCTGGCTAGTTGTGATCCAAGGTAATGGAAGCCCATTGGCATATTGCTGCAGACTGCAGGAATTTTTTCTTAAAATCTTTGAATAAGAGTACAAGGAAAAGAAATCCAATCCAGGCCACATGTGTATCTATGGGTAATGATCCTCAGCAAGAGAGTCTCGGGGAATAAATCTGTTTTTTATGAACAAGCACCTGTTGCTCTTCATGGAAGTGATAATCCTGGAGCAGCTGCTGGTCAGGACCAGTGGTATCAGCTCTTGGCCCTGCTTTAGCACAGTGTGTTTCACCCCCATGTGTGGACTCACTGATCTGCCTTATGGTAAACACAGGCAGCCCTTGGATCACGAGGACTGACAAATGGAAAATCACAGAAGGCTCCTTGTTGTGGCCCCACATATGTTCCTTTGCCCACTCGAGGAGGCATCAGTGCAGGGCTCAGTCACCTCCACACTGCCCTAGGCACTGCCTGCTCCTGTCCTTCCAGCCTCCCTGGAGCACAGAAACCCCCACAGTGTTTTAAAGTGAATAAATGGGTATGTTTCTGTTTCTTGAACCTCGTTTTTAGAATGTTACAGCATAAAAAATTGCTGAACTGTGGTTGTGCTGCTTCTCTTGTGTGCTGAACTGGCACTGATGGAGACAGGACTCCAGGAGGTTCTGATTTAACAGGAGCTCGGAAGCCTGGTGGCACTGATGAGACCTTTAAAACTTATTTTTAGACTGGGAATACTGGAGACTGACAACGTAGTCTTTTGGGATCAGTCTTTTCCCATCTTTCTCTGTAATGCCAGCTCAATGGCTGTTTTGTGTGCAGAATGTTTGCATAAAGTGAGGGCAAAAAAACCAAACTCACAACAAAAAAAAAGTTCTCTTATAAAAGAACTTAAGCACAGAGATTGCTGTGTAATTACAGAGGCTTGCTTCTGGAACAAGTCATGTTTTTTTCCTGTATCTTTCTTTCTTTCTTCCTCTTAAAGTGCCTGCAGATGACTTTTTGAAGATGCAATTGCCCTTACAAGGGCTCTGCAACTTCTTGGTAATGTCATTTATGTAGACCCAGGTGGCTGCTGTATTTCAGTGATTTCATTTGAAAGAATTGGACTGATAAGCTTCAGGTCAGATGCACCATTCCTATACTTGTGCAGAGGTCTGAAACTCTGTGGCTTATGTAAGCAGACATGGGTATTTGTAAGCAGAAAATCAGAGGATGCTGCTTCACTGACCATTGCTCCTTATAATTTGCCTTTTGTAGAAAGTACCATGTACATATGTATGTGTGCAAATGCTCAGAGAGTATATGTAGGGTATGTACATGCATGCCCACTGAGCATTAATAGCATAAAACTTCAGGTGCAGCACCAGGCAAGCAGAGTTATCCTGAGCACTCCCAGAAGAAACTCTTGCTTCCCAAAAAAGTCTTTCCAGCCCCAGTGCAGCTCACATGGAAGCAGTGCTTATTAGTAAGAGCTGTGGCTTTCTCAGTTATCTAAAAGTCACAAAGCATGTCATAATTATCTGAAAGAAGATATTAAAAATTCCTTTCCCTTTTTCCTTCTCTTCCTACTATCTCTACTTCTCTTTTTAGCTGTTCTGGGGTGTGTCTGTGCGTTTAAAATTTTTGAGGGGCAGGAAAATTTCTGGGGGAGTATTTTAATCAATCAGGATACTCCTTTAATGCATTAGAAGTCACCATTTTTATCTGCATCTGTTGCAGTGTTTTCTGGAAGCTGGGAGGAGGAAAAGACAAGTGGAACAGCAGTTGCCTCTTAGCTCTGTTAGGTGGCTGCAGCCTAAAGCACACAACTAGCTCTTGAGATGACCAGGCATTTATTCGTGCTTCTGTTAAAAATATAAAAGATTAAAAAAAAATATATATCTTTTTGTTCTGGCTTTTGCTGTTGTTCAAGTATCATTTGTCAAGTTCAAGCAAGCGTGGTAAATCCATTGGCAGAGGCTTATCTGCACCCGCAGTGCAGCTCCAGCAGCACACAGAGCCCTGGGCCCAGGCCAGGTGCTTGGCCAACCCAGAGAAGTTGATTAATGTTGATAACCCAGTGGACAGTGGGGCAACTTTCCACATTTGTCAAGGTATTAAATAAGTTTACGGCAAAAAAATGTAATTATAGTATTTTTAGGTGTGCAGTAGATGCTACCAGCTGTATTAATTTTCTTTCCTCGTCACTGCAGGTTTTCCATTATTCCTCCTTTCACAAGTCCTGATGAACTTCAGTGTTTCCATGACTCAGGATATAACATTTGTTAGTTTTTCAAAACATTTATCACAGTATCATGAGCCTCAGTGATTAAGACAATACACTTTGGAATGTGCACAGACAGACAATTGTAAGCAATGCTTAGTTTATATCAGCAGAAAACAAAATTAGATTCCTAGCTGAGGCAATGGAGAAGCCCTTACACAGAGCACAGCCTCTCAGGAGCCATCTGTGTGTCCTGTGCTGCCCAGCCTGGGAACACCTGGCCTTGACAGGGAGGACATCTCCTGCTGGACACAGCAAGACAAATTGGTGGATGCGTGTCCTGAGCCTGAGAAGTGATAGCAAGATGTGGCCAAATTTCACAGAGCTTTTTTTAGGTAATTGTGGGTGCTTGCCTGCAGAGGATAAGCCTTTGTCAGTCAGCACTGGTGCCATGAAGCACAGTGACGTTCTTCTGCTGACTCCAGTAGCAGGAGATCAAGCCCTGTCATGTTTGTAACAGCTGAAGCTCCTTTTTCCACCTCCCTTCCCACTCTGGCAGCATCTGGTGAGCATCTGCACACTCTGTGTTGAAGCCTCAACAATGAGACTTCTGTTCCATGGAGTATTTTGGGAGAGGAGGAAGCTGTGTGAAAATGATCCTGGGAGGCAGCAGCTCATCCCAGGGTGTTTCCCATCACCCTTGGGTTGATGCTGCTGCTGTTGCCTGGTAAGGAAACTTGAGCAACTTTGTCACAACAGAAGTTAAACCTTGTAGAGGAAATCATTCTCTAGAGCTGTTTGTGGCCTTGTTAATGAGTGGGAGCTGGCATTTGGGCAAGCTATAGGAGTAGGATTGATGATGTGGAACTTTTGCTGCCTTTCATGTCTCGTAGCTTATGATTCAGCAATGGCTTTTGCATTCAGTTATTTCATTTGGTCTCCTGCTGCAGCCAGCCTTGGAGACACATGCTGATTAAATTATTTAGTAGTAATAGATCTGAAGCACTCACATATAAATTTACATGAATATTAAAGAAGTCAAATGCTATTCCAGGTGGGAAATAATATTTGAGTAGATGATTCATAATAACATGTAATAACATCAGCTCATCATTGGTTCTCAGAATTGAGAGATGGAAGGAAGTTTGTAAAAACAAACTCTAAATATCAAGTTTATTGCTTTTCTTGCTAATTTTTATATATTGCTGATAATAGTGTATACCATAATAGCGCTATGCAACCAAGTTACTTTTTTCCAGTTAAGCAAGAGTTTAGTGTCTGATCAAAAAGCAGACGCCAAAGGAAACCATTACAAGTCTCTGTTAATGTTTGCTCTCATCCTCCTTCTTAATAACAGAAGTGGCTCAAAGCTGTTTAGGTGAGCAAATTGGGGGTGTTTTTTTATCATTGGTTCTCCCCAGATCTTTCAGTAGAAATGCTTTAAGATTGAGAGTGAGGGCTCCTGTCCTTGGATTGCCAGAGGACCTTTCTGCTGGTCACACTCCTGTCCTCCATCCTCTCAGTGTCCTCATACTCAATACAGGAGCGGCACAGTCCATGCCCACCCAACCTCTTCCTAATGCAGTGCTTAAGTTACAGATTGCTTTTTTCATACCCATCAAAATTCAGCTAATTCAGCTTTTAAGCAGTCAGTAAGATTGGTACAGATAAATGTTTTTAACGAACTCAGAACCAGAACAGAAAAATATTGGTTTTACAGTGAAGGCTGAGAAATCCTACCAAACGTTAAGAAGGTCTGACTGGTGATAAACCTGCTTAATGCCTTCATTCCCCATTTACTGAATGTTAGTAGATGTTGTGTTTTTAAAAGGGGAGGGACTGGGCAGCTTGAAACAGGACTGTTCTGTTTGATCCTGGGGTTACACCCTGTCAGCATATGGGACCCAGGAGAGGAAGGAGTGGCGGTTCCTTCCTCGAAAGCGGCTCTGTCCACACAGCCAAGGGGTGGGAGGCAGCCAGACACAAGCCCAGAGGTGACCTCGAGCTCAGCAGGACTCGAGTGGCTGCCAGAAGGAGCAGGAAGCTGATGCATGGCCAAGGTCTGTGTCTCTGAGGCAATGGAAGAAACAGCTTCTCTGTGGATGTGCTGGAGGAATTCATTCCAGCCTGGAAAATGGCCGAGTGGATTAGCAAAAGGCAGGCCAGACAACAGGACCTCACTGCCAAACCACAGCAGGTTTCTGTACAAACCTTCTAACTTGAGTTGTATTACGTGTGTGAGACAAATTTCATTATTTAACTTTTTCTTGTTCTAGTTTGTTCTGATGAAATGAGGCCTTGAAAATGGGTGTTTCCGGGGTGTTCACTTTAAGGTAAAGTTTTCAGATGATCTTTCTCAAAATATTTGCAGACTTGCACATCCTTTTCTATTGGTCTCCAAATATTAAGGAGCAAGTAAATTTTTTAAACTCTTATTTCTATGAATAGAATAAGCTGGAGAGAAAGTATTTGCTCTAAATACTTGAGGTCTGCAGAACTGGTGTGTGTATGTAATGAAGCAGTTGGATTCAGCTGGTTGTGGTGAATATTACACAAGATGCAGCAAGGAAGGTGTTTGACTGAGGTGACACTTGCTAAGGAGTTTATAGCTGAGCTTCCTCATGGGATTTAATGTCTGTAAGCTCTGGAGAGGAAGGTGGATTTTGAGAAAGGAAAGTAGGCTACATGGAGCAATGGAAAGGTCTGTGGTGGTGCTGTAATAAGTAGTAATTCATCATTCTGGTGACCTGCAAAGAGAGGGAGTGGGGAGAAAATTCATGGCTGAAATGTTGTTTGACAGATAAGTGCTTTCACCATACATCTGTAGCATAATATAAAAAGTTTACTTGAAAACTTCTTGCTTTTATAGTCTGTAGTTAAACTTTGATTATGAAAGATCTGTCTGGAGCAGTCAAGCACATGGCTCTTCTCAGTCCGTATCTTTGAGCTGTGTGAGGCTGGAGGTACTCTCTCCTCATTTGCCCTGCCTGCAAAGGAGCTGTCAACAGTAAAGGATTCAATGGGGGAAAGTACAGCTAAATCTCATGAAACAGTGAAATTACCAAATGCCTGTCTGTCACAAGGTTCTGGAGTTTGGAGGTGGGTGGGGCAGCAGGAGCTGGTGCTGGTGGCTGCCTGTGTTGGGGTGGCTGTGCTGGCAGGGACAGTGTGGTGGCTGTGTTGGGGTGGCTGTGTTGGGGTGGCTGTGCTGGCAGGGACAATGTGTTGGCTGTGTTGATATGACTGTGCTGGCAGGGACAGTGTGCAGGGCTGGAGCTGGGTGCAGCTCATAGCACCCAGGCAACCTTTGGAGCAGGGGAAGAAGGAAGCTGTTAGGGATAGAAATATAAACAAGCAAAGAAGTTTCAAGCATTAAATATTTCCCTCACAGTAAGGGATTGAGTTCACAGTTTTCACTTGTAAAGGAATTGAAAACACCCACTTGGAGTTTATTTGCAGAGCACAGTAAGTATCTTGATTGACTTACAAAACAGTGAATAACTGAAGCCTCTTCACTGACAGCAGCATCCCCAGCTTGGTGGCTCTCATGGCTGTGGGAGCAGGCCATGGGGAGGGCAGGAGGTGGCAGGTTATGTCCTACACTGTCCTTCAGTGTGTGGTTGGAAAGGGACAGTGGAGTTGAGAACCAGCTCCTTTCCATTGCTCTTCATTGCTGGAGACACCTGAACGTGCAATGGTATTTGTGTATTTCTGACTCAAGATCTTTGCTGTCACACACCCACCACAGGTCACACCAGCAGTGCCTCAGATACAGAATGGACAAGGACGAGCCAAAGGCTGCACAGAAAAGGAGATTTAGACAGTGGAGGAGGGGCATGCATAGCCAAAGCAGAAAATGGGGGAAGCAGGAAAGAATCAATAGTTCATTAGATTTATAGAGTAGAAGAAGGAGAAAAGGGATCAATAGTTCATCTGCTCTGGAGACTGCTTGTGAGATGTGGGTGTTTAAGGACATTATGCAGCAGCTCATATCACCATACAGGAAAGAATGAAAAAGTAGAAATTGAGGATAGCCAAATTGTAAAGCCTGGTTTAAGGGAGGGGACCCCCTTCAAAAGAGCTTGTTGACAAATATGAAATAATTCTTTGAGGTTCTTCAGCCTTCCTTCACCAACACTGTCTGGCATGAACACCATTGCTCAAAATTCTGCAGTTTTCAATTAGGATTTCAGTGAATGTGAGTTTTGTCTGCAGGATTTGGCATTGTGGTTTTAATAGTTTACAGTCCAAGTAAAAAGTAAATACTGTATTGTAACAGATTTCAGACATAGGTGTGAAATTTTCTACAAAATTAGCTCACTTATTTAACACATATGTACTAGAAGTAATGCACTTGTACAGTTTCTATGATTGTACTGCGGAGAAATAGTAGGTGCTGTACTATAAGGATGTATTTTTAGAAAGAAAGTGTCAAACATACAATGTTAGTTTGGACTGGCACTTCATAGTGGATGTAAATAGCTTAAGTGTAAAGGGCTGCTTTTAGTACAAAGTAGCTATTTTCTGTGGGTTTATTAATTTAAAAGATTGTGTATTGGCCAGCATTAAGTGCTGATGGTCTCATTAGGGCCCACGAAAGCACCTGTATAATAGCCACATGCACTGACATCTTCTAGGAACCCAAGAATTCTTTCTTGCCTTTAGGAATATCAGTTGGCTTAAATATTCCTTCATGTTTCCTTGCTGTGCCTGAGGGCGAACAGTCAAGTTCTCCTGTGGGAACCAGAAGCAATCCCTTTGCCTCCATGTGGCTCTGTAGGAGATGCAGCAGTTAATGATCTTTCGCCTTCAGATGAAATAATGCAGCTCGCCTTTTTAATGGCTACAAATCATGGGAGCTTCAGAGTTCGAGTTCCCTGTAGCCCTCTTAGCTGAGTGCACTCCTGTCCATGCATGAATAATGCAGGACCTCACTGGCTTTAGTAAGATGCAGTTAATTCTCTTGGCCTTTAAGGTTTTTTCCTCCCCCTGTTATTACTTAGCTGCCATCCTGTTGGAAGGGAATGAATTAACCACAAGATTACAAATGCTGGCGAATGTAGGAAACAATAACATTCTATGGATAAAGCAGCTCCAGAGTTTAAATTCTTCAGCAGAGATTTGTCTCTCTAGACTTACTAAACATCTCTCTATGTGCTGTGGACACGGTTGGTCTACCAATGTTCAGATAGTTTTGTGTGTAAAGCTTTATTAGGTGCAGTGAAAGCCCCCTGGGCATTGCTGTGTGGGTGAGGTGGGCAGGGCAGAGCAGGGAGCTGCACACATTAGGCAGGATCTGCAGCTGGTCCCACCTGTTCTCCTGGCCTTGCCAGTGAGCATGGCACTGAGGTGCTGGCAGGGTGCCCTTTGCAGTCCTTTTTCTACGTTTGATACCATATCTGAAGGTCAGACAGCTGTTGGAACACAGATGCACCCTTCTAGGATGGCTAAGGAAGAGAAACCTGCCTTTCTGTATTTGTTTATCCAGACAGAATATCCTTTTGAAAGTCTTACTTAAAGCTTAAATCTTTTTCTCCTGTTTACCCAGCACAGCTGCAGGGAGAATTTTGGCATGGTCTGTTCATTTTAACATGTTCTCTCCATGATGAGTAGGTAAGGCAAAACTTGAAAAGGCAGAGGTTGACAAAGCACCTGCTAAAACAGACTGCTCTTTATAATCTGTAATTCAAATGTTTACTTTAAAAGGAAATACTTTGGTTGGCAGGGGGTAACAGGAGGTAGAACTAGGTCGTGACATGTTGTGCTTTTTCTCAAGGCACAATTTTTCATCTGGTTAACTTGATGTGCTGACCCCTGTAAAGAATAACTAAACCCTAACAAAATAATTTTTGATTCATGGCAAGCTGTAGCTGGACTGGCAAATCAGGAACATTTAAAGTCTTTTGTGGTATCTAGTGACATTTATATACAGTCCTAAATAGTTGACAATAGGTGAGATTTACTGGCGTAACATACTAACAGCTCAGTGCTGTGTCTTAGTTCTTACTCATTCTAAAATGAGAAAGGGAGGCCACTTACATATTTCACAGTATATGAGAAACATTTTAGAAAACAATAGGTGATGGTAAAGGTATCTTAGGCTGACAACACTGTTATTATTTTCTTTGCTTAAGAGATATTTTCTTATAAAAGAAAAGAAACATCTTATTGTAAGACTTTAAATCCACAGGTGCTGCAAGTTATGCAGTATTTATCTGGTTTAAATTTTTGCAAGTTCTAACAATTATTTAATTGGTGCATAAATTACTTGCATGTCTCATTCTCCCTGACAATGTTTCACTGAATTTTGTAAAGACTAATTACTGTCATCCCCAGTAGAGTTGTTCTTTTTACATCAGCAATCATTCACAACTTACTAGGTGCCTGCAGCTACAAATCAGTCATTTAAACAACCCTGGGAAGTGTTTCACATTATCCAGTCTCTCTGGTAATGGAAGAAGCTAATAGTTCTAACCATATTGTCAACTTGAAATCCTGCCATTTGAGAAGCATTGTAATTAGCAGTTCCCTCAGCCAGTGACAAGACCCAGAGTGTGCACATGTGCCACTGTGTGCAGGGAGTGCAGGGGCTTTTCCCTCTTCTTTGCCTGCCTGAAAGGTTTCCAGGAGGACAGAAGGGGTAGTGGGAGCTCTGATGTGAAGACAGGTAGTGCATACAAAATTTAAACTAAAGGCTGTAGCTTTGTTCAACTGACCAGGCAATTTCTGAGGAAAAACAGTTTATACCTTGAAACCCACCTTCCCTGAATTATCCCTCTGTCTGGAACAGAACTGTGAGAAGCTTTAATTTGGGGAGTAGTCACTCATCCATCAGCTTAAGATTGTCAGTGGGGCTGACTTCCAGGGGCAGGAGTCAGATGTGGCCAGCAAGAAGAGCCCTGTGTCACCTGCCCAGCCCTGCCCCTGCTGCAGTGGCAGTGCCCTGGTGCTCCAGCCAGAGCCTGCCTGGGAGCTGCCAATCAACACAAACACCACGTGGAGCCTGCTTGAAAGGCACATTTTCCCATGGTCCATGGTGATAGTTGGTATATTTTGTAGCAGGAGTCAATTTAAAAAATAAAAAATAAAAAATTAATGGGAAAAGTGTGTTTTATTGGATTCCTCAGCCATCTATTCAAAAACAGTTTCTTTTAAATAGACTTTGAATGGAAGGTGACTAGAAGTTTATTGCAAAAATACAAAGTAACTTTCCTGTAGGTCCTGCAGGAAACAATACTTCTCTTTAGATTATAGCTGTATATTTGTTGTTTCATTTTGCCTGTTAGAGTAATAAGAGGATAGAAAGTAAAAATTTTTACTTTTCCCTTTTCCAATTTACCCATATTTCTAGGTGTTGGGACTGACCTTTTACTACTCTAATACTTGTTACAAGGGAAGGAAACAGCCTGCTGTAAGATGAGGCTCAATCAGTTCATGAGAGTGTATACTGCATTACTCTCAGTAGCAACACAGTAAACTCACTGACCCTTTCATTTAGTTTTTTTTCAAGGCTTTTGTTCATCTGCCTGAAGACTTCCTTTTTCTGGGCTGAACAATTACCATCTTTCCCTCCCCACACCTCCATTCCTATGCCACAAGTACGAAATGATAAAACTCCCACAGTCTGGCTCAGGAAGTTATTCCACAGTCATTTCTGGTATTCATTTTGGACCACTTTTGTTTCCAAAACTGTAGGATTTCCTGAGCAGTTGTTCTTCATGCTGAGAGCTGCCACATTTGATTTTTGTCTGTCCTATCATCTCCTCCTTAGTGCTTTAATTCTAACAAGTTCTGTGGTGTGAGTTCTTTTAATCTCCCCTCCCGAGCTAAATTTAGTCCATCTTAGATCAGACTTAGATGAGACTTAAATGTTGTATTATTGCATACAAGTGTTGGAACATTAGAACTGTACTAATGCAATGCAGCCATATACCATATACAATTTAATGGGTCTGCAGCAGGAAACTGGATTAGGGAAGCTGAAGGCTGGTTTTTTTCTTGCTGTGAACTGGAAGGAGCTGGAGATGTGGCTGGGCTTTGCCTTGGAATCACACTCCATAATTCTCCACTGAGAGACACTTTGTGTGTCCATCCCCTTGACATGTTTTGCTGCACAGTTTCAGAGCAAACCATCCGTTATGCTCTCAGTATGTTTCACAGTCACTTTTATTCAAATATGCTGAAAGCTGCTTAAGGAAGAGATTTTTTTTGGACTCGTAAGTCTGACTGTGTGGAATGAGTGATGTCTAGCTTCACTTTTCAAGACTGAATGGTTTAATAATGGAATTAGCCCAGGCACATCCAAACCCGCAGTGCTTCGATGTCATTCCTGCCTGCGTGAACAGCCACTGTGATTCTTTCCAGCTTGTCATGAGAAACCAGAGTAAGACAACAACATTCATCTTCTGAAAAATGAATTTGACAGGTGCTGTTGCTACGGAATTAGCACTGGGAGTTTTGTCAGCAGTACCCAGGCTGGCTCTTGGTGCTGGCAAGTGAGTAACCTCACCTCTTGGCTTACTTGCTGGCACTGAGGTGAGCCATTTGCTTTTCATCTACTTTAGAAGACTGCTCCAAAGGCAGTCCTTTTGAGGTTTTTTAAAGCTTGGTTTGGTAATTGTGCTTCAAAGGCAAGGATGCTGACAGAGTGATGAAACTGTTGGGTAAATAATTTAGGCCATGGTTGCCTCTGGTTGTGGAACAATGGCATATACTTCATGAACAGTGGCTGAGTTGAAGTGAAGGTGAAGCTTTAGAGTAGGGAAAGGTGAGGTGAGTCAAGCTATGGTGGCTCATGGCTGCTGTTCCTGGCTTTCCTCCCCTGCCCTGGGAGGGACCCCATGGCATAAAATTGACCAAAACCCCCGTGCCCTGTCTTCCTGCGCTGTCAGTGGGAAAGAGGGAGGGGCTGGGGGGGGAAAAAAGGTGTTTTAAAAGCTTCTTTTACTTCTCATTATCCTCCTCTGACCCTGTTAATAATAATAAATTTACCTTTAAGTTTGAACCTATTTTGCCCTTAGAGTGTTTTCTCCCGGTCCTTATGTCAACTCATGCACCCTTCATTAATTTTTTTCCCCCTCCTCTGCCCAACTATAACAAGAGAGGATGAGTGAACAGCTTTCATGGGTGCCCAGTGTTTGGCCAGTGTCAAACCCCAAAAGGTAGCTTCTCAGTGCTGTTTCATTGTACGTCTAAAACCCAAAGTTATATACCTCAGAATTTGCTGATGTGCAGCTGAAGTGTCCCTGGACCTGAGTGAATGTGGCCCACTCTCTCCCATGCCTTTCATGTTGTTTTCCTGGTTTCTGTCATTGCTTACAGGAAATAAAAATGTGCATCGGATGATTAAATCATCTTTCAGTGGTAAAAAGGAACAGTCCATCAGCTGATGCCAGGTGAAAGCATTTACCTTCAGGAGTGTCTGCTGGTTTAAGAACTCTGCTCCCAGGATGATGTCTTGTCAAAATGCTCAGCTTCAACAAAAACTTCCATTAGTAATGGACAGTCTCAGTTGTACTTTAGTTTTTCCTTCATTTCCACAAGATATTTCTAGAAATACTTTGAAAGCATTTTAATGCCTTATTTTTAGCCTACAGTGACCTTGCTGGAATTTGATGAGAAGATTGGCTTGCAAGTGTACATTCCTTTATTAACAAAACTGGAGGTACTGAAAAAGGTACCTGCTGTCATGTACCAGAGCTGCAGCACTTTGAAAGGTGCTGCCTGTTGCCTGACCACAGGTCAGATGCTCTTACTTGAATTTAAAAAAATACTTTGGAGTTATTTAACAAACTACTTTGGAGCTTATAAAAGTTAACTGTTCTTTGCAGAGTGTTTTGGTGCCTTCCCCAAAGCTTTCTTAAGCCCTTGCAATATTTGTTCTGTTTCAGATGTAGCAGGTTTCCATAATAAGGTCTAGTTTAACTTTCTCTCTCTATGGCTGTTATTCTGTGCAACATATAATTAATGTAGAAAAAGCAAAATATAATTTGTTTATGCAGATGGACCACACTATTTTAAAGAGTCTAAGTAAAACTTGATGGTTTACCACTTAGAAACATTCTTAAATGTTCGGAGTCCATGGTATTTCCACAGAGAGATTTATAATACAACAAGAAATGGAAAGCTTGAGAAAAAGGAGGAGGGCTTGGATGGGAACACTTAAAATTTCTTGGCAAATGTTTACTGCTAGGGAAGCTTAGGGTATTTTTCTCTTTCCTTCTGGGAGTAAGAGATTCCAAGGAGGAAATGGCAGATCTGGGCTCCTGAGAGTGTTTTCTGAAGGCAGACTCAGGGAGCAGCCTCATTTACATCACGGACCACATCCCTGGGAAAATGTAGCCTGAGCTCCTCACCTGGAGGCTGCCTGGGGCTTCTGGGAAGGAGCCCCAGCTGTGTGCCCAGGGGGGATGGCTCTGCTGCCAGGCTGGAGCTCCCTGCACTGCCCACGGTCCACAGAGGAGCAGTAAGAAACAGCCTTTTTCTCCTTGGAGAAAATGGAGTCACAGAGGTGCAACTAGAAATTGAAATTACTGTTCCTGAAGCCCAGGGGTAAGGACCTGCATAAGACCTAAACTGTTCTGGCATTGCATGAGCAGTGCTATTTTGCTCTTACCAGGTACACTTCAGGGCTGTGATGTTTGAAATTCTCAAAAATGGTAGATGCAGAGGGTCATGCTATTTATTACATTAAAAAAAACCCCAGCAAACAAATGGATTTACAGCACTGTGCATGGTTTATGACATTTGGGAGAATAATCATTGTTTAAATTTCAGATAACAGTTCTTACTTTTATATTCTTCTGAGCTTCCCAAAAACGTGGCTGACTGCTTCCAGTAGGCAGTTCTACTGAGTCTCTGCAGGGTTAAGACCATACCCCATGTTAGATCTGCAGAGCACAGTTGCACAGAGGAATCCTCACAAGAGTTAGAGGCTCCAGAGAGCTGCTGGTTTGCTTACTTCTTGCTTTCTTTGTCATTCTTTCAACTCCCCTGCTTTGTGGGCTCTAGATTACTTTATGTGTGCAAATGTAATTAGTTTAAATGTCAATACTAAGGTTTTAGTAATGGGTTGGAAATTCATAATGGATGTGTGCCATCTGTATGGCGATGGGTCTAGCTGTATATTAGCAATGTATTTGTTGTAATACTTGTATGTCTAATGGGCCAGGAGGCCCAGGAGATGTGTTTTGGGGAAAAAAAACCCAAAGCACAGCAGGTATCGTCATGGCTACCTGTCAGCCAAAAATAATTTTGGCATTGACCTGTCTATGTAGTGATGTTTGTCTTCACTTTCTCTGAACTGCAGCTTTGGCCTGGATAGGCAATGGAAAAGAAATGCCAGACCCCAGAACTGTGACTCTGAAATGGGTTTTCAGGAAGGAAACAGGCAGTAGCTATTTCGAACAGCACTGAAATGCAATGTTAGCAGGGAGCCATCAGCACCTGAGGGATCACCAGGCATTGGGACCTTAGGGAAGATAAATTCATGTAGGTTTGCTCGGAAGTACTTCTTCTCTAAATATTTTGTTACTACTGATAAATCCCCTCTCATTCCTTTCCTTTCCCCACTCTTGTCCTAAGAGGAACCACAGGTCCCAGGCATGGTTGGAATTCTGGTGGTGAGTGGCACAGTTTAACTCTGGTAGCTCAGGGAGGAACTGCATCCCTGCTGCCAAGAGCACGTCAACAGGCTGAATCTGTCATCAAAACTGGGTAAAGCCCATAAGGAAAAATGTACATAAAATTAATTGAGCTTTGCATACTTGGGGAATAACCATTGGAAGCAAGGAATCAGTCCTGCTGTGAGTACTGAGCAATGGAAGAGGCACAAACAGCCTTGGAACCAGCAAAATTTTGAGACCTTTTGTGTCAGTGGTAATTGCTAAATCCATATGGATCATCCTAGGCATGAATTTGTTGAAATTACAAGTACTATGCACAACTGGCTTCTAAAATAATATGGGATGCTTCTAAGAGAGAAGTGGATGAAATGTTTTTTTTATTTGGAATGTGTTCACATGGTGCTGGAAGGTTGCAAACACAATGTGCCCATTCCTGGGCCACGCTGGAAATCTGCTCAGAAGGGCTGTGGTCTCCTGTTGCTGCAGGGTGAGTGTTGCTTTGCTTTGAGACCCTCAAGCACTGATGCAAGTTACTCTCTATGAAGTTTGGTTGTGTCCAAGCATAGAAGTTCTTGTTCAAAGCTGAATGGGAGAGGGATCCAGGAATTTTGAAGAATTGTCATTTGGCTTTGTTGTTTTGAAGGGGAGAATGTCCTGGAAGGTCAGTTTTAATTGATGTTACCTACCAAGAAAGAGACAGTGAGGAATAATATACAGTCCTGCTTTTGTCTTTGGAAGATACATCAATAAAGGAAAAAAAATTAAAACATTGCCCTTTTTACTAATCTGGAAAATTACCTTAGAGACGGTGAAATGCATATTTCTATGAAATGCTAGATATTTCAGTGAAATTGCTACCAAGAAATATCCAAAGTCCAGAATTCTGGTTTTGTGTCAGTAAATAAAAATTACTGTATATATGATAAAAATATTCAGAATATGAAATTCATGACATCAGCATTCAAATATGTCATCATAGCAGAGCTGATGAAAGCAATGCACTGAACAGAAACACAGAGAAAGGAAATTCTTTATTTTTCCACTGTTCATTGATATTTTAACACTGATCTTGGTGTGGTGCTATCGACTCCTAAATTGCTTTTGTCTTTGTCCATTAATAATCTCCTGCTCTCTCAACCTTCCCAGGCAGGGGGTCGGCAGGAGGAGGCATGCCCTGCCTCCCTGGGAATGTCTGCAGAGGACAGCAGGAGGGACAGGCAATGGAAGGCTCCAGGTCTCCCCTCCACTGCTGCAGCACACACAGAGCGGCATTTTGAGTTTCCAGGGAACTATCGGGATGGTCACTGCCCTTCTTTCCTCATCAGCTCTTGAGCTGGAAGGTGCTTGGGGGATAAAGTCAGCCCAATTCTCTTTGCTTTGGTGGCCCTTTTTGCTGCTGTCTCCCAGCTCTGAGGGAAAGCGTCTTCCTTGATGTTAATCCTTCTTATTGAAGAATTTTTTTCTGATTTTTGAAAGGACAAGGAGATACAAACCAAGTCTCAGCCCTTTGGGAAGCAGGATACATCCTGTTTCTTCCTCTTACTGCTGGACTACAGTCTGCTTTGGGGTTGTGGGTTTAATTCTCTGTATGGTTGAATAAGGTGTGAAACAAGCAAGAGGTCTTGATCTCTCCTGGAGTAAAAGCATATCCAAAGTAAACAACAAACTAATGCCATGAGTTTAGAGGCTGGGTTTGGAATGCTCTTCAGGAGGTCTGCTCTGGTTGGCTGTTCCCACCCCTAAGAAGGATGGTTTTGGAAAGCTCTGTGTAGCTTTTTGTTCAGTCATTGTCTACATGATTAACTTAATTAGTTAAGAAATATCCAAGACATCAAAATGGCCTGGGCATGTTCCTATGCCCAAGGAGCCAATGTTTATCTCAAAACTCTGAGTACTTGGGAAAAAAATCCAATTAATCTTACAGGCAAATCGACTTGGCAATCAGAAATGACTTGGCAACAGAGATAAAGTGGAATATATATGAATGGGGGACCCCATTTAGCAGTATTTACCCTGGCAAAAATCCCTTTGGCTTTGCTGACAGGGCTGGTGGAGTCAAAAAGGCTGAGTCACCAGGGAGCAGAAGGAATTTGGTGGGAAGCTTTCTTTTGTGCTCTGTGTAATTCTGAATGTGATTTTTTAATATTTTTGGGGGGGGGGGTGTACTTTGGATTAATTACCAAATTAAATTTAGGCTAATAATTTCATCTGTTGCACCAATGTCACCAAGATTTTTAGATAAAACAAGTAAAATACTCAGTGCCTAATGTTTCCAGACCCACAGGTAGAAGGGCTTTTTCTTTTCAAACCCCAGTTCACTAAGTAACACTGTTGAGAGTAGGAAAACAGGGAAGGAGCCAGCTGATAAGACAGAAAATAAGGCAAATAGTCTAATAGGTCAGAAGATTTGACTGACGAGTCAGAATGGAGTTATATATATAAACTATAAAAATTATGTATATGTTTATACCTGCCACACAAGCCATTAAAATGGGATTAATATTTGTCTCTCAACTTTTTGGTTTTGTAATCTCATTAATAAAACCCTAAAAATTAGTGTTCAAAATAGGAGGCTGATAGCTAAGGATTCTTTCCAGATTCTATCAAAGTGTAGTGGAAATCTAGCATTGAATTGATACTCCAGTACCTGAAAAAACCAAAAACAGAAGCCCCCACTATTTTCCCGTTCGAAGAACTTACTGGGTAAGTTCAAAAGTAATAAAATACAATGTCAAAACCCCCAATAATGACCAAAAAAGCCATCCCTGTTGTAGGGGCTGGAAATAGCCTCATTGTGTTCAGTAAGCTCTGTTGTCTGCTTGGCACTGTAATGAACCAAGTAATTTATTGACCTCGGTATGGGCTTGCATAAGCTCACTTACTGTAGAAAACGGTTACCTGCATATTTACCAATGCCCAGATCAGAAAACAGGCCCTAATGGAGCTAAAAGCATGTTGAAAACAGTTTATATTTTGTATTAAGGAATTTTGTACTTGTGCTCAGGTTGTAGAATTCTAGAAATTGAGTTTTTTCTATGATATTAATCACACACACATGTAATAGTGAGCTGAGTGCCTCAAGCTCCTGCCTAAATGTCTTCAGCAATCTGAAAACACAAACATGTAGAAACTGTGATAGGGTTTTTCGTATATATTGACTTTATTTCATTTTAGTTTTTTACTTGCTATCAGCTGTATTATTGGGTTGTGAGAAACGACCTCTCACTTTAAAATTTCAAAGGTTTATTAAACCTCAGCAAACACAACAAAGGACTGAACAAGGAAAAAGGGCAGCACTGGGAGCATGGCCAACTGCCAGAGGCTCATGCACAAAATGGCAGCTCCTCCTTTTACACCCCTGGTGTTGCCTCAGCCAACCCTGACCCCTCCCAGAGTCTGCCAGGT
Organism: Hylia prasina; assembly: GCA_013397195.1. NCBI lineage: Eukaryota > Metazoa > Chordata > Aves > Passeriformes > Sylviidae > Hylia > Hylia prasina. The sequence continues at coordinate 1,739,319 of VYXD01011669.1, forward strand.
GACTCTTCTTCACCTGCCATTGGTGGAGACCTCCTTGCCACTTGATGGGAGGTGAGGTGGTGTCACAGCACACCCACCCAGTACAAGCTTTCCCCATTCCAGCTGCCCCGTGCAAGGGGCACAGGGACAGCCCTCCCTCCACATGTCCCTGACAGCCCTGACAGCCCAGGCTGTCTGCTGGCAACAGAACAGAGGAGGGAAAGGGAACTGTGGGGAGAACAGGGGGTGTCCAAACAACAAACCACAATAACATAACCATACATCAATAAAACTTCTCTTAACAAACACACAATATTCTTCCCTTAATTGCAAGAGCCAATCATCATCAATATCACCATATTATCATCATATAACATGGGTGGATGAGATTCCCTTTCCTAAAGAAATTAGGCGTGCAAGTACATGAAAGAGGTGGGTGAATTTGCATAGCTCTGCTTTGTTGTTCCCAGATGCCTTATTTAATTGCCAGCCTCACAGATTGACTTTGGGACCTGAAATTCTAGATAAATCTTTGTTCATAATAGCTTTCCTGCAGGCCAAATGATGCTTTCATTTACACCTGTGCAACTACTGCCAGCTGGCAGCTGGGGCAGAGCGAGCTGGAACAGGCTGTTTATGGACAGGGCGTGTTTGATAATGAATCAGTGAGAAGCAATAAACCCAGACCCAGAGCACAGCCACACCACTCAGGGATTCAGCTGTTCCTGGCTTTCTCCTCTTCTCCTCCTGGTCTTACACCAGTGAGGTCCTGTGCAGATGGTGGTCATAAAACCACACATGGGGACAGAAGGACCAGTGTGAAGCTGGGAGATATGTGAGGAGGAGGGGGCTGGGGTGAACATCCCCCTTGTCATTCCCTGCTGTCCTCCCCTTTGTGCCTGAATTCACTGGAACAACAAGTGAGCACCCCTGGGGGAGAGTCATTGTATGGAGCTTGAGAGATCCAAAGGAAACGTGTTGGCTGGATTTGGTGGGCAGCAGAGGACAGGGTGAGTGGTATTGCCCTGTAGGCCTAGTTCTCAAAATATATTAAGCAGTGTTGTCAGGAGTGGGCTGATGGGTGGTTGGAAAACAGCGGCAGGTCCATCCCAGCTGCCACCCCCCCTTTCAGCTGCTCTGCTCACTGGTGCTGCCCTAGAGGTGACGAAATTCAGCGTGAGCAAAAGTCAAGTTAGCTATCACATTCTAGGAATCCTGTGTGAAATTCCAGAGGGTGTTTCTTGAGTTTTAATGTTTGTCCTCATGTTGTATCCCCCTACCCCAGATGCCTAGGAACAAGAAAAGGCACTTCAGTGGGCAAACCACTCTGTAGCCCATCTACCCTCTCATCTCTTCCCATCCCATCACTGGGTTTGTGCTGCTGCTTCAGAGGCTTGGGGCAGGGCGTGATAACACATCTCATACAGTAGCTGTAGAATGCATAACATGGAAATCCTCTTTCCACACTCGTATTTCTCAGGAAATGGGTTTGTAAGATGACATGGCAGGAGTGCTGATTGTAGGTGGGACAAAGGGGTGTGACATTTCAGACAGCTTTGCCGGCGTTGAAAGATGGTAACGAGTTTGTGACAGAGAAGAGCTGTGCCATGGTGAGTGGAGGCAGCCCTGTGTGCTCTGTCTGTGCTGTGAGAGTGCATTTGTGTTCAAACTGAATGCTTTAGAAATGTGCTCATAGCATCAGCTGTGTTTGCATGCCAGGAACAATACTAAATTCAGTATGAAAATAATTCAGATCATCTCCAGTACCCATTTTCTGCTGGTGAAGATTATGGTACTTAAGAAAAAAAAAATCACGTTCAAAATATAAATGGTTCTAAACTAATGGGATCAAATTCATTATATTGAGCTTAATTGCAACTTCATGGCTCCAGATTTATTCCAATCTAATTCTGTTAATACCAAAGCTAGAATAATAAAGTGATGAGTCAGGTCTATTGTTTGTAAATCTCCACTAGAGATCATTAGCTTGTATACAACTGCATTAAAATTTAAATGACATGCTGCTGTAATTTTTTCGCTTGGTTTGAGAAAATCTGCATATGTTGGAGTCTCTGGGTAATTTAAATTGAAGTAGTTGAGAAAATGTGTAACAGTGATATGAGGAATGTAGTCAAATCTTAATTGTCTTTAACAGCTCAGCACAATTTGTAGTAATGTATGTAGGTGAGTCATCAGTTCTGTCACCCTGTCAACATGGTGAAACTTTAAAGAAAGCTGTAGTGTGGTGCAAAAGATGCTTTGAATCAATTTAATTGCTGACTAGGGTAAACAACTTGGGTGTAATACTAAACAGGCATACAGAAAACTGCTGTGAGAGGTTCCAGCTGAGAACCAGAGTTGTAAGCAGTGGAAATGTTGAGTGAGGGTGTTTTATTTCAGTGTGGTAGTGTGGAGAAATGGTGGTGAGGCTTCAGCATGCTGGGCACAGTTCGAGGAAAGATGACAGGGAGTACTTCACACAAATGTAACTGGTAAATTGTCCTACACAAATGAGTATGTCACACAAAATGCAACTGGTAAAAAAGAAGCCAATGGGAGAAGGGCAGAGAGGGCAGTCAGGCAACCAGGGACCCTGGGTTCAGCACATAGTGCCAACATTTTGGTTCTTTGCATGCTCCTTATTCATTCTCTTCCCTTTTCCCTCTCCCCCTCTCATCCTTGATTAGCTAACCCAAAATAATAATAAAAAAAAGTGTTTAAGAACAGCTGTGAAAACGTACAAGTTTGAATTTTAGGATATTTTAATCAGTATGATTAGGTTTCCCACCAAGAAATCTCCTCATCTGCTATCATGCTATTAAGGCAGAAATGTGTAAATGAATTAAAGGAATTGGAGGAGGTTTACCAAAAATATCTTTGACTTCCTGCCCCCGTTTCCTGAGCAATAAGGGCTTGTTCACAGCCATAAAGGCTGTTAGAGGTGTGTACCTATGCATGCTATTTTATATGCCCGTTTATGAAGCACATCTCATGAAGAGATAAAATGCAAGGAATTGTTTCAGCATGTTTCAGGTGCCTGTTGCAATAGTTGTCTGCAGTGGTTCGTCCTTGAATGCTGAACTTTCCTTCAACTTTTTCTGTTATTACTTTGTCTATAAATCTGTCCATAACCCCTGAAAAACACTGTCTTTGAACTCCAGTGCATCTACTCAGTGAAATTTTCATCCAAGCTTTAATCTTCTCTCACCTTGATATATTTTAACCCCCCTCTTTATGGGCTGGCACACAAGCTGAATTTAATGGTGATAAATGTGTTTCTGAGATTAAAAGCTATAAAGTATACATTACAGATTAATCTGAGCCAAATCTTCATTACCAACATGGTAAATTTGGGGAAGTTTGATCAGGGAGGAGCCAAGGAACCTATGGTTATAAGCTTAGGCTCATCTATGATGTCAAGCACATGGTTTTGTTTGTTGGTTTTAAAGAGTGTCTATGAATTTTTGGTGTCTTTGTTACTACAGAACATTTAAATTACTACTGAAGCAACTGTCTCAATTTACCTTCACACTGTTTTCAAGAGCAAAGCTTGAGATGTGGAAGTATCTGAGGGGAGAAGAGCAAACAAATCAAGGCCAGAAAGGAAATCTTCCAGCCCATCCTCCTTATTTGCATTTTCCTGATGCACATAGGGAATGAATTCATGTGCCTTTTTTCTTTCAGAAAGGATGTGGTCACTGGTTTTGCCTATGCTCTTTGTCACCGTGCAAATTGATCAAGATACGGCAAAACAAGTTTATTACACAGCTTTGCTGCATTTTAAAAAAAAGCCACTTGTTTGCTGTTAAAATTCCTTATTATCTGACCGTTTTGCAGTTTCTGAATCAGATAGAGCAGTACAATTTAGTATTCTAAATTGCAGAAATAGCGTGATAAAATGTTTTAAAATATGAGTCATACCCTTGGTTTGGGTGGTGGAAATTGGATTATTATGATGCATATGTACATTTAAATTAGCAGTTGTAATTCAGAAAAAGATTTTCAGGTGAGTTTCCACAGTAAGGTGTGCTTGTAGATTTTGCCTGGGCCAGATTTTGTACTGTGCCTGTTCTTCATATGAAACGTGATGGGTCAGGGCCCTTTTTTGGGTGGATCATAAACCTTCCTAGATGGTAAGAACTATTAGAGACCATGAGGAGCTTCTCAGAGGGGTTGCTGTAGGTACAGATGTGTATGACGATAAATATAGCTTTCCTACAAATGTACACAGACAAATTACTTTTCTAAGAACACTCCTGTAACCAGTATGATTTAAAAAATGTTTAGGCATATGCTTAAGCCTACTAAATTAAAATATTTAGGAGTGAATTTTAAGCCTGTGTTGAATTAATTGAATTTAGACTCTGGTGTTCATGGGTCAGGATCAGTTGTCTGAGTGTTGTGTGTCTATCTCCCAGGAGATTACAAACTCTGAACTGCAAAAAAGACATTGCATGGAGCTGTGTATTTGTGCTTAAAGGACAGATTCTTTATTCAACCCATAACAAGAGGCCACTGGCTTTGGGGCTTGGTTTTGGTTTGTTTTCATTCCATTCTGATTTTCAACCATTTTCCTCTCAAGAAAGCACAGCTGGAGAGCATTAACTGAAAACAAATGATGTTGCAGGATATCTGCTTGTTCACTGCTGCTTTTTCAGCTTAATTCTGCTAAATGCTGCTTGATTGAAGTTTTGAACTGCCCCTAACTACATTTAACACTTAAAAGACAAACCTGTAAATCAATTCTCCCTTCCCAACCCAAGGCATGCAGAGGAGAATGCGGGGAGGATTACCCTTGAGTCCTTCCCTCTGTTCAAACCTTTCTTCCCTTCCTTTCTCTCTTTAACATATTAAATTTCAAGTGCTGAATTTTTGTGGGATGCGGGTGAGCTCAAATACAGGGCGGTGTTTGTGTTGTTTTTGTATTTCACCTTCCCCACCGTGCCTGCTAAAAGCAAGGGGCGGGTGTGGACAGCACAAAGCTTTATTTGTGCTGGCAGACAACTGCTGGAGACAGTGTCTCCTTATCAGCCGTGCCTGATAACACAAAATCTCCCCCATCTGCCACCCGTGAGCTTTGGAAGAGGCGAGTGCTAAAGCTCCCAGCTGCCTGGGAAGGGACTGCTGGTGGGAGGCGGGGGTGGATGGATAAACCTGTGACTTAGGGAAAAATGACAGTGCTCTCCTGAAAATCACACTGTGCCCTTTGGAAATGCAGAATTCTTGAGAGAGGTGATTGCTCTGGATCACCTGCACCGTGATTTAAATGTGATTTCTAAGGTGCTTCACTGGTTTAGGCTGCAGAGCTTAAAGACATCTGTGGGGAACATAGATAAGTGCTATCCTTTGTCCGAGTTTTCATTGCTATTAGGAGATTTATTAGCATTTTTTATGGCTGGTCATAGCCTGTGTTCTTTAATATATTATTTGCAATTTCCTTTCTCTAGATTGTGCCATTTGAGGAACACAACTCAAATTTTCCATCAGTTGCATCAGGGAAGCCATAAATATGTCACAGGGGGTGTATTTATGTACCCTATTATGCATTGGAAAGAAATTGGCCTGTACTGTGTAAAATTAAAACAATAATTAGGCTTTGACACAAAGGTTGGAAGGAAAACTCCTGGCTTACATATATTTGTGTGCTTATTGTGTGTAATAATTAAATGGTAGTTAGAAATTTCTGCATACTCTAAATCACCTTAATGGAAACACTTAGGCAACGTTACCTCCTAGCAGGCGTCTTAATAACCGGAGGAGGGATGAAAATTTAGGGAAAAGGATTTAACAAAGCCTGCTGCAGTCTGTAGTACAGTGGGCACTCGGTGAGCACTGTGCCCCTGGTAGGGGCCAGAGGATTGTCCCTCAAAACAGGGAGAAATAGCTGAGTACTGACAAACCATAGAGAAGCTTTCCCTTCCCACATTTTGGATGTGGAAGTCCCACCAGGCCCATTGTAAGGTTGATGCCTTGTGTCCATTTGGAGCACATTCCATGGCAAGGGATCAGTCTCTGTGGGACACCGTCCCGCTGAAGATCACTATGGTCACTGATCTTGGCAAAGTATGAGGTAAAAATAGAGCAATTAAAGGCAGTGCTGGGTAGAACTGGTGTACTGCTGACTTAGCTAAAGACTAGGGGGCAGGGAGGAGAACAGGACAATAGCCAAAAAGTACAGAAAATACAGAAAACATTGTGCCCATGTGTGTTGATTTGGCACAGCCTGGTTTTTGGTAGCCAGGTAGGGCCACAGAAGTGCCTTTTGTGAGAAACTGCTAGAACCTTCCACCGTGTCTGACAGAGCCAATCCCTGATGGCTCTGAAGATGGAAATGCTGCTGGCCCAATTAGAGAGGTTGCTAACACCTCTGCGATGACACATTTAAGAAGAAAATCAGAACAGCACTAACACAGCTTTTTCTGGGGTGTTGAGGCGCTGCCGCGGGGCCATCCCGCCGCGGCCCGTGGCGATGGGCCACAGCCAGCACCATGTCAGTGCAGCCCGGGGCCAGCCCTGCCTGCCTGCCCGCCCCAGGCAGCCCCACCGGGGGCAGAGGGGCAGGGCCAGCAGCGGAGGCTTCTCCCTCCCGGCCCTGCATGGAGAGAGGCCTCAAACAGCACCGGCGCCGTGGCGGCCGCCGCTGCCGCACGGGGCAGGCGGGGTCACCGGGCCAGCGGCACAAACGTGGTGAGCGACTCCCCACACGGGACTTGGACAGGATCGGCCTCTCCGCGCTCCGAGATCCTGCAAGGGTCTTGGAACTGGTTGGCAAAAGTACCTACAAACAGCAGGTTTTCTTCTAGTCAGAAAAGAGGAGGAAGTGAAGACGTGTGAGGGAAACCAGCATGGCAACACCAAGGTCAGTGCGAAAAAGAGGGAGAGGAGGTGCTCCAGGAGTCAGAGCCAAGATTCCTCTGCAGGCCGTGGTGAGGACTGTAATGAAGTAGGCTGTAATCCATGTAATCCATGAAGTCCACAGGGGATGCAGAATCCACTCGCAGCCCATGGGAAAAGTGCTCACACCAGAGCAGGGGCATGCCAGAGAAACAAATCTGTGATCTAGTGGGAGACCTGAATGGAGAGAGAGGGCCCCTGCTTCCAAATTAAGGCAGCCTGTCCTTAAAAGACTGCACTCCATGGACAAGTGACCCACGCTGCAACAGTTTTGGGAAGACATTTTGCCTGTGGGGGGGAGCCCAAGGATCCTCATGGTGCACCACTTCGGCAAGGTGGGATGTGTCGCAATGCACCTACACAATAGATCACATATACATTTTATAGACCTTTACAAATTAGTACATCTGACCAGGATGTCCCAATGGGAGGCTTGGATGAATGGTGTGCTGTTCCCTCATCTCAGGAATTCTGCCCTGGGTGGGCAGAATGTTAGTTTACAGGATATGTTCTAGAGAGGACCTTGGTTTCCCGAGATAGTGCAGGGTTTTCCAGCCTCTTACTACAAGGCCTTTAGGATGTTTGGTTTCCTGGCCTAACAAAACGCTAGGACTGTGCTAAGTTATAAGACTTAAGGAATTACAAGTATGCATGCTAAGAATACTGAGGATACAGAAAAGTTATATGAAAGGTATGTAAAAGAAAAGGCAAAATATCATCTTGGCATCAATGGCATAGCAAAAGAAAGACTCCTCTCCCTGAGCGAACAGAAGGTCTCGAGTGATGAACTGACCAAAATCCCCATGCCCTGTCCCCCGGTGCTATCAGTGAAAAAGGGGCTGCAGGGGAAAAGGTGTTGTAAAGGCCTATTTTACTTCTTATTATCCTCCACTGACTCTGTTAATAATAAAATTTTCCTTATACCTTTAAATTTGAACCTGTTTTGCCCTTAGAGTGTTTTCTCCCAGTCCTTAACTCATGTGCCCTTCTTTAATTTTTTCCTGTCTCCTCTGCTCAACTATGGCATAAAAGGGTGAGCAAATGATTTTTGTGGGTGCCTGGCATTTGGCCAGTGTCAAACCATGACACCAGGTAGGAGACAAACAGTGGCATCAGGATATGAACAGTGGCATCCTGCTTTTTCCTCCTTTCCAGCCTCCTCTCTGTGCACCAGGCTGCAGCACTTCTGCAAGACTTTAGTTGCCTTTCTTGAGGCATTGTGGCTTCAGCTCCTTAATGAGCTGGCTCATTCCTTGTGAGATAAGCAAAGTTAGGACTGGAGAGATGTCCTTCACTTACTTAACTGTGTGCACTCATATCTCTGTCTCCTAACACTGTTTTTTGGCTGTTTGTTTTTTCTTTTTTTTTAAATCTGATTTAGAAACTGCCTTTCAGCAGTTGGAAACATTAACATGGATTGCTAAATATAAGTGCTTTTTAATAAGTTTAAGGCCAAAACTATTGAAATATAAGGTAGCTCGGTGTCTTAGGTATGTATATAAAATAGCTAAAAAATAATTCTTAAGTTCTGGTGACATCATTCTTATAAAAACTTCCTTTGTCTTTCACCCAGCTTTAATTTTGCTGATTGTGGTTCCCCCTCCCAGTCATCTCTGCTTTTATGAGATAAAAATACGTTCTTCATAGATTAATGAAAGCCATCAACATGAGGTGCTGTTAGAGCTTTACAAATTTATTTTTAAAAATAGTACGGTCATTTGGCAAATAAGTGTTGTCTGCTAAGAGCTGCTTTTTTGTGTGAGCCATATGTAACATTGCAGTTAATAACATTTAGTGTTATCAGCTGCTAGATGACTTTATCTCAACTACAAAAGCCTGTTTGCAGAGAGGAGGCAGCCTTGCTGGAGTGCCAGATTGTTAAATAACTACAGGTTGCCAAAACTAAATGAACTTTTCAGCTGGTAATGATGTGCAAATTGCTCTCAGAAATGTATGTGCACTGGAGGAATGCTCACAAGCACAGGGTTGTGTCTGCTACAAAGGTTTCTTTGCCTTTGTCCTTAACCCAGCAGTGACACCAGTAGAATGAATAAATCCATATGTATAGTAACACAGTTACTTTGTGTTATTAATAGCTGAATAGTTACTCAATAGCTATTTCAATTATTGTAATCAACCAAATATATATTTAAGCGATTTTTAAGTTATTAGCTATTTTGTTAAATAGCCATTTGAGCTGAATTGTGGTGCTCTTGGTGAAATGCAGCTCTGGGTAAGAGGGGCTAAAGTGTGCCCCGGGGTGTGACTGTAGTGTTTGGAAAGGAAGGTTTGAAAATGGGCCTTTTTTAAAACTACTGGTACCAAAAGGGGAGACACAGGAATTAAACTCTGATGTGTCAATTAAGCAGTAGTTTTTAAATTGATTTTATTATTTTTTTGAAAAATATTTTCCTGTAATGTGGCAGATATGAGGATCTGCCTTTGGGTGAAGAGGTCTCAGACTAAACTTCCAATGCGAAGGTGATTAGTTAATGTTCAGGAAGGTGGCTGGAGTTGGCCCAGGCACTGGGGCTGTGTTACCCAAAAGCTGCAGTTTCTCTCCGGGTGCTGCTGCAGCCCAAAGGAAGTGCTGGGTTTCCTGTGCAAAGCTTGCTCCCTTGCCCTGGAGTGTCTCACCTTGGATTGCTTAGCCTGGTTGGGAATTCAGTACAAAGGGCCATTCTTGTGAATCATGTTTTCTTAGCAATTTTGCATTCCAGCTCAACAATTCATTCCTCCTTTTTTCTAATGCAAGGACTTTACTGGAGTTCACATAACTTTGGAAAAAATGGTTAGTTCAGGTTCCTCTGGGGGCCTTGACTGTTCCAGTTCCAATCCATTGGGGGTTGTTTTAAAAATACAACTCTTGGTATGCCTAATATGCATGAGAATTAGTGGAATGTTCTGACAAACAGTTAATATTCCTGAATTTAAAAGTTTTTCAAAGGTAAATATTTAAAGGTGTGAAAGAAAGGCTTTTTCTGTAGCCAAGTTAAAACTAATGACGTGTCTTCAGAGTATTCATCTTCCCATCTCTTGCATTATTAGACCCTTCTCAGCAGTATTTGTATGATCTCAAATGAAATCATTTTGGAAATACGATTTGAACATTTGAATGTGCTGTGGAGTGTTTTGGGTGCGTGGAGTCTGTGTGTGTGTTGCAGGTGGCATGGCAACATCCTCAGCTTGAGCCAGTCCTTTCTCCCCTGGCAGGACTGAGTTACTCGTGGTACTTTTATTCTGGCTTTGTAAAATACATATTAAAAATATGAGATGTGGTGAAAGGGGAGTGCCAGCATTAAGGTACGCACCAAGTGGTTAGTAATGGTTCTGTCAAGTTAGGCTGCCTGAAAATTGTCAGTCTTTCATTTTAAAGTTCTACCTTTGTCCCATAAACTGTTTCAAAACTATTTCTTTTTCTGAATTTAATTTTTATTTATTTAGGACTATGCACAGCTACACACATTTTTAACTTAAAGTGCTATTATTACAATTTTTTTCTCAAGTTCTTACAGCCAGCACTCCAGAAAACATAATTTTTATTTCGTATTGTAGGACTAACCTGTTCTGAATTTGTTGTAGGTTTGAACGGCTGTCGCATAGAATAAAAAGAATATAGTTCAATTTTCAAGTTGCAAAAACACATTTAGTATGTGCAATTTAGCAGCTGTTGCAAATACTTGAGGGCATTTTCTTCAGCATTTGAAAATTCCCTATAGAAATGAGACAGGAGACATTCATTTAGCATTTCAAGCTTGAAAAATAATTTAACCTTTCCTTAAATTGTGTTTTGAAATTTGGGATTAACACTGTGACTGGCTGCACAGATGGTTACATTTTACATATTCCTTTGTCTAGGGGAAAAAAAGAGACCACATGGTCAGTTAATGGCTTTAAACACTCCTAAGTTCTCATTTTGTATCTTCCTAATGGGACCTCAGAGGTTGTGGGAAGATACTCAGAAAATTGCTGCTTATGGTGTAAGACTTGTAAGGTGTGTTGTATTGTGTCCCAGGACTCAGGAGCTATTTTTGTTCCTGCTTATTAATCCTGGTTAATGAATTTTACAGCTTCATCCCTTAAGATTTAACATGCATAATTCTGCTGTGGAAAAAATGAAAACTACGATCATTGATGTAGAGAAAATGTTGCTTTATTAATGGAATGTGGGGGCTCTTACTTTGTAATTTTTAATAGGTAAAATTATCAGTGAGGTGTATTGTCAAGAAGTAGACTCCATCTCAAGTCACTGAAGTGCTTATAAGCTAAAAAAGCTTTTTAGTCTTTCAGAATGCTTTCTAAGCTTTTTTGCAGCCACTTTGGGGAAATATCATAGTGAACCGTGGACGACACAAATCAAATGTGGTGCTGGGATAAATGATGGAAAATCCATTAAGTCAGTGGTGTGTCACCAGAGCAGACAATTCTAGCATATAAAACCAGTCCTTAACTGGGTATTTTGTGCTTTGTAATGATTTTTTTCCCAAGTAATTTTAAAAGTTATCAGCTAACAGATTGATAGATTAACACAGAATTACAGAATAAAGTCATGGAATGGTTTGGGTTAAAATAGACCTTAAAGGTCATCTGGTTCCATGCCCCTGCCATGAGGGGACGCCTTCCACTAGTCAGTGTGTGTAAATCTGCACGTGGCACATAAAACAGATCTTGTTAAAACGACTAAGTGCTGTGCAATGTTGAGCACTTGTAAGAAATCTGTCAAGTTTATAAAATGTTATCACTACAATATAGGCGCAGTACTTTTTTCCCCTCCATTTAAAAGTGCTAGTAAGGTTTTTAAGGCTACTACTCTTCTGTCATGTAAAGAAGAAAAGTTTCCTTTAATCTTTTAAGTTCTTACCCTTTTAAGCCAGCATGTGCAACAAAATCCATCTGGCTGGAATTCTTAAAGATAGCGGTAACTGGTACAACACTTAACAGCTTTATTCCAGCTCCTGTGGCAAAAGGATTTCCATTGCCAACACAGCAGTCACAGAGATGATTCTTGCTCCTATTGGGTGGAAATTTTATGATGTTCCTGCAATTCTGTGCGAGCTTTGCAGGCCAGGATGGGATATAGGGGTGAGATGGTTTGAGATGCTGGGGATCAGTGTTTGGGTGTCCAGTCTCAAGTGCTGTCAGCAAGACATTTCTGGCAGATACTTAATTCACTTTGATTGAATTAAACTTATGACATCTGAAGATGTTGTTTATATATTTCGGGGGTGTTTGTGTGCATACATATGGGAACACACACTCTGCCTTCCAGTCAGCCAAATCCTCCTCCACTAATTTATTCACAGAGGAAAATATTATGTTTCTTCTAGATTTTTAAGGGTGTTTTGTTTAGTTTTTTCTTCCAAGGGACTTCCTAGAAAGACAGGCTAAGAGAGTGTTGCAGGAAAAGCACTGTTGGCTGACAAGTTTGGTTACCCCTAAGTGCCATTTCCAGTTCCTAGGATGCAGAGGGAGCTGGGATGTAAAGGTCAGAAGTTTCCAGTGTAGTTCATGTTAACACAACATGATGAATGTTGTGCTATAAACACAGTGGAATCTCCCTGTCTTGTTTGAGGTCTGGAAATGTAGTAACTTCTCATCCTTGGCAGAGTGGCCTGAGGAGTGGTTTGGCATTATTGTTTTAAACCTCGCAGAGAAAGAAGCTCAGTGTGAAACTTTGCATCCCCTTACTATGGGGGAAGTGTAGAAAATTCTGCCTTGGCTTCTATTGATTACCTTAATTGCCTCAAGATACAAAGGTTTTCCCAATACCATTACTATCTTTATGACTGATCGATAGCATATAGAATCTCTTTTAATAAACAAAACATTTTCTGTAAATAGAGATGCTGAAAAATTAACTCTTTCTTTTCTTTCTCCTGTTTCTCCAGCGGAACCCCTGCCTTTAATGGACTTGTGCCGAAGATCAATTCGTTTTGCTCTTGGCAGAGACCGCCTGCATGACATAGAAATTCTACCTTTGCCTCTGTCTCTGAAAAATTATTTACAGTACCAATAAGACGTCTAGAACCCTCTGGCCTCACATGGGACTTCATCAATGCAAATGGCAGAAAATTGTTTACAGCAAAATATAAATCTTTGTGATGGACACTTAAGCGTTATTTAATTTTTAATGTATTTTTTTTTCTGAACCAGTGAAAGCAGATCACTGTGGGGGACTACTAAAGAATGTGAAAACATTAATTTGATTGAGGTTCATGTGTTACCTGTTGCCTGTTGTGTTTACAGTCCTGAAGGCTATAATTCTCATCTCCCATACATTGATTGGTTTATCTTTGTTGCCTCTGGTAAATGCCAATAGAAAATATGACCTGCAAAATTCACTGTTATGCAGACAGAGCATTTTTCAATATTATGATTTTCATTTTTCTTTCTCTCTGCCACACTTTACTCCAATAAATAAAAATAAATTAGCAAAGGAAAAGTCTTGACAGTAACTTCTGAAAAATATTTAAACCTTGGTATGCAGGGTTGTTGAGAGTTCTGCGTGTTCAGTACTCAACATAATTAGGCCTGTAATATCTAAAAGCTCTAATGTGTAAAAAAAGCAGATCACTGTCTAAAAGAAGATAGTGTGGTTTAAAAACATGAGAGGAAACAAATGGTTTATGTGTCAGATCAGTTTCTGGACTTGGTAACAGTAAGGTGCAGTTCATTGTTTTCAAGACCAAATCTAGTCCCTCCAAAGTTCTGCAGTTTATAACAAAGTGCTCATTGTCCCAAGAATTTAGGATATTCATATTTTAGGAAGCTTGTCACTTTTTTTTTTTTTAAAACAAATTTATAATTTTTATGTGGTATGAACTCTAAGTACTTTGTTTTCTTTTTAATGTATGTGTGGTTATAATGTTTATTTATCTGTTTAGCGTCTGGAGTTCTCATTTAACTGTTTCCCATCTTGGGCTCACTGATTCTGTTTTTTTCCCCAACTCCATCTGAAATGTATCAGTTTTTCAGGCTCATCCCTTTTTTTTAAGATGCTGCTTTCTGTTTGCGTTTCTTACATGTTTCAAGTTATCTGCCTGAATCAGTTATCTAGTTTTTAAACTGGAAGTTGTTGTTTTGGCAGAATGTCAAATGTTTAGACTGAGCTGCCTTCAGCATATTTTAATGTGAATTTACTGATGAATGAGGAGAAAATTTCTAATAAAGTCTACTGTCCAAAGTAAAACTCTGATCTCCTTTGATGAAGTGTTAAAACTGCTCATAGCCCAGAGCTGAAGTTTAGCTCCTTGTGCAGCTTTGCAAATGTTTCTGTTTGGTTCTTCTGTGGGATTGCTGCTCTGGGCTCCTGTGTGAGCTACATGGCAGGCAGTGGCCTGTCCCATTCTTGATTTATCCCATTCACCCTGACTGTGGCCATGCTTTTGCTTTCAACACCATTCTGGTCAGATTCCTCTGAACAAAACCTCACTTCTGTGCCAGGCTGTGCTTTGGGACTTGGTGCTTTTGAGGCAGGTTGGAGATTGACTGCTGTGCACTGATGATCCAGGCAAAACCACTGACCCACAGGCGTCTGCCCTGCTCTCAGTCACCCCTGGGACACAGAATTACAGTTCCAGCTGGAAAAGAGAAATGTGAGATACAACACAAGCAAGAGTGGAAGCAACAAGGGCAAGGTAACACAGGGATGTCAAAAGTTAAATAACTAATATTTGATTGTCTGGGCTTAACTGTAGGCTTCAGCATGGAATTATTTTGGACTTGCTTTCACTTAAGGTCAGAGGTACATACTGCATTCCTTCCCTTAATCTTACAAAAGGGAAGAAACTACAGCAGTGATCCACATTTCTTACCTTTCCTGCTTGCTTTATTTTATGTAAACCTTTTGTCTCAGTAGGTGCACTGGAAGAAGGAACTATAAAAGTACAATAGTTCACACAAAAGGCAGAACAAAGGTGTGTCAAGTGATCTGTCATAAGCAAGGTAAGCAGCTGTTCAGGAATGGCAATTCTGGTAGATTTGATTTTTCCACCACCAAAGTCCATGCTAGGTAAGCATTCCCTAAAATTAGTGTTCTACTGTGTGTAGCTACAGACTTCATATTCCTTTGAATAACTGCAGTGACACAACTGTTCTTTCACTTGACCCAGACCAACAGCTTTTTAATGTTAGGGTAAAGAGGGAATTGATATCATAAGACAAATTAATGGTGCCTCGGTGTGTTAATTAACCTAATTGCTTTACAGTTGCATTGGAATTTTAGTTGGTGCCTCTTCTGTGATGGTTTCTCTAAACCAAACATCCTTACTTTAGCTTTCAAATATTTTTTCTAACTCTTAATGTCTTCCAAGGCATGATAGTTCTACAGGAATGATTATTTTATTCTTTTACTGTTTCCTAATTACATATTGTGATGCTGTGGATGGTAGATACACTCCTCCACATGGTATTAGGGCCATGTTCTTGGGGATCAAAGTCTGTTTGATACATTTTTCTTGGTCTGCAGAAGCCTTGTAATGAGACTGCACCATGGAGAATATTAATGATACTTCAGTGTTCTTCTTAACCATGCCTGTGCAAATGGATTCTCTTCCAAGAGGGTTTATAGGAAACACAGAGGACAGGTAAGGATGAATCAAGCATTGAGGCTAAACAAGTGGTCAGAGAATCTCCTCACAAAGAGTACCCAGGAAGAGTCTTCTCTCTGCCAGTGAGCTCCAGCCTGGGTGCTGTGTCTCTCACATTGATTCTCTAGGCTCCCTTTACAGAAATGCAAATGTTTTTTACTGTCTGCTTCAGGAGGGAATTGAGCAATCATTTATAAAGTGGCCATGCATTGGCTTTTGCCCAAATCAGAAATCAAACACTAAGTTGTTACCTTCCTTCAACCAAAGCAGTTGAAACTTCTCAGAATCTCTATCCTGGCCACCTAAATGCAGGAAGATCCCTACCCAGAGGTCCACTCTGGGGAATATCTGACAGTGAGCGTGATTACTTACTACAAAGCTGCACTACTTTGAGATCTGGAGTGAGATCTTCCTTGCCTTCATATTTTCAGTTTCCAGCCACTTCTGCCTTTCATCACATGAAAAAACAGACAGTCCATGTGATGGTTTTCAGCTTTCACTGTGTCCCTGTGCCTGAGCAGGAGGAGTGCAGTTTCTCTAGACATGATGTGGAAGTGAATTTCAGAATCACAGAATATCCTGGGTTGGAAGGACCCACAAGGATCATTGAGTCTGACTCTCAAGTGAATAGCCCCCTGGTTCCAGTGATCAAACCCACAGTCTTTTATTATTAGAACCCTGCTCTGACCTTTTATTATTACACTGTGCTCTGATCTCACACCCAGTGTTTCCCATGGCTGGTAGACTGAGGTGAGCAGAAGCTCTGTAATGCAAAACAGAGGAGTTTAGTGGTAGTATTTGAAGGAAAAGGGTGCATGCCTGGGAGCTGCAACCACATTGCTAGCTCTGTGATGGGTGCATTCTAATTAGTGGGTTGCAAAAGGAAATATTTAACCTAATCTGCATTTGGTTCTCTAAAGTGACCCCTTCCTAGGAATTATTCCTGGTTCAGAATCCCTTCTGTTGTAACTGTGGTTAAGAATTGTGGGGGACATGTATCATAGCTTCTCTTGCTTACTTTCTCAGTATTGCCATTCTTCAGCCTTCTGCAACTCATGTGAGGTTGGGGAATTGATTTATCCCCCTGGAGGTGCTGCTTTGGTGATCATGATTCACAGATGTTATAACCTGAGTGACACACTCAGCTTTTACTGAAAATGTAATTTTGTAACACCTACATTTGAAGTCAAATTTGAGAAGCCACTGTCCTTTGATGTAGCAGCTCTCACATGTAGCCTGCTACTAGGCTGACAGTGTGTGTTCTACAAAGGCTTTATTTCTGCCTCAGACTGGGGATGTGTTGAAATGTCTGCGTTCTCATCCAGAGACAATGTAGTACAATCTGTAGGGAAATCATGAACTTTTATTTTAGTCTTTACATGTTGTCTTTCTGGTGTTTATGTTTTAATATCAACAGATAAACTCTTGCTGTATGTAGGACCTAACTTTGGAGCAGTTTGTCAGTGTTCACTTGGAGCTGGGAAAAGCTGTTGCAGAGCAGACATGTACAAATCATTTAAGTGTTTTTGATAGTTATAAAAGAGCAGCAAGCCAGAAATGCTATAAAATGTCCTTCTCATTGCCATTACAGTTGGTATTAAACTATAACCATATGTTCTCCTGTCAGTGGCAGGCACTGCAGAATGAGCTCTGTATCAGCTCCAGCAGAGCTCATTCAGGTGCAATTCCCACTGACATCAGTGGGAGATCTGCCTGAGTCAGCACTGCAGCTTTTGGTTCCCATGTAAAGATCCCCAAACATTTCCAATACATTGTCTTGAGCCATACTTTATTATATGTAAGCAACGTCAAGCAGATGGTTTCTGCAGCAGTTTCTCTAATTTGGCAAAACATGCTGGCAAGTGTAGTTAGGTGAACGTTGTGAGAATGTTGAACAAAAAAATGTGTCTCGTTGAGGCTGAGAGCACTGTTCAAAGGGGAAGCCAGACTTCTTGGTTCCTTGTTGATGGTTTTCCATTTATAAACCTTTAGAATCTTAGTGGGTTTTATTCTGTTTGCTTAAAGGAATGTAGGATCTTTATCCACTCCTGATTATGTCAAAAGAATGTCTGATGATCCTGAAGTAGAAATCCCTTTGTTTACTTTATTCAAAAAGACACTGAAAGACCTCCTTCCTCCTTGGGAAATGATCTCTGTAGACATACATGGGAAATACACAACACACACCAGCCTGGATGCCCCACCAGGTCCTGGTTTTTTTTTCTTTTTCTTGAGGTAGCAGCTGTTGCTTTAGAGAAGACCTCAGTGTGTTCTGCAGGCATTGTCTAAAATAGAAACATTTTGAAACATCTGCAGCAAAGCCAAACCCTGCTGAAGGTATGTTAAAGTAAATTTGGGTGTACTGTGGTGGGGGCAGAGAACAAAGGATCAGAGCTTAGGGGTTTGCCTTGTTTTCTTTTTCTATCCCCACTATAGAGTACAAGTAAATTCAGAGGGGAAAGGAATAAAGAAAAGCTGTGTATGCTTCCATCGCCATCAGGTGTTTGGTGTTCATGTTTAAAGCTTAAGAATCTTCCCCACTAAACCTTTGTTGCACAGCCTTAACATCCCAAGGCTCTACCACTGACTGCTCCAGAAGCCTCTGAATGTCCCTGGGCTCTGCAGATGTGTGTAATAGCACCCATTTCCACATCCTGTCCTGGTAGACCTTTATTCGTTAACTTCTGGGCAAAAAGCACAGTTGCTCTGTCATCACTGGCACTGCAGGAACATGTGGGGGTGCCCAAACCAGCTGCCATCCTCAGCAGTGTGAGCCCAGGCCTTGGCAGAGCAGAGCTCAGTGTGGGGCAGTCCCAGTGCCAGGGACAGCAGCACGAGCACATCTGCAGCCCGTGCTGGATGGCTGAGCTCTCATGGCTCTGCATTTCAGTTGGGAGGCAGCTTTGCAAATCTTGCTTCAAACAGGTGTCAGGATCAGGTACTTGCAGTTTCGTTTGTGTAGCTGTGAAAATCTGTAAGGTGTATATAGGCTCTGATCTCTGCAGATGGCAGTAGATGTAAAAGCAGAGCTCATGTTTTTGATAACTGTAACATATTAGGGGTGCTTACACTGGAGACAGGTATGTTGGATTTTCATGTACTGTTTCTCTGCCTTTTGAAAGCTACACCACGAAAGGCAGATGTCTTCAGACTTCTAAGGAAAAGCAAACAAAACACATAAATGAGCTGATGTTTTATTTCTGCCAGTCCTCATGTATGACAAATGCTGCTGCCAGTTTTGAATATCAGTCACCAGCCAGCATCACAGAGGCACTTAGCTGAGATCAGAATCTTCTCAGTGGTGCCTGCATTGGTTTCCTCCATATTTACCTATTTTTTTAAAGAAGAAAAAGGTATTTTACAAAGTTATTCAAATTGCAAGTTTAATCTGAAATTACACTATTCTAATGAATAAAATGCTTATAGCACACTTAAGACTCAATTAGCAGAGACATAAGAAAATGCTCAAGAAACTGCTGAACACATACCTGGGAAACCAGTGAATGTTTTTAATGGGAAGTGGTTCAGCCTTTTCTCATTTTACTGAGAAAATCAGGCAAGTGCACTGCTGCTTTTGTAGCAAAATGTGAACAGCTGTAAGGCATGGGGCCAGAATTTCAGTGTATGCATTTGGAAGTGACTTCTCAAGCATAGTAAAGGTACCTGTGACATTGTTTTGGGGACTGAAGTTTTACTTTATTTGGAGATAACTTTTACCTTTTGGGCATTAAAAAGTTTGGATCCTTCTAAGCTATTCGATCAGGGCTACCAAAACCAACTCTCCCCAATAAATTAAGCTACCTGGGTAAACTTGGCCTAGCATTAAGTGCTGCTGGTATTAAAATGTTTCCCAAGTTGTACCATCTAATTGCATAAACAAACCCCCATTGGAAAAAGCCATCTAGAAAAGGAAAGGATGTTTTGACTATTAAATTGGCCTCCAGAAGTTCTGAGATGAAGTCCAAGTTGTGCCAGAAACTTTCATGTTCTTGATTATTTGCTGATTCTCCCTCCACCTCTGCCTCTACCATTTCCTGTGTACATCAAAGACAGCAGTCCAATTTTTTCCATTTTTCATGGACCCTAAGTTTTCATTATAAAAATAAAACCACCCAGTTCATTTATTCATCATTTCTAATCTAATCTTTTATCTCACTGGTGTGTGAGACTCAGGCTGTGTTTCCCAAGCTGAGCTTCATGAAAATCCATAATTTCATTCCTGTCCTCACCATCCACTTTGGGGAAATCATCTTTACTATTCATAAAGTGAAGCATCTTCACTGTTCATGACTCCAAGAGCCCACTCAAAGGATGTTGGGACACGTCACATTGGTGGCTTGCTGTTGGACTGACCTAATCAGGTTTTAATTTAATAACTATCCAGTTATTAAGATCCCCAAATGGCCTCATTCTGCACAAATACACAAAGACACAAGTGACCATTCCTAATTTGCAGCTTATACACCTTTTGTCTTGTGTGTTTGCCTTTTGTATGCAATTTCCCTTGACTCTTCTACTGGGGCTTCACTCTGGGAAACAGTGGGTACTTCAGCCTTCTGTGAGGCCAGTTTAATTTGCCTTTTCAGAAGGATCAGCAGTATTTAAAGTAAGAATTTGTTTCAGATCAAAGTTCTGTGCGCTGTCACAAGAGCATTGCACAAGACTGGAATAAATATGAATTTTAATAACAGAGCTGCTTAATGTTGAGGTTTAAAGCTCCATGCTCTCACATCATTAACCCTTCCCCACTAAGGAATGTTACACACAACTTTACTATCAGTGATTACTCTCACATAAAAATAAGAGAAATCTGTAGTTGTAATACAGAAACTTGCTCTTCTCTGAGATCCGTAACTTCCAGCTTCCTGCTGAATCTGAGCTGAAAAAAAGAGATCTAGAGAGGTTGGCTCCTTGCATTGCTTCGTATTCCCATCCGCCACAGAAGTGGGAACAAATATTTTTAATTGTCAAATAGCCGATGATAAATTGACTGCTGGGATAGGAACCTATCCCAGGATGTTGTGTCTTGTGCACTAAAAGATGAAATAAATGTTTTGGGTTTTTTTCCCAGAACTTTATCTCTCTAGAAAGATCTCCTAAACATTTATGTTCTGAACATGTGCTTCCCATTGGGCATGAGGAGATGCTTCTAATCCTTTTGAAATACCAGCCTTTTGGATCAGGCAACTTTGTGACTTTGGAAAAGGAGGGACGCTTTATATCATGTGCTCTTTTTGCTTATTTTCTCTTTAGTTAAGGCTTTAAATTTTGTTTGATTTCTGGTTTTGGAATTTATTTTTAGAATATAAAAATACTCTTTTTTTTCTTCTGTGAGTTTCCTTACTGAATCAAAAAGTTTTTATAGTCTTGCTATAATTACAGAATTTGGAGTGTCAAATTATGTCTTTTATGAGACCAGCTGAATGAAACTGAAGAGACACTTTCAGACACAGAAACATTTCACAGAAATACAAACACCAGTTTTCAAAATTAAATTCAGTATGGAAGTAGGCTATCCATCCTGACCTGTTTTCTTCCCACTCCCTGTCAGACTGTACCTGCAGGAAGGCTGAAGTGAGACCAGGATCTGTAAAATCTATGACTCTGCCTGTCTGCCTGAGGCTGAAGCTGACTGAGTGGGAGATGCAAAAGACTGAAATCTCCTTTTTTATCCCCTGAATCCCTGGACTCTGCATCTGTAAGATGCTTCTTCCCTTTGTGGCAACTTGGGGATCCTTCCCAACACGTTGGGCAGAGGAACCCAATGTTGTGTGTCAGCATCACATCAGGACATACCAAGAGCCAAAGATGTTGGGAAGAGATCTCCCTCTGGGCTGGAGTCAGAGATTAGGTCATTGTGGTTCCTTGGGAACATTTCCAGAGGTCCATACCCTTCGTGTTTTCCAGAATCCCACCATGGACATGGTGCAGTGAAATCTTGGTGGCCACAGTTCAGAACTTGGTAAAATTGAAATAAAGTTGAAGGGTTTGTCTGCTAAGGTAAGTGGTGATTTATAAAAGAAAGCAGAGTGGTATTCCACATGAGGATTTGGGATAGGTGATGATCCCAGTCCATAATCCTTCTGTTCATTCTCTTCTGGATGCTGCAGCCTGCTGGGTTGGGGGAACTGTTCCTTTACATTTCAGTTAAATTTTCTGTATTTCATTAATTGTCCATGGAAATCCGCTTTTAATAAAAAAGACAGTGAAGATATTGATGCTGTCACAGGTTGCATGGATTCACAGGTGTGTGTTCAGACCAAGGATTGTTTTGGAGGGAAGAAGCTGCACAAATCTTCCAGGAATGTCAGTCTGGGTTTTTCTTTGCTCCTAATTCTCCTTGGTTTGGAGGTACAAGGCAGCCCTGCACTGTATATCCCTTAAAAGACTTTTTTGGGGCGTAAAAGTTCCTTCCATGTTCTGCAATATTTACTGATAACTCAATTAAAGAGAATAATACCATATCAATGTGGTTTTAATTGGTTCATTTGAATTGGTTAATTAAAGCAAATCATTGGTAAGGGGTTTGAGCATTCCCTTGGTTGGAGCTGGCAGCTCTTCTTTATTGTCTCTTCATTCTTTTAATTCCTTTTCATTATTTCTTTGGTGATTACTGCAATTAGGATATACAAGTAGAACAGAATTTTTGCCCTGCTGTATTGGGAAATCCAAGTCCAATCCCCAAGCTCTGTGGAGAGATTGAAACGGGAAGGGGAGCCAGCCTCAAGCTGGGGTTTGGCAGCAATAACTTGGTGAGAAGTGGTTAAAGCCAATGCTGCTGGGTTTGGGTCCTCCCACCCAGAAATATTTTCCTGGTTAAAGAGAACTTGAGGAAGCAGTGGAATGTACTGGTGGGCCTGTGCTGGGACCTCCAAACCCTGGTCAGGGATGCTGGGCAGTGCCAGATCCACAGGAACACTATGGATGGACTGTGCTAGGATACCCCAGTTCCAGCCTGGAATGCTGGGCAGTGCCAGACCCTTGGGACACTATGGAGAGGTTCCACTGCCTGACCCAGAGAATTTTCCCATTGTTTTCTGTCATGATCACCTGGCAGCTTAGTATAGCCCCACAGGTTGAAATTCTATTGGAGCAGTGAGGATCACAGCAGATCACAGAAAAGCCAGTCCAGCAGAGGAAATGAGCTGTTCCACAGATTTATTTTTCCCAGTGTGTTTTTGACACAGAAGCCCTCTCCTTCCCTCAGACCCCATCCTTTAGCTTTGGGTTTTCTCAAAAACAATTCCCTGCCTATACCAATGAAAAATATTCCAAATTAGAGTGCTCTGGGACCCTGTGACCTGGGCTCAGTTGGTCACTCGGAACCCTTGGGAAGGAATTTTATCATCTCTTGTGAGCATTGACAAGCTCAACCTGAGCATAAACGAAGAAATAATAAAAACCAAACCCGAGCCTCTCCCCGCGGCTCCCGTGGGCGGGCCCTGGGCAGGAGGCGCTGCGATGCCGGCCGTGCCCACCAGGCGGCGGGGCACTCATGGCCGCTCCGTGTCCGCCCGGGGCCGGCGGGCTTTGGGGTGCCGGGGCCGCCCGCAGCCGCGGTCCCGTGCGAGGGAACCGCCGCCACAGCCCTTCTCGCATGTCCGCCCAGTGGGGAGAGCCCCACATCACCAGGGTCGGAGCGACAGCACCGTGCTCCTGCCCAGTATCCGTCCCGGAGTGGCTCCTCCCGCCCACGGCGATCCCGATCCCGGCCCCAATCCTTCGTCGGCTCTCTGGGGCAGGACCCGCTCCCCGCCCACCAGGAGACAGGCGGCACCGCCAAAACCCCCAGGGACACCGGCAGGACCCGGACCAGAACGCCCGGTCCAGTCTCGGCCCCCCCTCAGCCCCGGGCTCCACGCAGCGCCAGGAGCAGCCTCTGGGCCGGCTCAGGTGTGAGGAGCGGGGCCAGCCCAAGCAACCATCCCGCCGCATCCTTGGCACACGGATTCCCGCACAGAGCGGGGCAGGCGCGGCCTCAGCGCCGGGGGCTGGGCTGGCTCGGGTGCTCGGGCCCCCAGGGCAGCTGCGAGGGGCGGGACTGGGGTCATTTAAACCGCGGAAATCGCCCTTGCTGCCATGTGCTCGCTCAGGGCACACCGGCCGGGCTACCCTCGTGGGATTCAGGTGAGGTACGGGCCCTTTGGCCCTGTACCCCAGTTTGTCCTGCCTTCCTCCTCCCTGTACCACCCTCCTTCCTCACCCTTTGAGCCTCTCACCATGGACCCAGCCCCCTCCTTCCGCACGGTTGGCATTGGCTGGGTGGGAGCTGAGAGCAGGAGAGGTGAGAGAACAGATCGGTTTCCCAGGGAGTGACTGGGAGATGAGGCTACTGGAATCTGATTTAAATCAACTGAAAACATTCTTTCCTTGGCAGAAGACAGGAGTTAAAGCAGATCGCTCCTGGCCAGGCTGGTGCGCATTATCTGGATCCAGTCTGGGGGGAAACACTCTGCACCAGCCAGAAGCTCTGACTCTGCTTTTCCTACCAGCTCCTGAGCAGTGTCAGGGCTACAATGAGAGAGTTAAAATCCACATAAACCCCAAAACCCACAGAGTGAATAATCCAAAGAAAGAAATGCATTGTTGTCATAAAAAGCGTTCAAATCTGTTAAAAATTCTATGACACCAGTGTAATGGGATTCCCAGGAATCTCATTAGTGCTCTTTGTTCCATCTTGATGTGGTTTTGTCCCTCAGATTGGCAGTTTGTACAGCTTACGCTGGAATTTAGAGGTCAGGCAGGATTGGTTTTGGATTGACCTTCACCTCTTGCTCCAATTTGTGTAAACATGGACCAATGTGGTTAAATCATATTTTTGCACATTTATGAGAGAGACCCTGGTATGGGGAAGCACTGACTGCCTGGAGCTGTGCCATCCAGAATGTGCTGAGCTGACCACAGGAAAAAAGCTGGATTCTGTGTGTGACCCCTCTGCCAGCACTGAGCTCTCCAGGCAGGAATGCTTCCCCACACTGCAGCCATTCCAGCTGTTCTGTTACCATCACAGGGAGCAAGTTTACAAAGCCTCACAGATTGTGGCCATTCCCCATCACACCTGCCCCCAACGTGGCACAGATCTGGGGGCTCTTAGCCCCTCCCTGCAGGTCACCAAGCACTGCCAGATACACAGGACAGCTCAGGACAGCCGTGTCACAACACTGGGTCCCAGGCTGGCTTTCAGGATAGGCTGGTGCTCACCTGGGACTGTGGTCCGAATTTCCACAGCACCCAGTTGTGGGACTGTTGGCTCTCACCCTGCTCCAGAAGTTGGCATGGACAGAGCTGTCGGTGCCCTTGGGATGGGGCTGGGTGCAGCACTCTGTGCACGGGTAATAGGATTCCCACAGGTTTCCCTGCAGTGTTGCCACTCATCTGCTGCCCACCTAGGATGGGAAATGGAGTCAGACTCCATGAACTCCAGCCTGTTATCTAGCTGTGGCTGCCTCATGCCTGAAAGTGTGCAAGACCAGGTTGGCCAGTGCTTGGAGCAGCCTGGCCTAGTGGCAGGAACTGGGAATGAGATGAGCTTTAAGGTCCCTCCTGTTATGATCTGGTTTAAACCCAGAAAAGCAAAGAAAGCTAAGTCTCTGTGTATAAACCAGAAAGAACTTAGAAGGTTCAAAATACACCCAAAAATGAGATTAAAACCAAACAAGGTTAGATGTTGGTGCCAAAAAATTGGTGTATTTTATTTAATAGTGAAAGAGGCAAAGAGAAAAAAAAGGAAGGAAGTGTGCATGGAGGGTGGGGGGACAGGGAGACAGTGACAGGGGTTAGGTGGAAGCATATCATCCATCCAAGGACCCCAACATTTCGTTTCTCCCTTCCATCTGGTCTTTTTGGTGGTTCTTCAAGGCCCATTTAAAGGTGTCCATGTCCTCCCACAGCACATTCTTGCTAGGGATGGTTGACACCAAATTCTCATGCATGTTGTGTTTCTATGTTAGGCTGGATCTGCTGTCGTTTTCTGAGGGAATGATCTGTGAATAAGCAAACATAAACCCAGAGCTGTTACTGATTCCCCTGCAGAGTACACACATCAACATGTGGCTCTGGGACTAGCTGAACCTTAGGGCCCATTCCAAGACAGCCCTGTGTTCCCAGGGCTCAGCCCATCAACGCCCAAGGCATCGTGCAGGGGCCCATCCATGTGCTGAGTTTTGGGTTTGTCCTTGACACTGTGCTGGCAGCTGCATGCTCAGGGTGATTCAGGATGAGGATCTGGCCTCCTGCCCTTTCCCAGGCAGGATACAGTGCGCTGTAGCCTGGCTCTTGACTGCTGGGAGCAGTGAGAGCAGAGCCTGTGGTGTCTCACCTGCAGCAGCAGTGAGTTGGGAGCACAGGGATTTCCATCAGATTATGAAAATAACAGATTTTCATCACATTTTATTTTCCTCTGCCAACACAGGTGGGTCCCAGATATTAAAGATCAGTGAGCAAAGTGCCTGAGATGGGGTTCCTGTAGCACAAATCAACAGCCAGGTACAGTGGGGTCATGAGGATGATGCTCCAATTAGAAGCCAATTCATTCGAAATCTGAATCATAGAATCATTTGGGTTGGAAGGCATCATCCCTAAAGATCATCCTGTTTCAACAGCCATTTTAAGATGGACTCTCATTTTTTATTCTGTACAACTTTTTCTAATGCATCATCTAATGCACCATATAAAGAGACAGTTAAATAAAGAATAATTAAAAGTACAATGTAAAGATTCCTTAGTATTTTTCCCAAATCACTCCTCAGCCTCAGCTGAGTCGGAGTTCAAGGATCAGCACTGAAAAGGTTGGGAGCTGCTGCTTCACCACACGGTGTCAGTAAAGGAGAGAAAATAATGATAAAATGATTCATGTTGCTTTTAGTGGAACCAGAGCTAATTCTACCCTGGAGTGCCAAAGAACTTCTCCCTCTGACCCCCAGACACCCCCTGAAAAGCCAAGCTGCAGCAGATAAGGAAAGGACTCACAGAAACTCTCCCAACACCATTTGCTGCTTCTCTTTCTGCCAGGGCACCAAGAGATTCTGGGTCATCTCTTGTCCCATGCTTGCCAGTGACCTTAAGAGATATAAAGGCATAATTCCTTACATAATTACTACTCTTTATTATTGCCACAAGCTTTGGGTTCAGTGGTGGTTAAGTCTTCTGTAAATATAAGGCGACAGTCCTCCACCTGTTGGACATGATTTGTCTGTTTCCTGTTCTGCTCTCACAAACCCTTACACCACTCTTCAAAACTCAGCACTGCTGCAGATGTACAACAGAACAGCACTTTATCCACAGGTCTTTTCTCCCAACACACATTTCCAGCTACATTTCCAGAGCAATCCAAGGTGCCATAACAGACCTCCCCTGGGCTGCCCCTCATGTGCTTCGAAACCCTTGGGGTATGTGAAGGTGTTCAGAGTCCTGGGAGGAGCAGGCAGGGTAAGACAAGGCCAGGAAATGCCAGGAAAAAAGGAATATTGAATTCAAGCTAGGGGAGGGCTGAGCAAGATAATGCAAGGCAAGGGAGGGGTTCAAGGGCAAGGTAAGTCAAGTGGTGGCTTTGCAAAGCAAGGCAAGTGAGAGGTAGGTAAGGCAAAGGGAGTCTGAGAAGGAGAAGTAAAAGCAAGGTGACACCTGGGAAAATGGGCAGGGAATTCAAGTTGGGGGTGGGTGAGCAAGACAATGCAAGGCAAGGGCGTGGTAGGAAGGGCAAGGGAAGGGCACAGATAGGTCAGTAAGGCACAGGAAGAGCTAGTCAGGAATGGCAAAGAAATGCAGAGGAGATACAGACCTGGCAATGCAAGGCAGGTGAAGAAAGCAGTAGGCAGGGCAACAAGGAGGATGGGTGTGGGAGATAATGCAAGACAAGGGAGGGTTAGCATGACAAGCCAAGGAAACCTTCCCTGGGGAACAGAGGCACATTCCCAACAAAGAGGAGAAACCCAAGGACTCAATAAACTGTCTCTGAAGGGACTGCTCTAAGAGAATCTCCACAGCCTTGTGTGCCTTGAAAACTAAACAAGGCCCTCATGCATTTCAGAGCCAGAGCTCTGGCCTCAGCTTGGGAAGTTGGGATCCTCTAGAAAACAAGGGAAGCAGCACGTAGGAAGGTGATCAAAGGCCTGCCTAAGTCTCTCCCTGGAAGACAAATTGACCCATTTTCTCACACGCAAATTGACCCACTTTGCTCAGTGTGTCCAGCCCCAAGGCCGGGATCTGGATGGAGGCTTTGGGGGAGAGGCTGAGGGC
>VYXD01011670.1:2154-25190 GCA_013397195.1 Hylia prasina
TTTTTTTAATCGTGGCAGTTAGGTAAAGTCCTTGATGACTGGAAAAACTGAACTATAATCCCCACCCCATTTTTAAAAGGAGGAAAGCAGAAGAAATGGGGAACCACTTCTACCCAGAGCAATGGTGACGGTGTTGCACAGCCCCATGGAGCTGCTTCTCCTGTCTGGCTCTACAAGATCCTCCACTTCCATCACCCTCCTCCTCACTGGCTCCACAGGACAGCTGCTGCCCAGCTCTAGAGATTGATGGACATTTCCCAGACATTTCGTGGGCAAAGGAGTGGTGAGGATATGTTGTGATGGTGTGGGACCTGAGCAGAACATACACACCATGGAATAATAAAGGCTAGAGAAGATGCTGAGTTGGGCAGGAAGAGTTCAATTTCTTCCAATGGTCCTGTGGTTTGGATTTGTGCTGAAAAGATTGATAGCCCTGGGGTGTTTCAATCAGTGCTGAGCATCAAGGCCTTTGCTGCTCCTCACACCATCCTGCCAGCAAATAGGCTGGTGGTGCACAAGGGGTTGGGAGGAGATAAACTCTTCAGAAGGGCTCAGCAAGTTAAAGAAAAGCAGTAGCCCTGTATATGAAAGAGTGTTTTGACTATCTAGGAATTGACGGTGGTGATGAAAGTGTCAAGGGTTGATAGGTAAGACTCAGGGGAAGAGCAGATACCAAAGTGGGAATCTTCCCAGACACAGAGGGAAGACTGGTAGGCAGATTGGTAGTTCCCAAGATCCTTCATTCTGCCCTTAAAGCAGGGTACAATGAAGTTTCCTGGATTGTCCACAGCTTGCTTTCTATGATAAAGTGACCTGCTTGGTGGGAGAGGGAAAGGCTGGGGATGATGTTTAACTAGGCTTTTGTTAAGCTTTTGACCCCATTCCCCAAAGCATTCTTGTGGAGAAACTGGCTGCCCATGGCTTGGACAGTCCACTGTTCACTGTAAAAAAGGGTCTGGATGGCCAGATCCAGACAGTGGTGGGGACAGTTTAATTCAGCTGGTATCCAGTCACCAGTGGGGCTCCCCTGGGCAGCACTGAGACCAGTCCTGTTTCTATCAGTGGCCTGGAGGAAGGGACCCTCAGCCAATTTGTAGAGGACAGGATCTGCCAGAGGACAGGAAGACTCTACAAAGGGATCTGTAGAGGCCCAGGGATTGGGCTGTCCCAGGCAGTTTCTGAAACCCCCTACTCCCCTACCCCTCCCTGACTACTCATTCTTACTACACCCTTTTTCTCAACTGGGTCCAGCACCGTCGCCACCATTGGGACTTGAAGCGGATGCCGAAGCCCCGGCGGTGCTGAACGTGGCGTGTCTGCCAGGCTTCCAGGTATCTCTGAAGGCGGGCATGAAGCTGCCCCAGGAACCTTCCAGCAGCAGTGCTGCTGCTGTATTCCAACTCCATTGAGCTGCTGCTCCTGCTGCTGCTGCTGCTTTCAAATACAATGGGATTCATGATCACCACTAGTCTAGGGAGCAACCTGGCTATCGCCATAGATCTTCTGCGTTCCAGCATAATGGAGCTGTTGCTGCTGCATCGTCTTATGTTCTTAGGCTGGTCCTCTTCTGTCACCTTGTTCACATCTGGCCTTGCCAACTCCACTCCAAGGCACTGGGGATGCTCTCTGGCCCCCAGCAGCCTTGGCATACCATGCGGATCAGCGTGGACCACCCTGCCGCTCCCCCTGCCCCATCGCCACCGGGCAAGCTGTGCCTCCAGCTCCTTGCGGTGCTCCTCGAAGAGCGCCTGGGAGTCCCGGCAGCTCCGGATGAACCTCGGGAAATGCCTCCTGGAGCTCAGGGAGCTGCGTGGGGACCTGCCACGGGGCAGTTCCGTGCCTGCTGATCTCCGTGTCCTGTCCACGCTGCTCTGCCCCTCCAGCCGGCCTCTCGCTGCGCTCGGACGCTTTGAGTTCTGGCGGATCCTCTGCAAGAACCACAGATGGGTGAGACAAGAGCAGCTCCCCGGAACGCTCCGCACTGTCCTGCCGTGCACGCCGCACCAGCACATCCCAAACCCTGACGGCCCAGCCCACACAGCAGATCAGAGGCCACCTACCCACAGACACTTGTCCCGTAGCATGACAGTGACCAAGATGAGCTGCAGCACCAGCATTGTGATTGCCACCAGCTCGCCCACGGTGAAGATGTTGAGGAACCCCATGGCACGGTCTGTAGCACTCCAGGTCACTAGCAGAGGCTGAAGAGGCTCCCCAGGAGACCTGCAGGATCCCAGCGAGGAGAATCCAACCCTGGTGGTGTGGCAGAGGCCAAGGCTGTTGTCTGCCAAGAGGGACTGTTGCGCCCTGCACTGTCTGCTCCTGTGGGGCCCCTCTCAGAGCCTGGCAGTCTGCCAGAGTCCCCTGTGTGACATCATGGGGCAGCCAGAATCCTCTTTGTGACAGCATGGGGCAGTCAGAAACTCCTTTGTAACAGTGTGGGGCAGGCAGAGCCCCCTGTGTGTAATCCCAGGGCAGTCAGTACCCCCTTTTGGATACCCCCTTTGGAGCCCACAGGAGCCCAAGGGAGAGCCCTTGCTGCCTTGGGCACTATGACCATCATTCTCCGTTGCCCTGCTGAAACCTTCAGGATTCTTTAAGTCAGTCAGGTCATAACAATTTCATTTGAGATCATGCATCTGTCTTCAGTTGTTGTTGGATCTGTAATTGCTGGGAGCAGGAGGAAGTTAACTGCTTCATAAAATAGATCCCTTTTGAATACATGATTTGTCTCAATTTTATGAGCCTCCATGACACAAGGGCAGTGATCATGCCGTTGTGCTGGGCACTGGTGAGGTCGGACCTTGAATTCTGTATTCAGTTTTGGGACCCGCACAACAACAAAGACATTGAAGTTGCTGTAGTGTGTCCAGAGAAGGGCAAGGGAGCTGGAGAAAGGTCTTGTGCTTTAACCCCAGCTGGCAATTCAGTAAGGGAAAAAAGTGAGAAAGAAACTCGTAAGGTGAGATAGAAAATAGAAACAAATTCCAAAAATACTGGATAAGAGAAAACAAACAGAGAAGAATAACAAATGAATAAATGGGAACAATTTCTCTGCACCAAACAACTGATGTGCAGTCAGACACTCATCATGGAATCATAAACAGGTTTGGGTTGGGAGGGACCTTAAAGATCATCAAGTACCACCCCCTTGCCATGGGCAGGGACACCTTCCTCTGGACCAGGTTGCTCCAAGCCCCATCCAACCTGGCCATGAACACTTTCAGACAAAGGGCAGCCACAGCTTCTCTGGGAAACCTGTGCAGGGCCTCACGACCCTCACAGGGAACAATTCCTTCCCAATATCCCATCTATCTCTGCCCTCTGGCAGAGGGAAGCCATTCCCCCTTGTCCTGGCACTCCAGGCCCTTGTCCAAAGTCTATTTCCAGCTCTCTTGAAGTCAGGGGCTCTAAGGTCTTCCTGGAACCTTCTCCCCAGGCTGAACACCTCCAGCTCTCTCAGCCTGTCTCCAGAACAGACAGGCTCCAGCCTTTGAGCATCTCTGGCCTCCTCTGCTTCATTTTAGCAGCTCCACATCTTGAAGGACCAAATGCCATCCAGAGGGACCTGGACAAGCTCAAGAAGAGGGTCCGTGGGAATCTCATGAGGTTTAACAAGACCAAGTGCTAGTACTGCATGTGGATCAGGACAACCCCCAGTATCCAACCAGGCTGGGGGAGGAAGAGATGAAGAACAGCCCTGGCCAAGAAGAACTTGGGGATGCTGGTGAATGAGAGGCTGGAGCAGCCCTCACCCTGTGTGCTGGCTGATCTCACAGTGTGAGCAGCAGGGGAGGGGGGGATTCTTCACTTCTGCCCTGCTCTGGTAAGATCCCACCTGCAGTGCTGCCTGCAGCTCTGGAGTCCCAGCACAGGAAGGACATGGAGCTGCTGGAGAGAGTCCAGAGGACAGCCCAAGATAATCAGAAGGATGGAGCAACTCTATGCTACGAGAAAAGGCTGAGAGAATTGGGATTGTTCAGCCTGGAGAAGAGAAGCTTTGGAGTGGCCTCATGCTACTTGAAGGCAGCCAACAAAAAAGATGGAGAGAGACTATTTACAAGGGCCTGAAGTTACTGGACAAGGGAAAATGGCTTCTCAGTCAGACAGAGTAGGTTTAGATTGATATTGGGAAGAAATTGTTCCCTGTGAAGCTGGTGAGGCCCTAGCACAGGTTGCCCCAAGAAGCTGCTGCTGCTGCCCCTTCCACGAAAGTGTCCAAGGCCAGACTGGATGGGGCTTGGAGTAACCTGGTCTAGTGGAAGGTTTCCCTACCCACGGCAGGGAAGTGGAACAGGATGATCTTTACAGTGCTTCCAACCCAAACCACACTGTTCCTCACCTCTATGGACTACTGCCCCCAGCTGCTTTTCAGGTACTTTATTTACAGCAACACAAACAGCCGTAAAACCACAACAACCAGTGAGGTGTGAATCCCTTGCTGTAACTGTCCCTCCTGATCCCACCTTCATAAATGCATTCTGGATGCAAAGGCTTTGTGGAAACATTGTGCTGCTTTTGGTCCTTGAGTGAATAGATGTCTCCCCACAGTGCAGTAGCGTGGTTCAGTACTGCCTGGTCCCACTCAGTGACTGATCAGGATGCTGCTGAGGCTCAGTGAGACAGGCTCTGTGTTCAAGTGTGTCCCAAAGGAGAAACAGTTTCCACCACCACCAATAACCAACAGCTCCTTCTCATTTGGCAGAAAGATACTGCTATGATTATGTAGCATTAATGGCTACTCCAGGTGCTCCTGCAAAAGGAAAGGAAATTTTGAACACACAGGACTTCACATGGTCCACCGTACCACCCATGAAAGTGGGCAAGAACAGATAGTTAGAGAATACAGGAACAAGTAACCCCTGAGGTGCACTCGTCAACTATATACACCCACCCACTTGCAGTTCAGTGATTTTTTAAATGAGCAAAAATGTTTTTGTACTCCCTGAATTCTTAATGCCTTTCCTCCCAGGAAGGTAGTCAGTTTTTGATTCAATGTATATCTTTGGCATTCATGGCCTGTGGCAAGGAGTTCCAGAGCTTACCTATGTAACTGGTAGGTTCAAAAGCCTAGAGAGTTTCACCTAAGTCAAAGCAAACAACCCATAAGCAAAGGAAGACACCAATCCATCTGCATCTGCTTATTCAGTGTAAACAAAAAAGTTACATTCTTTTAGATACAACTTTACTATTACTGTACCTATCCTCCTTGCTGTCCAACAAGGGTAGTCTATTTTATCTAAAGGATATGAGGCCACTTACAACTTCTGCTACAGATAGTAAATGAAAACTAAGCTACAGTTAAGCATGCTTCATGCTTTTAGACCTTCAGCAAAATGCTGCAAGGTCAGCCAAATGCACACATGCTGTCCACTATAAAAAACTGACCAGTCACAAATTCCAGTTTCACCAACAAAGGTTCCATATGTACAGTTATCAAAAGAAAGTTGTTTCTTTACATAAAAGATAAATAAAAACTTGTCAAGCAAAATAAATATTCTTATAGAATCACAGAATGGTTTGGGATGGAAAGATCTTAAAAAATGCCACCTCGCTCCATCCCCCTGCACTGGGCAGAGACAGTTTCCACTAGACCAGGTTGCTCCAAGCCCAGTCTAACCTGGCCTTGAACATTTCCAAGGATGGGGCAGCCACAGCTTTTCTGGGCAGCCTTTGGCAGTGCCTCACCATACTCTTCGTTAAAAATTTCATCCATATACCTAGTTTGAAGCTACTGTCCTTTACATGAAAACCATCACCCTTGTCCTATCACTACAGGCCCTGCTAAAAAGTCTGTCCCCATCTCTTTTACAAGCTCCCCTTTAAGTACTGGAAGGGCTCCAAGGTCCCCCCAGAGCCCTGTCTCTTAAGGGTGAACAACCCCAACTCAGCGCATCCTCACAGGACATCAGTTCCATCTCTCTGATGATCTTTGTGGCCCTTCCACTGATTTCATCCAACAGATCTATGTCTTTCTTTTACTCAGGCAGTATTATCTGAGGGCTACTCAGAGATGTAAGTATGTGTTGGGGGTTAGATTCGTTTCTTTTATATAGATTTTTTCCCAAAAGTTGCTAGGAAACTATCTACTGGGTACTTACAGGTACTTAAGCAGAACAAAGGGGAGGAGTTGTAGCACCTGGCTACACTTCTTTTGTCTCTGGGAGTTTCTCCGGAGGGGAACGGGAGTTTTGGGGGGCAGAAGAAGGACACAGGGCTGGGGCAGCTTCTGGCTCTTCCTCTCGGCATCGGAGAGAGGACAGCCAGGCTGCTGCTTGCTGCGGGAGGAGTTCACTGTGACCACCAAGTCTGGTCCTGAGCAATCCATCATCATCTGCTCGTGTGCCCCGGAACTCTGAGCTGCCTCCTCCTGCCCTGCTGAGCTGGGCTGGCCCTGCCCCACCGCCGCTTCATGGGCGCCGCTTTGAGGCTTTTTGCTACTCTGTGGCCCCGCACTGCCCTGCCCTGCCCTGCCGGGACATCCCTGCCGTCCCAGCCAGCACTGACAGAGCTTCTGATCTCCTCCACCAGCCCGGGATTTTCCCCTGTTCCAGCTTGGTGCTCTCGGAGTCCCAAGAGATCGGACTGCCCCGGGCTTTGTGAAACAAAGCCCCTCGAGGTTCCTGGTCCTGTTTATTATTAATGCATAGTTATTGTTGTTTGTTTTCTTGTTATACATACTAGTAAAAACTGTTATTCCTATCCCCATACCTCTGCCTGAGAGCCCTTTAATTTTCTAAATCGTAATAATTTAGCGGGAGAGGGTTTGAATTTTCCATTCCAAGGGAGTTTTCCATTCCATCCCTGCCCCTCCCTAGCAGACACCTGTCATTCAAACCAGTATGCCAAAATCCTGCTGTGTGACACCACTTGTATGACTGTTCTTCAGCGATTCTTAGAAAAAAGATACCAAATAAAGTTGGGAGTGTCCTCCAAGCATCATCCAGTCCAACTACCCTGTTCAAAGCAGGCCCAACTCAAGCAGGCTTTTCAGTACCTTGTCCAGTCAGGTTTCAAATATCTCCAATAATGGAAATATGACAGCCTCTCTGAGCAATCTGTTCCTTACAGGAAGCTTTCATGTTCCAGTGGAGCTTCCAGTATTTCTGTATTTTTTTTTCTCATATTTCAGGCAGCAGCTACAGCATGCTGCAGCTTCCACCCAGAAGTTCTCCATGGAATTATACCACAGACCTCCATAAACAAACACTTACCTTCTGGTTTATCTGTTCCCTTCCTCCACAGACATCCTGAAATGACTATGCTGGTGCCCATTTCAGTTCTGCTGCCCCTTGTCTGAAACAGAGCAGCTCCATGTTCCAGTCTTCTGCACATTCCATCTCTCCCTCTCTTAACACTGCTATGTTCTCTGTGCTGGGTAACAGCACTTTGGAATTAGATTCTACCTCTCCATAAAGTTACCATGTTCCTCACAGGACGCTGCTTAACCTGAAAGAAAAATTTCAGTACTTACCACATTAATCACATAGTCCAAGCAGAGACCAGTCCTTAAGTCAATGACAGTGACACCTGGCACAGATGATGCATGAAACCACACTCCACCAACAAGCAGAAGCTTTCCTTCATGCACATGAGCAGTATGTGAATACCTGTGAGTTCAAAATGAGATTGAACTCCATTAGCAAGGGAGGCTGGTAGAGACAGGCTGAAGACTCTCTGCTGAATGTTCTGAGCAACCTGTCTAGGGTTAGGGTTAGGACACAGTGTAGGTCTCCCACAATAGTGATATTGCTTACTCATGTTTAGCTTGTGACCTCCTGAAATTACGCATCTCTCACCCTGTACTTGTGCTATGTACAAGGCTGGGCTCAAAGAGTTGTAGTAAATAGAGTTACATCAGCCTGGTGGCCATTAAGTAAATGAGGGAGTAAGTCCTCTTTCACTCAATTTCCTTTTATGACACATTCAGCAAGATGCCCCTAACTCATTGCACGGAGGTTGGACTAGTTGGCCTTTAAGAGGTCCCTTCCAAATCAAACTATTTTATGATTCTATGAATGCCTTCTGCTTACCTTGGGACAAGAGGAGGGTGTGTCTCTATTGTCTGCCACTGAAAGCCACATTCAAGCTCCCTCAGAAGGAAAACTGAACCCAAGGGCTGCTCAGCTGCTCCCAGACCTCCTGCAATCAGCACACCTCCTTCCCAGCTGCAGGCACTGTGAGAGTGGCGGCTTTCTGGGACTGGACCCTCCACAGCAATCTAAAAAAAACACAAGTCCAAGGCTCAAGTTTGGCTCAAGGCCAAACTAAATGTCTGCTTAATGTCCAGGCTTTTAAATGCCTTTTCCTGTGTGGTTGAGTTTTTTGACACCCAAACTTCTCCACATGTTCCTCTAGGGACTGCTACGTGCTTCCATTTACACTGTCTCTGGCCCTCAGTACCTTTAATATAATCAGTCTTTAGAGGGTTTATTTCCACACATTTATTAGCGGTAGCTTTATCTGCATTCTTGCATGCTGATTTCTGCTCAAGACATACACCTGGGAACCACAAGTTTGTTTAGAAACACATGGACTAATGCAGTGACCAGCAAAGCAGGTGATCAGTTGCTCAAACCACAGAGCAGGATAAAAGGCTCAATGCAGGACTAAGATCCAGAAAGAAAACCTTTAGTGCAAGCACTAAAAGAAAATTTTAAGATCAGGCATTAAAGGAATATCACAGCAAATAAGTGATGGAGAAAAATTTGGAGGCCACTTGGTCCACGCTTTTTCCTTAAAACAAATAAAACTGTATCTGTTACCATTTGGACATACAATAGCTTCCCAAAGTCTGCAGTGACAAGAATTTCTCACCTCTTTAGGCAGTATATTGCAGACTCAGCTAGCTTCACAATCAATAGCTTTCCTTAGTATCCAGCTAATTCCCTGTACTACTCAAAAGTTAAAATGGACAACAATTTTTGTCTTCTCTGCAGCAGTATTTTAGATATTAGATTTATTTTTATCTTGAATCTTCTCCAGATTCAATAGCTAGAGGACCTTCAAAACCTTCCCCTGTGAGGTGTGTGGCCTGGTCATTCTTGCTGCATACCTCTTATACAGCTGTTTTACACCCTGTCCACTTCTTTTTCAGCAATCAGCTTCGGGTATTTTACAGGTGTTCTACTGATATTAGGAACACTATAGAAAATAAAAGAAGAAATTCATGCGTCTACCAGATAACATTCCTGGTTACATATCCCAAGACACAGTGTGGGTCTCCCACAATAGTGAGACATTGCTTACTCATGTTTAGCTTGTGACCTCCTGAAATTACGCATCTCTCACCCTGTACTTGTGCTATGTACAAGGCTGGGCTCAAAGAGTTGTAGTAAATAGAGTTACATCAGCCTGGTGGCCATTAAGTAAATGAGGGAGTAAGTCCTCTTTCACTCAATTTCCTTTTATGACACATTCATCAATCTAGTTGACTGAGGCAAACCAGCAGATGGGGAAGTGGTTTTGATTGTAGCAAAGCTTTTTATACTGTCTCTAACAGTATCCTTCCACAAAAATGTCCAGCTCACAGCCAGACAAGTCCATGATGGGAGAGGAGAAAGACAGTGACAGTATGTTCAGTACAATCCAGCAACAGGGCAATGGGCACAAACTGACATAGAAGAAAATACACTTCAACATAAAATCCCCTCATATTGTTCTATCAGGGTGGTCAAGCACTGGAACAGGTTGCCCAAAGAGATTGTGGAGTCTCCATCTGTGGAGATAATCCCAGCTGGACAATACACCAAACAACCTGCTCTAGTCAGACCTGTTTTAAGCAAGAGTGCTGGACAAGATGACCTCCAGACGTCCCTTCCAAACTCCACTATTCTGTAGAGACTGTACTCGACAAAAAAGCTGGGTGTTTAGAAGTCAGTTCTAACTCTAATCACCGTGGAGTACGTTCTTACCTCAGTGTAGGAGAGTTCTGGAATGTGCAGGAAATGCCAATCCCCGAGCACAGGCTCCAGAGCAGAGCGGCCACCATACACAAACAGGTACCGCTCACCTATGGAAACAGACACCCAGATGGTACCAGAAGTTAGAATCTGGTATGCCACAAAAGCAAAAATTTCTGTTTGCACAGAAGGGAAGCTGACAAAAAGGGTGCAATAGTACTTCAGGTAGATGTCAAGGACATGAATTCATTGCATTATGCCCTGTCCTTTCACTGATTCAGAATGGATTGTGCAGATAACACCAGTGCTGATCACTTTCTTCAGCTACAAGGCAAAAATATGTTGAAATAATACAGTCTGACAAAGACAAAACTCAATGTATTGTTAATGAAATTTTATTTACCCATTTAGCATTTGCTTTTTTGATACAAAATTCTGACTGGAAGGCTGAATGTTGAGCTATGCTACAGTGTAAATTAAACACTGCTCCACAAATGGAAATTGTGCTACAGACTAGACTAACAACTGCTTAACAATTCCCTTCTGCTCCTCTTCAAGAGTTCCTTGCCAGCTGCAGGAATGGGACACCTTAGGAAAGGACTGCTTTCAGCTCCTGAATGCCACTGCTTATGTTTTTGCCCCTTACAACAAGGATCTTTTAATAGACCAACCTTCAGCTTGCTTTTGCAGGACCTGATTCTAGAGCTGTTCACAACTACTGAGTGTTTGTCAATTGCTACTAGAAAAGTAACGTTTCCTCTGAAGGACTTCTGGATAAAAAGCCAAGTGTCAAGAAGAGATCTCAAAGCCTCTTAATTTCTTTCCTACTACTGCCAGGCTTGAGGAGCGGTCAATATAAACTTCATGAAGTTCAACAAGGTCAAGTGCAAGATCCTGCATACCAACAGTGATTTCCACTCTTTCCAGGCTTTTTACCTTTGAATGTCATTTCAGTTGTGCTGTGTCTCCAACGCAAAAGTCCTGCTTCAGCAGCAGGCTGCAGACTTACAAGCTCCACTTCAACGTCATCTGGACCTGAAGCATTACAGGTTTTGGGGAGCTTCAGCCACAACATTCCCAAGCCTGCACCTGATGGGGATGTTCGTCCTCCTACCACCAGGGCCAGAGTGTCCGAGAGACAAGACACAGTATGGTACAACCGCTCACCTGTGGAGATACAAAACGTCATGGTTCACACAGGAGTTTTTTCCAAGAAATTTATAATCATCTAAGCTGGAAAAGACCCTTAAGATTATCAAGTCCAACCATTCCTCCAGCACTCTCAAGGCCAAAACTAAACCATGTCCCCAAGAGCCACTTTCACATGGCATTCAAATCCTGCCAGGGATGTGTATTTCACCACTACCCTGGGTAGCCTGTGCCAGGCATGGACGGCTTTTCTTAGAGACATTTTTCTCAATATCCTGCCTAAACCTCCCCTAGCACAGCTTGAAGCCATATCCTCTTCTTCTGTCCCTTGTCTCCTGGGAGAAGAGGCCAACCTCCATCTAGCTACATCCTCCTTTCAGGTACTTGTAAAGAATGAGAAGCTTCCCCCTGAGCCTCCTTTCTCCAGGCCGAGCCCCCGACCCCAGTTCCCTTGGCCACTACTACAGTGAGCTTACAGCAGTGGTGGATGAGGGAAGAGCAACAGATGTCATCTACCTGGACTTGTTCAAAGCATTTGACACTGTCCCACCCAGCATCCAGTCTCTAAACTGGAGAGACATGGATTTGGCAGATGGACCATTCGGTGGATGAGGAATTGGCTGGATGGTCTCACTCCAAGAGTTGCAGTCACCAGCTCAGTGTCCATATGGAGACCAGCGATGAGTGCTGTTCTTCAGGTCTCCATAGGGACCAGCACTATTTAACATCTTTGTTGGTGACATGGACAGTGGGATTGCAGGCACCCCCAGCACATTTGCTGATGACAAGGAGCTGTGTGGTGCGGGCATGCGCTGGAGGGAAAGGAAGGGGTAGCCAGAGGGACCTGGACAGAGGAGGTGGGACTGTGCCAGCCTCGTGGAGATCAGCAGGACCAGGGGCAAGCTCCTGCACCTGGGTTGGGGAAATCCCAGCACAAATACAGACTGGCCATAGAATGTATCATAAGCAGCTCTGGGGAGAAGGACTTAGGGGCATCTGTGGACAAAAAGTTCAGTATGAGTCGGCAGTATGTGCTCACAGCACAGAAAATCAAGCATGTCCCAGGCTGCATCAAAAGATGTGTGGCCAGCAGGTCGAGGGAGATGATTCTCACCGTCTATGCCACTTTTCTGAGACCCCATCTGGAGTTCTGCATCCAGGTCTGGTGCCCCCAGCACAATAAAGACATGGAGCTGTTGGGAAAAAAGCACTAGCTTGATCACAGGGCTAAAGCCCCTTCAGAATAAGCTTGGCTTGTTCTGAAGCCAAGCTGACAATGTGGGCTGTTCAGCCTGGAGAAGTGAAGGCTCCAGACTTCACTTAGCACCCCTTCCAGTGCCTAGAGAGACTCCAAGAGGGCTGGAGAGGGACTCTGGAAAAGGGCCTGCAGTTACAGGACACGGGGAACAGCTTCCCACTGCTAGAGGGTAGGGTTAGATGGGATACTGGGAACAAATTCTTCTCTGTGAAGATGGTGAGGCCCTGGCACAGGTTGCCCAGAGACGTGGCTGCCATTTGTCTGGTGGTGTTCCACACCATGCTGATGGGGTTCTGATTAACCTGGTCTACTGGAAGGTGCCCCGCCCATGGCAGAGGGCTGGAGCGAGATGATCTTTAAAGTCCCTTCCAACCCAAACCATTCTATGACCCCAGCCCCTCAATGTCACTCTTTTCTTAGAGGCTCAGAACTGGACATGGCACTCAAAGAGTCTCTGCAGTGCCCAGCAGAGATGGACAATTACTGCTCTGGGCCTGTGGCCACACCAGGCTGGTACCAGCCAGGTGCCATCTGCCTTCTTGCCCACCTGGGCTCATGTTCACCCACTGTCAAAACCACCAGGTCCAAACAGAACCACCAGGTCCTTTTGCAGCTTTCCAGTCACCCTGCCCCCAACCTGGGATGCTGCATGGGGTTGTGGTGACCAAAGGGCAGGGTTCAGCATTTAGCAACCAGAACCTTCAGATCTCTGTGACTGCCAGCATCACTGTGCCATGACATCACTTTTTCACCATACTTTCTTTCACTTTTAGCACGAAGGTATCCCCCTTGCACTTGCCATCGGTATGGGAACTCACCCCATCTTTTATCAGGAATATTCTGTGTCACACAGACAGCTTCCCAGTAGCCTGCATGCCTACTCAGCAGGTGGAAGTTTCTCATGCGGCAGTGCTGTCCATCCTCTTCCCCAAAGCCTCCGGTCGTAAGAATCACGTTGGGTTTTATAAGAGCAGAGTGGTGACCGTAACGTCTGAGGCCAGGGACTCCTGAGAGCCTTGCACATACTGCTGCAGTGACACTCCCAGCCATCCCAACAGGACCAGCATGACGGGGAACTGTAAGCCAAAGAGAACCAAAGAACTTATGCACAAATACAAACTGAAGACTACAATTTAAGTAAGATTAAGCATGTCACCTTTTCAAGATGACCATTCATCTTTTCAAGAAGAAAAAGTGAGAAGCAAGTTGACAGTGCACACAGATAATCTGACACGCCCTAGAAATCAGGATGCAATGGTTAAAACTACTACTGCAAAAACAGTAACTTCTACCCTGCTCACTCAGCTCCTGCAATTCTGAGACTGCTTTCATGGGGTGGACGTAAGACTGGCCAAGCAAGTGCAGTGTCCTAAACTGCTGCAGCAAGATATGAATCACTGCAGTACCTTCAAAAGGAGCACCTGTCTGATTAAGACAATATTTGGCTACATGAACAGCAAAGAACAGCAGAAAAAGGACAAACACCTGGAAGCTGATTTCAAAGTTTCTTGCCAGATTTTGATTGTACCTTCACAGAAGCACTGAGTTAACATTCTGAAGCATGACAAGTAACCTTTTAATTCCAATGGTCCTACTATAGGAGAGTATTCCCAGTTATCTAAGGATCTTCTCTCTAGATATTCTATCCCTTACCACAAAGCAAACTTTCAGCACGGGACTCTGGCTCACCTACAGACTATTTTCTTTTGATCAGTTTGGAATTTGTGTCTTCTTTGTTTTAATCAAGCGCTTTATTCTTGTGTTGTAAGAGATGACGAAGCGGAGGAGGAGCAGCTTACACTCCATTTGTTGTATGCCATAATCAGAAAAATTGCCCGTACTGATCACTGCTTTGTACAAGACCCTACTTTATCATCTGATGAAGTAAGAAATTTCATCTCCTTGGGCTTAAGTGTCTTTTTACAGACTGATCTTTTAAAGACAGAGGAGTTTTTTCATGTCACAAAATATACTTACCACGATCTCTTTGGAAGATTTAGTACTTGCACTCTCTTGAACTGGTACCCAAGTCTATCTGAGAGGATAACTGGGGGCTTTTATTGATATTAGAGACATATCTTTTGCATTCCCAGTAAAATATATCTAAGCATGGACAATTTACCAGACTTGGAAGGCTTTTGCTATCAGTTTTGAATGCAACAGAGACAGCAGCAGAAAGATTCTAATCGTGTCTCTAATTAATCAAATGTCTTCACTGTAATAAAGTACATTAAGCAAATGTTTGATTTTTTTTCCTTTATTTAAGGATAGATACTATGCCTTTAGGAGCCTTCAAGGATTTAACTTAAGGACCAGTGACAATCACACAGTACATTAAATCACACCTACATTCATTTAGCTTCAATTTTACATCATCTTCCAATCTAACTGAGACACAACACATGGATTCAGTGGCCTTGTTGGCCTCAGGAATGCCATCCTGCCCTATCCCTTTTCAGCTGCTTTTCCTGCTTCCTAGAACACAGAGTTCAAGTTTCTCTTGAAGCTACAACTACTTGTGGTGCTGTACTGTGAACACTAGTGATAGAAAACAGGTTAAAAATAACCTTCTGCTTTCTACCCTGGAAAAGGAAGCAAGCAGTTAAAACCAGGAATTTCTTGGACTACTACTGCCACCAAATCCTTTTTATCTTGGAAACACAGTCTTGGTCGTGGCTTTTCCCCAGCTGTACCACTTTTCTCCCATCTAAAAAAAGCGACATAGATTTAAAAGCATTTCAGAAACAGAAATATGTCAGGTACAATTGCACCCACAAGGGATAACAAGGCAAAGCACAGCTTCATGTCAGGCTCCTGAGTGGTTGGCTAGACAGGGCAGTAAAAAAACCAGAACAACCTTTTGGGAGCTGGAAGGAAATAATGGTTCAGAGAGCTGTATGTGAAGGCTACCAGGAATAAATTCGAAAGGGAGATCCCAAAAACAGGAGGAGGAGGAGCAGGGTAGGCTGGCATTGCAGCCATGCATTGGAGGAGCTCATGTATGAACAAATTACAAGCTGTTTGGACTGACAGATTCAATGAACTGAAAAAACTGAAGTGATCAGAACCAGCAGTGTTAGGCCACGGCCCTGGCCTTGGTTTGGACAGCAGAACTACTGAGGAGGAGTGGAGAAAGCTACCAGACAGCAGCATCCCATCTGCCCCCTCCAGGACTTCAATGTCTCCTAAAACCCCTCAGAGACAAAAGAATACTGGTGTGTACCTGTCACACTGGGTAACAACGGTGTCCAGGAAGGTTCCATCCCCTTTGATGCAGCCAACACAAAGTAATGAGAACATTTCAGATGCCATTCCTACAGCAAGCCCAAAGTAAAAAACAAATAAACAAACCAACCAACCAAGAAAGGAAGAAGCAAACAAAAACCAGCCCCTTCAAAATCTTAGAGCAAACAGCAGTAAGGACCTCAGAACAGCCAGGGTGACCAAATCAAATACCAACCCAGCCTAGCACTGTTTCCATCAATGGTCAAAATCAGAGGGGTAAAGCTGAAT
This sequence comes from Hylia prasina, assembly GCA_013397195.1. Taxonomy (NCBI): domain Eukaryota; kingdom Metazoa; phylum Chordata; class Aves; order Passeriformes; family Sylviidae; genus Hylia; species Hylia prasina. The sequence goes on from VYXD01011670.1 coordinate 17,977, forward strand.
TGGAGAAAGAACCTGTGAGTAAATACCTCTCTCACTCCAACTTTCAAAAACTTACAGCCCAGGAATGATCTGAGCAAGAAGCTGTGTCTTTGTACTGAACAATCCTTGATGGATTTTTCACCCACGAGCCTACCCAGTTTCTCTTTGAACTCACATAAACTTTTAACGTGCCCAACATGCATCCCATAGCTTAACTATATGTTGCATGGGAAAGTTTTTCGAATCAGCTTCCCTTTATGCTTCCCAGTTCTTATCATAAAAAAAGAGTGAGGTCTTTATACCAGAGTGGTTAAGGTTTCTTAAAGTTCATGGAATATAAGTGATTCCAAAGAAATCACAGATGTTAGAAGGTGCAACATGGCCTGTGTGCTGGACACTAACACATAATTTTCAGTCTGGCCTTAGAAACATTCTGAGGCAGAAGCACAAGCAAAAGGAATCTACAGGAAGCCAGCAGCAATGAGAGTTCACTCTGGCATTTAGGGACATTAGGGAATTGAGTGTGTTCATTCCTGTGGGGTGGGATATATTCGGCCAACTATGTGACTAGCAAGCATAAACATAAATTTAAAAGGCAGAAGAACTCATGTTATCAGCTTCATTGCCCCAACCCATATTAGAAGCAAAAATGCATCTTTTGAAAATTGACATCCTGAAATTAACACAAATACTGAAAATGGAAGAATCCACTACTAGACCCTAAGCAAATTGTTCTAAAAATAGTCTCCCTCCACACTGGGCATCTATTTTACATTTCTTTCCTAATTTGGCCAAGCTTGTTTACAATAAGACCTGGATCTTACTTAATCTTTCTCTCAAAGGCTAATTGTAGAGCTCTCTGTTATCACATCATTTACTCCTGTGCACGTTTCCAGCTTGGACTCATGCACATTAAACTCCTCTGTAAGGAAAACAATACCAAGTCTTTACCTTCCCACTGTATTAGCAATGGCCTTGACCTACAATTCCAGCAGGCATTTCTAAACCACTTAGCAAATCTGGCACCACTTTCAGTCATGACTTTTGCATTCACATAACAGAGCAGACCCTACCATGTTGGCAAAATAAATTCAAGCACATTCAATTGTTTTCATACTACAGTTATTAGATTGCTGAAATTATAAGCAGAGAACCATAAAATCAAAAGGGAAACTCCTAGTAAGTACTCCACAGGACATTTAGCTCAAAGTTACTCACTATCTTGCACTTATCTTCATTTCTAGACTTCAAATAGTCGGAAACTTTGCCAGCAGTTAACATAAAAATGGCAAGGAATGGTTATAGTTGAACTTCAATCATTAATACAGGAATGGCTGTACAAAGTCAGATATTTTTTCAAAAATTAGTAATCTGTATCCAACAATGACAATAAACTAGTCTATGGAAATGGAAGAGAGCAGTACCAGTGCATCTGCTTTCTCAAACAACTGCAATCAGGAACAGCACATCAGGTATATATTTAAGTATTCAGTAATCCTTAATGGATTTCTCTTTCATTAATGTAATTGTCCCTTGAATCCATGTCAACTTTTAGCATCTACAACTTCCTTTTATACTACCAGGTAGTTTGCTATGACAAGCCTGTTTCCTCGAGAGACTGCTCACAGGAAAGAAGGAACATGCAGTTTCTAAGATCGAGGAGAGCCTTCTTCCCATGCTGCCTTACAAGGAGCTCCCCAAGGCTCCTGTGTTAACTAAGCTGATCCAAGGTCCATTCTGTCTTCATGAACATCTGTGCTTCAGCAGCTCTGTACAGAACTGCAACCACAAGAAATGGCAAATACCTTATTATATCAAAGCCAGGCCCCTGATCTTCAGAATAAAGGAGGGTTACCTCATACTCATCAAAAGGCTCCAGAGTCTGCACTCTTTGCTGCTCATCTTCTGGAATACAACAGGTGAAAAACTCATTCATATCCATGACACTGCACTCAGTCCAGCCCTAAAAGACAAATAACAAAGTTACGACTTCTGGAAGGGCAGAACCTCACTTCCCACAGGAAAACAAAAACCCTAAATTAAACACCTGAATGAGCCACTAAGACTGTCTAGCTAAAGCAAGAGCATCCCAGAAACTGGTGAAAATAGATCTCTCATCTGTAAAGTTCTCAAAAACTTAATTTATTACATCAAAAGCCTCAGAGGAACCCATTAATCCCATATGAGACAGTAGGCTGCAAGCTAGTTGGAAGCACCTTCTATTGATGAGTCATGCTAGCAGAGAAGGCAGTACCTCAGCCCTGTTTGCTTCAACCCATTAACTGACAAAGCCCTCAGCGTTCCAATCTTCCCCAGATAAATCTTGCTTCATGCATGCCCTAGAGCTGCAGGTGCTCACCTTCCCCAGAAAGCGCCTCTGCTGTGCCTCACAGTCAGGGTACTGTGCCAGGGAGTGCAGTGCTGTGTTCAGCTGGCTGAAATGCTGCTGCATGACACGTCCAAAGGGGTCCTCTGGGTGCACCTGCTCATACACCAGGAAGCATGCCTGGGGGAAATGCTCTGCTGCCCACTGAATCAAGGCATCTGACCTGTTGGGAGATTGTGCATAAGAAATTAAATTTAGGGCCCACTCATCATAAGACAGATGGAGTGTATCTTCCTGCGACACCATAAAGCTGCTATTAAGGCATCCTGACAAGTGGCAATTCATTAATGAGAGTGCTGTGCTGAACATCTCCCCATCTGCACAGACAATTCAGGAGATGAGAAGAATAAAAATCTCAAAATTGCTCTTTTGAGATTTTTCTTCTTTTTCTCCTTCCTTATAGGATATCATGTGGCTATCAATTACATCATCATAATTACGATGCAGGGAGCCATTTGGGATGCCACAGAATTCCCAAGGCTTTAGTTTCAAGGTCTCCAAGCCCAAGGTGATGTACTCAGAAAGAAGCTTGTTGTTTTCCCTTTACCACTGAGGAGAACCCAGCTGACCTGGTGTTCTCCATGTAGGTGAGCACCACCTCTGCAATGAAGAGGGTGGGGATTTCATTGTTCAGTCCTGCTTCCTCCAGGATTCTTTCCAGCTCAGACAGCTCTGATAAATCCACTCCCAGTAATTTATAATCCTCTCCAGAAAAGGTAATGGCTCCTGGGAGACAAAAATGATACAACCTCACTATGGTGTTGCTGCAATTCTGAGACCGAAAGAGACAAACATGAAAAATCAAAACCACAGGCAATCACTCACAAGGCTATGTCCATCAACTATATTTCTCTGGAACACGTACAAGAAAATCTCCATCACTACATGACCCATGAAGGGATAGTGCCATGTGATCCAGTAACTGCAGGTCTAAAACTCCATTATTCTGAATGCAAATTTCACCTACAGATTTCTCATAGAATTATTTCACTTGCTATAACAAAAAAACTTTATTATATTTGCTTTAAAAGAATTTTTTAGAACCACTGATTTTAATTCAAAATCAACCTTAAAGGGCTCTCATTTATACACTTTTCACTTTAGGCTAAGAAAACACCATTGCTTTGAAAGAATTTCAATGGTTTCCCTCACAATCAGAAAATCATGCTCAGGTTTCCTAGGCTTGGTTGGTTGGTTTGTTTCTGTATAATGGCACTGAGTCCTGGGACTGCACATGCTAGGCAAACACCAGGACCTGACTCACAGATCACCATCCTCAGAAATAAATTCCAGTTTATGATCTTCAAGCATTATCATACTTCTGTACCCAATCAGAATATGGCCTGTGGACCTTTTCATCCAAAACCACATCATTAACAAAGCAAGCTGCAAAGGATCTCTAGAAATCACCTACTCTGTCTCTGCAACCCAACAACTGTTACCTGTCCTGAGGACAGTTAACATACACTGTTCTCAAAGGCACACAGTTCTGGAGGCAAAACAGCCTTTTTCAGAAGTCCATCAGAGTGTTCCATTCCAATTTCTTCTAATTTGTCCATCCATCCTTTGCTGACCTCTGGGCACAGAGAACAGGTTATTTCTGACTATCTGACACCTTCCTTCAAGTACCTGAAGATTCTTGGTATGGACAGAGTTCCTTGCCACAAGACTGCCAATATTAAAAATGTGAATGGATTCAGGAAGAAAATGAACAAGCTCATGGAAGAGCTACTCATTAAGACCTGGGAGTCAGTAACTCACACTCTATAGCTGTCTTCCAACTGTATCTAAATTGATTAATACTATTTAAATACAGCAGATTACATATGTCCCTACTGCATTTCATTCCATGCTTTCCAGACCATTTGTTTACTTTGTCAAACTCCTACTCTCATTCATCTTACTGCAAGTCCCCATGTTTCTTGCAGGTTTATGACATTTCACCTTCTACAGCAAATCATCTAGAGCATTACTGGAAATCCTGGAGGAAAACAGATGCAGGAGAAACCTCTAGTTTACATACTTTACATCCACATAATTTACATTCTTCCTTTTGCCCCTTAGCACTCAGCTGGCACAATATTCTGCAGTAGTTTCACGAGTCTCATTTTCTCCTGCCTTGGAGGGCAAAAAAACTGTCAGGAGACATAACTAACGTTTTATTACAGTCAAGACACTCAAGAGTCAAGCCTTCTCTCTTACCCATCAAGCCCATAAATCATTGTATAATCATTGTATAATATTTTTTTCAAGGGACGTTTAAACATCATCGTGTCCAAATGCTTCCTCATGGCAATTATCTGTGTCATATTGCTCAAAGCTCCATCTCCACAGCTAGAGGTTCCATTACCTTTCTAGGCAATCTATTCCTATTTTTAACTACTCATGTGGTACAGCCACCTCCCCAACATTTTCATTATACATCACTGGCATTTCCTTTTTTTGCAACTTTCAACCATTGTCCCTTGACTATTTGCTTTATGCCTCCAAGAAAAGTGTGGCTCTGTCTTTTGTAACCTCTCCCAACAGGTAAGCTGAAGAATACTGTAAGACTTCCCTACCTCCCAAACTCCTCCTCATATGACTGAACAAAACCAGTTCTCTCAGCCTCCCCTCCTACATCACCTGCTCCATCATTTCATCATCCTCATCACCTCCCACTGGACAGGCTACATTTTGCCACTGTTTTTGGATCAGTGTGCTCCAAGCTGGACACACCCTTTCAGAAATTGCAACAAAAAAACCCTGACCTCAGTTTGATATAATCAGCTCCTGACAAATCCATCTTGGCTTCTTGTTATCTCCGAATGCTTACAAATTATTTGTTTCAACATTTTTCATAAAATGAACATCCTTTTCATCTACAATTTCACAGTTCCCCTACTACAATATCTTGCTTTTTGAAGGCTGAAGCCATATTTACTTCTTCTAAACATTTTGTACAAAAAAAATCTTCCATTAATGCCATACCTAATCCTTCCCCTCCGGCGTCTCCCACCAGTGCTGACAACTCTTTCATTCCTTTGATCAGAGTAGCTTTTTGGCATGCCACATTTGGGAAATCCACCTCATATACCACAGTGTGATGCAGAAGACCCATATCCTTCAAACGGAAGTATAAGGAATCAAAGCCAGCACCTAAAGATAGGATCTGCAGAGAAAGTATCAGAAAAAGTTGTATTCAACTCTAGCAGCATCTTGAGCATCTAGGTGTGAAAAACATTAAATATCATCTGTAGAGTGACAAAATCAGGCAACTTCCTGCAAGAGGCATAAGAATTTTGCGTGGATATTGCCCCCTCCCAGATACTTCTGCCAACGTGACATGGACAGCCACAGTACTGCCCGTCAGATTTCTGTGCCCTGCTGGGAATGGATCCCAACAGATGCACTAATGAGTTACTGCCCAGATGCCAGAAAGGCTTTACACACATTTAGTGAGAGATGCCAGGAGCCCAAGAAAATGTACCTGTGTCCTGGGTAGGCTTTGTGTCTTCAGCAGGAAGTCCTGAAGACAGTGATCTATGGCATGGGCACGGATGTAATAACCCCTGTAGGAACAAAATCACTTGTAATCACTGTCCAGGAATGCAATTTCTCCAGCACTGGCAACTTCAATTTTTAAAAAATATTTTTTTCTTCCTCTAAGCCTCTACCCAATATTTCCCTGTTTACAGACCTGCACTGGGAGATGACTTTGTCATCTCTAGAGCTTGCTAATAAATACACATCTCCTACAATCAGTGTGCATATTAACCATCAAGACAGTGGATAACCCAGAGAAAACATGCAGATATCCCAGATGGACCTGTTCTGTTTTGCATAAATAAACATTTGCTGAATGAAAATGTATGAATCCAGACAGTGAAGATGCTCCCTGGCAATGCAGATGGCTGACACCTGAGTTCCTGCCCCAAACCATATGCAGTAACAACAAAATGAATGAGTGTGTGCTAATGTAGTAAGAAGGGATTGAAAAAGGATAGAAAAGCAAAGTCAGGAGAGGAATTTTGTTCTCTGGTTTTTGAATAAACAGAACTAAGTCAGACTAACTCCTGGAAAGCATTTACCATTTCCTCAGTCTGCCATGGATTGATGCCTCTTGTTTCCAGGCGTTCTCTTCGTTAGTTTCATCCTATATCCACCTGGCTCTATTCCACCTCTTATCACCCCTTTAACAAGCATGTTATCATCTTCATTCCTCACAGGGACCACACAGTCTAAGACGTCCTGAAATTGTTGATAAATGCAATACAGAACCCTTCCTGTGAATTCAGCTTGGCATGCCAATGTTGTGTGACTAGTCAATGCAGGCTTCCTGATGAGCCACAGCCATCTTCATAGGTCTGCAAGCTTCTGATTGAGCACCACTGTTTGATTTTCCCCTGAACGAAACTCCTTTGGCAATTCAGTCATTTGGATTGCATTAAACTATTCACCTCGAATTATGTAAATTCCACAACGTCATCAGCCTAGAGCCCTCTGCAAGCACACATCAAAACGTTCTTGTGTCTTACAAAGCTCTGGAGAAGTCCTTCTGGTCAGACAACCACTGACTCAAATACTGCTTCCCAGAGCCACCAAATACCCTACAGAAATTGTAACATTCCGGGAAATTAAGGAGAAAAACTAACAGTCTAACAAAGTTACACTACTGCGCAACAGTGCACTGCACGTTGCCACTTTGCCACTCTGTGTACTTTGCTTAAAATGCGTTTCAGAAGCTGTGCCTTGCCCAACAGCTCCAAGCATGGGGATTTGTGGTGGAAGGGACCTTAAGCTGCTCTCGTTCCACCCTTCTGCCACGGGCAGGGACACCTTCCACCACACCAAGCTGCTCCAAGTCCCA
>VYXD01011670.1:31603-49666 GCA_013397195.1 Hylia prasina
TAGCGAGAGATAAAACAGCTCTCAAATTGCTGGCACCAGCAGGAGCATTGCTGGAAATACTATCACATCATACCGGGGGAGATTTAAAACTCCCGCGGCAGCAAACAGCCAAAGAGGAATTAGATTCCCAGGCTTCTACACAACAGCCAGCCCAAATCCCGACCACAACCCCAGAAACGGAAGGGGATGCTCAAGAGCATTCTCTAGCAGTTTCCCCATCAACTCCATCAGAATCCATTAGCCTGCCACAAACCTCCTCACCAATTCCAGAAAAATCACAAGTCCCCATTCACCCTGATTCGCAAGAACAATTTGATATAATATTTTACGAAAGTGAGTCCTCTACACGCAAATCTAAAACCAGGCAGAGACATGTAAGCGCCCCACAGCTCAAACTCCATCGCCCATTCCGTGCCCTGCCCCGTCTCCCGGCAAGGTCACCGAAGCGGGCGACACGCTGTCGTTTTGCACTGGTATTATAATGACATAGGTTTGTGAATCAACAGTTGAGGAAATGTGGTGAGCAAGAATGTTGAAGATGGGGTTTTTGTGTTTTTGTTGTTTCTGTTTTGCAGAGAACTTGGACCAGAGGATTTGGGGGAAGTACCAGTGTGCTGATATTTATAGGATGAAAACGACATGTCGTGAAATTTTTCGATACTACAGTGTTAGCCCTGGACAGAATAGTGGAAGGGTTGGGCCACATACTGTCAGAGGGAATGATGACTGCCATTAACTCTATACCCAATGTACATTTCTGAGAAATGTAATTTATGCCTGTTTGGAATACCACCAGTGGAGGTACGTTGCTATCCCAGGATATTTTGCTTCCCTGCTTTATTTTTATGCAATATTGTGGTCTTTTAAAATCTACGTGTTAGTAATTCAGAACTTCTTAAAGTTTGTGTTCTCCATTTCATGTTGAAAGACAAGAGCTTGACTTTAGGCCCTGCTGGAATCAGCAATTTTGGAAAAATTACTAGAGCTTTGAAAATTATGTCTTTTTGCAGGAGGACACTCCGCATCAAGGGATGCTGGCCTGCACCACTTTTGCTCAGTGGGAGCACTCTTCCATCTTCTCACATACCACAGAGCTACCTGCTGCTTTCCCTATTTTAAGGACACATTACCAAATGTATCTGTTGTATTTACATTCAGTGATTCTCTGCGTTTCATGAATAAACATGGATTGTACTCATGGCATGGTACTCCTGATAAACTGACACTGCATGTGCTGCTGTGTTACAGACATATCTGTGCTCTTCAGAGGCCCTGAAACACTGGCTCCTTTTACTTTTGCTCTCTGAACAGGCCGAACTGCAGTTTGAGTTGTTGTACGGTGTAGATTTTTTTCAAAGGGTTATTGAGCAAGACAGGAGCCTTTAATTTCCACTGAGGGAAGTTGGAGTTCTAAAAGTAACCTTTATGACTGTGTTTAGGGACCTGGTGTTTGGGGTGCTGTTGCTGCAACTGCTTTGATCAGCAGACTCAAGCCTCTCAGAGCTCCATTTGTATTTAAGAGATAAAGACCCTGCCTTGTTCTTCACTCCAAATGCACAAGTTACACACTGACTGTTTCACAGTTTCTCTGGTGACTTGAAAGCTTTCCAAAATCTGGCTATTTCATTGTTTCCTCCTCACCTCTGTCTCAATTCCCTATCTGTAAAATGGAGATAAGACCAAATTCCATACCTCCAAGAGGAAAAGTGTGAAGGGAAAGGATTTTTTGACACACTGGGGAGAAGTAAGATATGTCTGTGTGCCATTTGTCAGTAGTACATGAAGAGCTGATTAAACACTGAGCAGTAATTAATCAACTTTTGACTTCAACTCTGTTGCTGATTTTCCCGTAGATGACTGTCAGCAGTAGAGCTGTTTCTAGGAGACTGCCACAGAGCATTTCATTGGTACAGATTGGTGTCTGTGTCCTGGAAAGCAGGAATTAGAGGAATTAGTTGATTGCATTAGGTGACCAACAAAGCAGAGGTTCCACTTTAATGAAACAGCTAGACCAAAAGGTGTTTTGAAGCATATATGAAAAGTAGAATAGAACACCTGAAAGACACCAGTAATCACCTAGTTCAACTGCAAGAAGGATTGGCATTCCTTACATTTCTTTCATTAAAAATGATTACTGTCACAATGTCATTGTTCTGGGATCAGCATTTCACACTTGCTTACGAGTTGAAAGGAGCTGTGGTTTGATGTCTCCTCTACATTCAGAGGTTATGGGTCTACAACGAGACTTTGAGAAAACAAAATCCAATCTGTCTTTGGACTGTGACCAGATTTTGTCAAGCTCCCAGCTACGTGATGCCTCTACTCTGCTGGCAGATTACATTATTTCTTACCAATTTCCTGATGTTTCAAGGATCACCAGTATTGTAATGTTTGTCAGCAGACGTAGTGCTGCTTTCCCCATGTTAGAATTCCCTGTCCACATGAGATTTAAACCAGAGTCATGTATACTAATTTATTCCCAGGAGACTTAGATGAACAGGACGAGCAAAGGTAAAGTCCCTCTTCGCTGTTCTGACTCCCAGTTCTCCAATATATCATTCTTTCAGTTTTATCCTGCTATGATTTCTGCTTCCAGGATCTTCTAACCTGACACAGGCATCTACTCAGTCTCCAGGGAATCTCTGGTCTATGAATTTGGCCTTATAGCATCTGAAGCACAGTGTCATCACTTTGGGGCCCCACACATGGATGGCAAGGGAGGAAACAATATAAATTGTGCTGGTCCCTTCTTTCTTGTGGTGAGATCTGTAGTCACCAGAAACTTCCAGCCTTTGTTCTGGGCTGGGAATGGGTTTCTTAATGGGGAGGAAGGCACTTTCTATTCTGGGTGGAGAAAGCAGCACCAAGGAAGGTTTTAATTTTCTGCCACCAGTGCAGAGCAGACAGTGTGCTGGCAGTTGCAGGGGTTGATAAACAGTGCAGTCCTGATCCAGTCTGTCACAGGGAGGAGGACTGCAGGAATGGAGCACATTCTTATCCTGTGGGAAAGGGTCCTTGCTGGAGTGATGCCTAAAGATATTTGCTTTTTATACATTTTTCAAAAATTTGTAGCTTTGTGGACTTTTAATACATAGTTACAACTTCTAGTACTTTTCCTGCCGTCTCCCATAGTTTAACAAACACTTAGGAATACATTCTTGAAATTCTGTTTAGTCTTAGATTTTATGCCTTCCCCTGCAATCATGCACTTTTCTAGGTACAGTCCTGCACCCTGAGATCCTACCATGATAATTGTCTGCTTAGTATTTTTCAAATACTTTAAGAGAGGGTTCTTGTTTATGTGCCATTCTTACTTTTTTTTATTCCTCCTGTCTTGCTGATGCTGTTTCTCCATCTTGTTACTCTCATCTGTTAGTGGTTCCCATTGCCTTTGCTAGATCCTTTCTCTGCCTTGTTTTTGTTTTCCCATGGTAAGTATAAATTTAAATTCTGCATCCATTTGCAAGAGCTGCTGCTTCCTTCTGTCCTCCTTAATTTGATTAATATTTCGTTCCATCTTTTCTGCTTATTCAACTGGTCATGTTGCTGTTTTTAATATCACCTTGATTTTTCCTGCTGTTTCTGAAATGCACTTTGTAAGAAATGGATCTGTCTCTGGTGCCTTCGTGGTCTCCTGTCTACATCCTGAGTCTTTCAGTGGCTTCAATGCCTTTATTTGACATTTCTCAGGTCTAAATTGATAACTTACATTGTTTGAATTGTGTCAGGTGCCAGGGGAGTGCTGCACTGCTGCTTTTCCACTGCTGCCTCTCCCTCTACCCTTCTTCCTTTCATCTTCTCTTCAGAGCAGTGCTGTGTTCAGCTTTTTGGTGTTGCTGTCATCAGATCCATCCTGCCAGCCTTTCTTTTTTCAGTTTCTGGCTCTTTCTCTTTTTCTGCTCAGCCGTGGCTCACACTTCTCTACTGGCTAATTCTCTTCATGCTCAGATGTTCACTACCCTTGATTAATTTTCTCCTTTTCTTCCATTACAATCTGAACCCTGAAAAATCCTCAGCCTTTAAAGACTTCTAAGATCTCCTTCACCTCCTGCACTGGTTCTTCCCACTTTCACTTTGCCATCTTCCTAATTTAAAATGGGAAGGTTCAAAGTTTGGCTTATTTTCTTGTCCTTCATTTCAGGTGAATTTGACCTGTTTCACCTCATTCCTCAAACACTTTCCTCCTCCTGTGTTGAGTTGTTTATTTCTAAGACCTCTCTGCTTCCTCCCACAGGAAGGGAACAGGAAATAACTTCTTTCTGTTTGCCTTGCTTCATTCTTCTCTTTCTTCTCTCCATCATTAATGCAGAAATTTCTTACCTATTTTGTTATTGTTGTCTCAAGTAACACATACTGAGGATTTCAAGTGTAGAATTTCAAAGAATTTTTGTGACTAATCATTTGCTCGAGAAGGGAAGACAAAGTTTGTAGGTGGTGCTTGTGCAACAAGCAGTAATTTTGCAGAATAGTGGGCTCTGTATCTCAACCTCCAAGGCTACAGGCTACAGCCAGAGTGAACATAAAACCTGTGATGCACAAAATCACTCAGGCACCAAGTAAGTGCTGTAAGATATGCTAATTTTTTGTAAACAACACTTAAGCCTTATTTTTTGCTTTTTATTTGAGAAATAATCAATTGTACAAATAAAACAGATCTGCAGTTGTGTGTAATAGAGGTGAAGGACCAAATTTCCCAGAATCACAGAGTTGCATATTGTTCATTATGTCCCACGGCTGTGACAGAGGCTGCTAAAGCCACTGCTGATCCCAGGGTTTCTTAGGTGAGTGATGTTGAATATCTGCACTTTCTAAGTGCAGATCTGGATACAGGATGGAACAGACCTGGAAAAGCGCTAAGAAAAGTCTTTCACCTTTGACAGTAATGAAACCAGAAGATATTATTCTTATTCTATATTAGAATAGAATAATTCCACTTGGAAGGGAACTGCAAGGATCATCTAGTCCAATTGCTTGACTGCTTCAGGGCTGACCAAAAGTTAAAGCTTTAAGGCATTAAGGGCAATGTCCAAATGCCTCTTAAACACCAACAGGCCTGGGGCATTGACCATCTCTAGGAAGTCTGTTACAGTGTTTGACAAGCCTTTCTGTTAAAGAAATCCTTCCTAATGTCATCTGAACCTCCCTGCTCAGATTAAAAAACACCACAGAATTTTCTGATTCCTCTACTGTTGTGCTCCCTGCTCACATAATTTTAGTTTGAACACTTTTTTAGGTTTGTCAGATCCCAGATGAATGGAGAATGTTCAGTTACTTAAGATGATATTTTGCCTTCATTAAGGAACCACAGAACCTGGAGTGGACAACTGCTGGTATCAGTGGAGGCTGGGGATGGAGAGATTGAGAGCAGTCCAAGACTGGGAATACCAGTGGATGAAATGTTGGGTGTGAGCCAGCCGTGTGTGCTGGCAGCCTAGAAAATCCGTTGGATTTGGGTCCAGGTCCAGGGAAGCGATTCTCCCCTTCTCTGTCCTCCAGACTGCCTCCAGCTCTGGGGACCAGCCGCAGAAGAAGAATGTGGAGTTGCCGGTGGAGTCCAGGGGAAGCCACAGAGATGGTCTGAAGGCTGGACCCCTCTGCTGTGGAGACAGGCTGGGAGAGCTGGGGGTGTTCAGCCAGGAGAGGAGGAGGCTCCAAGGACACCTTGTTACAGCTGTTCAATACTTAAAGGGGGCTTATAAGAAAAACAAAGATATTTTTTTACCAAGGCCTGTAGTGACAGACATGGAATAATGGTTTTAAACTAAAAGAGGGTAGATTTTGATTGGCCATAACAGAGACACGTTCACATAATTAAGATTGGGGGGTTTTGTTTGCAATCCGTGATAATGTAACACTGAATATTCTTATCCTTGAAAAACACTAATCCTTGAATCTTTTTGACCCTTTTGTTTAATGATGTCTTGCAATCATAAGATCTACAGTCTAAATGCACATGTAACTGTCAGTTTTATCTTCAGAACTGCAGGATTTAAATGACTCTGTGATCAGTTGCTAGCAGTCATAAATCCCAGACCAACAAAAAGAGTACTGTGAATTGGACTGTCAGCTCATAAAACACGTGCCATAGAACTTAACTGAATTATCTTTTCCTTTATTTAATAACATACATTAGGAAAAAAAAAAACCTAACCCACAAACAAAACCCACCAAAACACAAACAAAAGATTAAAACAAAACAAAAAACCCCAAAAAGAAACCCAAAGCAAAGCCCCTCACAAACATGTTTTCACTGAGAAGTTACCAGTCACCCAAAATTTACAACATCATCAGTTAAGTTGCTCATATTGTTAATTACTTGGGCTGTTAAATTATGTATCCTGCTTTTGAGCTGAATTGGTCTGTTTTATAAGATTGCATCCAGGACAGTTTTGTATTCTGTTGCATTCAAGCTAACGGACCAATAATTGTTCAAAACACTTTTTAAGAAATCTCTCCTAAATATATCTACTGCATTAGATATTTACCACATATTTCAACTCTAATATGATTAAAATAATTGTTTAAAAAAATGTTTCCATTATCAATTGCTGCAGTTATGTGCGCCCATTCTGTCCATTCTGGGATACAGAGACAATGTAATTAAAATTAAATTCCAATAGGTTCCATCAGAGAAATGAGCATTTCCACACCCTACTTGCACCTGTGCTGTTAACACCAAGCTTCTCAGGTACAGAAATCAGCCTCTTGCTTTCTGCGGATTCTAGGTTTCTCTCTATTACCTTTTCCAAAGAGTCATTCATACAGGGAAGTCTGATGCCCTAGCCAAGGACAGCACAGTACTTGGGCCTCAGTCCAACAACAGCAACAACTACACAAGCAAAACTGTTTGCAGTTTCAGAGTGTTAAAATACAGAATGGGAATCAGAGCACTGGAGGACCACTGCACTAAGAGAGCTGCTGCTGCAAAGGGAGCACCAGGAGACACCTTGGCCAGGATGCTGGAACCCACCAACTGTGTGGCAATGCACAGTGTTTGGGGCAAGACTGCTCTGAGGGAGCTGTGGGTACTGCTGTGGGGGTATCCAAGAGGAGGAGGAAGCTGTGGAGCAAACAGGCTTGTCTGTGGTTTCTGAGAGAGCTCTTCATGCACAAGCAGTGGTTCATGCTACGGCTGTCGGGTGAAATGCAATCCATCCAGATTTTCTATCTCCCCTGCTTTATAGTGGGCCATCAGTTGAGAAAATAAATTTCTGGCTTGTTTGGTCAATCGTCAGGGTTCAATACTCTCTGACCTGATTCATTTAGAAAGACCATGTGAGGAGGATTTATTGTTTGGAAGCAGATCTACTTATTTGAAGATATTTGGCATTACATAGATTTGATTTATAGATATGTCCCAGTTTTTACACGTTTCTTACTGTATCCCTTACCTCATGGACGCTGCGAGTAGAGCCCGTCAGAGAGGTTTTATAGTATTGCCTGATGAGCTTCTGGAAAATGTTTAGATTTTGTAAGGCAGGCAAGTATAAATGCTATAAACTGGAAATTGTACCTTGTCTGCTTTGTGAGCTTGTGACCCAGTGGCAAATTAGTGGCTGCCAAAGACTTCCATCTTGAGTAATAGATAGGACCCTGTTCTTGGTCATCAAAGAGAATATCATACAGGAGAAGAGTATCACAAACTTTGAAATGTTAAATATAAAATTACACTACAGCTTGTGAAAAAAAAAATATTTAAAGTGAAACTAATACTCTGGCTTTAAAATCAGTGATTCTGTGCACTAGCTGTGTGACTGATATTCTCTGCAGCTACCTAAGGTGTCATTCAATTTAAATGAAAGGAGGAAAAAACATCCAGTTGTTCATAAAGGTGATGTGAGAAGGGTTTAACCCGTCTGGTTACTGGAAGAGTTCAAGGCTAGTTTGGATGGGGCTTGGAGCAACTGGTCTAGTGAAAAGTGTCCCTCTCCATGGCAGGGGAGTTGGAGCTAGATGATTTTTAAGTCCCTTTCAATCCAAATCACTGTGGAATTGTAACTGTGGTTATTCTCCCTGACTAGAAGCTTACTGAAGCTGAGCCACCAACATGGGCTGATCTCCTCTCCTACATTAAATCATCTCCTTGTGGGAGGCTATTGGGTTACTTGAGCATGATTTTCTCTTTATAAATCACAGAATATTCTTAGCTGGAAAGGACCCACAAGGACCACCAAGTCCACCTCTTAAGTGAATGGTCCACACAAGGATTGAACCCAGCACCTTGGCATTCTTAGCACCATGCTCTGACCTACTGAGCTAAAACCTTTGCTAATTACTCCCAATCACCTTTGTACCTTCCTGTGTTTGGAAATACTTTTCAGGAAGGTTTGCTCCATCACCTTTCTAGGGACGGAGGTGAGGCTGACTGGCTTGTAGTTCCCCAGATCTTCTTTTTTGCCCTTCTGGAAGATAGGAGTGATATTTGCTTTCTTCCAGCCATCAGGAACCTCCCTTCATCACCATCCCCACTCAAAGAAAATCACAAGTGACCTCAAAGTGATGTTACCCAGCTCCTTCACTACCCATGGCTGCTTGATTTCAGGTCTCTGTTAAAAGTCCCTCTGTCAGTCTGCTCCACTGAAGGTATATATTCCTTGTTCTCAAGCTTCCCTTTGGTCTCAGAAGCCCGCAATCCCTGAAGGCTGCTGTTCCAGGTCCTTCAGCACTGGGGTGCTTGCACCATTTGGTCGTGGGTCCATGTTTTCCTTAGTTTTCCTGTTGCTACAGACATATCTGCAGAAGCCTCTCTTATTGCACTTCACATCTCTTGCCAGTTTTGACTCCACATGGGTTTTGGTTTTCCCTACCCCTTTTCTGCTTGCTTGGATAACACCTCTATATTCCTCCTGAATTACCTGTCCCTTCTCTCATCCGACAGCACCTCTCAGTGGCCTGAGTTATTTCTGGATATTTAAGAATCATAAACTTGACTCATAAACCAAATTTCCTTCCTTCTTCTGCATCATTTATGGCCCTTTAGGTTATGTAAAACAGGATCAGCACAGTAGTGGTTTGTAGCCTGATTCTCTTGTTGGAGGAGCAACAGGGCTGGGGTTTAACATGGAGGACTGAGTAACTTTTAAAGTGAATGGTAGGCTCATATGTGCACTTTAACCTATGGGATATTTTGGGATTGTGACTTGGATTAGATCATGTGACGTTACCTAATGGTCATGTTTGTCAAATTATGTGCATCGTGGCAGTTTAAACTGCAAGGTTACAATCTATTATTTTGGGTTCTTTTAAATAGCTCAAACACAATACATTTAGCAGGCACACTGGTCACTGCCCGAGACTCATAAGCAATGCTACGCCACAGAAAACTAATGTTCAGGAGATCAGGATTGTGTCAGACATAAACTCCCACAAGATGGAGCTGCACCATACCAGTTCGTTCTGCCTTCCTCGGCTGTGTCTGTGTGTCTGTGCGTCTGTGTGTTCGTGATCCTCTCCACAGACAACTCCCCATGCCTATTTCTGGTATCTGATATATTCATACAGCACATTCTGCACAGACTGTCTGGTCAGTGTGGCACTGCTCCCATTTGCTGCTGGCATCTGCAGTCCAGAGTATTTGTGGACGTCATTGCATCCCAGTGCGCAACAGTTGTGGATGATAAACATGGTTTGTCAGAGGGAAAAAGAAGGTCACGCCATCTGCATTTCTTTTTTCCTGGAGAAATCATCAGATCTTACTTCAGACCTGGCAATCCATGGCAGACCAGAGCTTGAACCAAAGCTTAAGCCTAGGGAAATTTGGTGCAAGCGGGCAATTCCTGGACACTACCCTCATCCCTGCAGAATTCTCCCGAGTCCCTGCTGCCGGGCAGAGGAGTCCAATGGAGTCGGCAGCATGTGGGTGAGATTTGACTCTACTGATCTCAGAGCCTTTCCTTCCTGAACAAACATTTTCCATTCTGAAATAATCACCTCACTATATATAGAAAACCCCTCCAAAGCAAAAGCCATGCTCTTTAGGAAGGGATAATTCTCAATTTGTTTTCCTCCTTTCACCAGGATCAGCAGGTCCTTTGCTATCAGGCTTGTACCTGTTTGTGAACACTGCTGACCAAAGGCATGTGTCACCTCAGGCGAAAATATCCTGGATTTCCCCTGCAGCCCCTGCCCCCAGTCCGCGGATTCGAGGCTGTGTCTGTAATCACAGTCCACAGCATTTCGGAAACCACCCCCCCATCTTGCTTCCTCCCAGCTGATTTTCAGGGGAACAGAAGGAGACTTGTTTGCTACCAGGGAGGAAGTCCAGGCCTTAGCAAGCAGCTTTCTGAGAGGCACCGGTGAGAGCGGTGCGCCTCAGTCAGCGTTCACTGGCAGAACTGCTGCCAAATGAGGTCACCCTGCTGCAAACGTGGATGGAGGGATTTCAGAGGAGGAGAATGGAAGAAGCCAGTACAGGAAGTAGAGCAGTCAGTAGCACAGGGCTCAGCTCAGTCAACTCACCCTCTGGAAATGCTGACTTCAGTTTTGTCTCGGCTCACAGATGAACATATATTAGACGGTTTCCTTCTTATCATTATCTCATTCCCTTTTCCCAATGATGCCTTGGCTTGACGCAGTTCAGCCATCTCTTTGGGAAGGGTTTCACGGGGCAGGCAGCACACAGGTTCAGAGGGCAGTTGAGACACCAGGACTGGATAATACTGCCCACATCCTTTGGGAATCGCAAAGCTCACAGAAGCTCTGGGACAGAGCTCTGTCCTCTTGAGAGAGGCCATAGACTTGTAGAACTGGAGAATACCAGGTTGGAAGTTCTCAGGAATCTCAGGGGTCATGTAGCGCAAGTTTTCTGGGCAAAAGCGTGGTCCACATGAGCTGGCCCAGCACCCTTGTTAGCCAAGAAGTACAACTGTAACTGCTAGGAACCTGTTATGTCTTTTTCATGGTTATTCCAGTGATTAATTCCTCCTTCCACTGAACTACTGCTCTTTACTTTCAGTTTGTATAACTTCAGTTCCACGGTATTGCCCCCATTATACCTTTATTTGCTAGATTGAAACCTCATTATTATTGAAAAAAATTAAAAATTTTCATTCTTAGAGATCCTTATAAATCATTACTTTTTTAATCTTACTATAGGTCTTCACATGGAACCTTGCTCCCTGGATCCTGACTCATTCTTATGACTCTTGTCTGGCCATTTTGAGTTTCCTAAAGTCTCTAGAAATACCGAACATTAAGTTTGCATCACTAAAGCTGCAGTAACAGAATTTCCCTGTCCTGTGTCCTTCTGTTTAGTCAGTTTATATTTCCTTGAATATCATTAGTCATGATACTAAAAACATTGACAGAAATTTTGAAATTATTATTATTATTCCTTGGTAGGAAGTTTATCTGCTTAACAGGAATAATATACTGTACAGATAGACTGAGTAAAACGGTCTATAAGGTTTGGTTTATAGGGACCTGTAGGTTGAATATGAGTCAGCTAAGGGCATATTGTAAAAACAAAATAACCTCATTTGAGATGGTATAAACAGGAATATGACTTGCAGGATGCATGAACTAACAATTCTGGCTGTGCTGTGATCAGGCCCACAGCCACAGACTCTGTCCAGTATGAGCCACTGGACCCCAGAGAATGTAGAAAAATTTGTGAATGTGCAGAGGAGACAATTAGAGGTTCAGAAAATGCAATATAGAAAGATCAAATGCTATGGGCAATTTAGCTTAGAGAAGAGGGAAAAGATATGATGACCACCTTGATTTGTAAAGGTCAGTTGCAAAGAGAACAATCTACTTCCAGTATTCATGACAGGTAGTACAAGAAATAACATTTAAACAATAGTAAAGAAAATTCAGCACTGAATGGATTGACTGGCAGGTTTATAAATTCATTATAGGTGGACTTTTAGAACTAGCTAGGTGCACATCTGCGAAGTATGGCAGGTGCTCCTGGGTTCAACTGAAGCCTCTTTCAGGTGAGGGAATGAATCATCTGACAGCCCTAGATCTTTCTTCTTCTGTTTAAAACCTGCCTCTACTCTGCTGTTTAGAAAATACCGGCCACAGCTTCACCAAATTTCAAAGAGTGTAAACATTCTCATCAACAAATTGAATTCTCCCTGTTTCACCTTAAAAGCATCCATCACATGCAGCCCACGGAGAGGACTTTACATTCAGGGCTTCAAGAACAGCCCCTGTGGCACAGAAATATGGCTGTTATGAGAACTTTGTGTGACATGAGTTCTGTGTCCATCCAGACAAGCAGGGAATGCAGAAGAATTCTTCCACTGTGAGGCTCAAAGCTCAAAGTTGGGTTAGATCAAGAAGCAGGTCACAGAAGCATTTCCTCTTGTCGTGGCTGTGAATACAGAGCTGCACAGCTGAGGTACCAGCTCCATTTGTAGGTGAAATGATCCTGCAGCTCTTTCTCTATTCATTGATTTAATGGATTCTCTTTCATGGATTTCAAGGGAATTCTAAGCCGCAGAGGCAAACTTGGGATCTCACATGAAAAATACTTTCTCCTGTCTTAAGGAGAGCTGTCTCCTCACTTTCCCTCCAGCCTCAGCCATGTATGTTCCTAGCAGGTGCCTTGTTTTATTTTTAACCTCCATTCTACATGGAGGAAGCCTTTGCTTGCTGCAAACATCCGGGAATCGGAGCCTAAGCACATCCTAGAAGGATTTCCTGTTTGGGACTTGGAGCCAGACTTTAGCCTGCACAAGCAGAAGCCTCTGAGCAGCAAGCTCAGTCCTGCTGTGCTATGGGCCAGGTGACTCCTGTCTGCTTTGGGAGCAAGTTACCATCTAGCAGGAAGGTGCCAAACTGCCCAACCACTTCCCACCTGCTAGGGATGAGGATGGGAACATGCAAGTCCCATCTGGATAGGGATGTACCTGACTCTGGGTTCAGGGTTGGTGAGGTGTGGCAGAACAGCATCGTGAGGGGGGTATCATGGCACCTCACTGTGATTGCCTGCAGCCCTGGGAGCATGCAGAGAGTGTATTTTCTGTGCTCATCTCAGCTGAGCTTGGGCTCAGTTTGCCATATTTGATCACCTCCTACATTATTTCAATTTTGGGAGTTCACCAAAGCACTGATTAAATACAACTACCAGTAATGGTCTGCCCTGTAGCGTATTTCTGCTCTTGCTTCTGTGTCACAGTTGCTCTCACAAAGCACAGCTTGGCTTAACCTCTTTCTACCAGTCCACATACACATGTCAGAATGACTGTGGAAGGCCTCTCTGAATGTCCAAACACATAATGTGGGTCTGTTCTCCCCTTTCTCGCAAAGTTGCTCCCAGAATATCTAGTAAACTAGAATTTACTAGAAGACCAAACTTTCTATCTTTGAGTTGAGGGAGCACTTAAGAACCAATTGCAAGTCTGAGAGGAAGGTTGGTTGATTATCTAGGGTAATACCATGGGGCTGAGGACTAGCAAAATCATTAGTACTGAAGGAAGGACTGAAGGGAATGACCTAGGAGAATGCAGGTTGCTTGTAGTACTATAAAGGATTCAAAGCAGATTTTAAAGGGAAATGATAATTTTAAAAAATGGCAGTAATGTGATAGGTCCTGTGCTCTTCCATATCTTCATAAATTACCTGGATGCAGGAATGGAACAGATACTAAGCAAGTTTGCTGTTGATATAAAACTGGGAGGAGTGTGACTCCCTCCAAGGCAGGGAGGCCCTGCAGAGAGACCCGGACAAATTAGAGGACAGGACAATCACCAACCAGATGAAGTTCAACAAGGGAAAGTGTCCGTTTCTGCACCTGGGATGGGCATCCTGGATGTACACACAGACTGGGAAATGAGATGCTGGAAAGCAGAGCCATGGAAGGGGACCTGGGGCTCCTGGTCACCAGAAAGCTGAATATGAGTCAGCAGTGCCCTGGCAGCCTGGAGGGCCAACCCTGTCCTGGGGGCATCAGGCACAGCATGGCTGGCCAGGCCAGGGAGGGGATTGTCCGCTCTGCTCTGCACTGGGGTGGCCTCACCTCGAATATTGTGTGCAGTTTTGGTCACTGCAATGTAAGAAAGATATTAAACTACTAGAGAACCTCCAAAGGAGGGCAAGGGATGGTGAAGGAGAGAAGCCGTGTGAGGAGCAGCTAAGGGCAATTGGTCTGTTCAGCTGCAGAAGAGACCTCAAAGCTGTCTACAACTCCCTCACGAAGGGAGGAGGAGGGGCAGACACTGATCTCTGTGGTGACAAGTGGCAGGAGGGAATGCCCTGAAGCTGTGTCAGGGCAGGTTTTGGTTGGATATTAGGAACAGGTCCTTCAGCCAGAGGGTGGCTGGGCACAGGAACCCAGGGCAGTGGTCACAGCACCGAGCCTAACAGAGGCTGCAAGGAGCGTCTGGGCAATACTCTCATGCACATGCTGTGACTCTTGGGCTTAGTGCTGTGCAAGCCCAGCAGTTGGTCCGCAGTTGGTCTTGATGATCCTTGCGGATGCTTTCCAACTCAGCATATTCTGTTGATTCTGTGATTTTGCCAAATTATGCCAGAATAACACATTAGACACCTTGATAAGTGGCTTTTTTTTGGGGCCAGGATCAACCTTTTGGATGAGCAGACTATCTGGACTGCAGTGCTGTAGTAACATATGAGAAATTATTTACTCAACTGAAGAATACAGATATTAATATGGAAACTTTAAAACGTGGAAGACTGGCAAAAAAACCCAACAATCAATCATGAGTTTTACGCTTGAAGAAATGCACAGTCTTTTCAAGGTCAGTTTTAGAGTTCATCTATTTCAATTTTTTTCAGTAAAGATCTCAGAAAAAAAAAAGTACATGGATAAGGTAGCTCAGTGACACAAAGTCAAGAGGCATTGTGAGTATAGAGGGTGACTGGGACATCATAAAAGCAAAAAGCTATTATTAAGGAGTAGCATAACAGAAATGGAATGAAATTCATCAGTTCATAGTAGACAGTCCTGTGGTTAACAGGGGGGTCCAGAATTGAATAATCCAACCTCTTATGTGAAGAGAATCAACAATACCAGATCATATCAGCCTTGGAAACTTGCAAGGGGGTGAGATTCACTACTCTATGAGTAGCTTTTTCCAGTGCTGCAGTACTCTCCCAGTGAAAAAAACTTTCTCTAATCTTCACTCTGAATCTCTCAAGGTGTAAGTGTGGTCATTGTTATTGTGCTACCATCTGCATTTGGTTCCATCGTCTTTGTAACCTGTCCTGGAGATAGAAGCAGGGTGCTGTTAAACCGTCCTACTGCTTCAGCATCTTGGTCTGGTGACCAAGAGAGGCCAGCTTCTTCAGTGTCTTGTTATAAATTGATCAGATGTCCCAGACCACCACCTACCTCCTACAGTTTTTCTATATTCTTCATGAACAGGGAGAGACAAAAACGTAGGATTCCAGATGTGGCTTCACTATATCCCAGTTCAAGGGGGATGATTATTTCCCTTGATCTGCTGCTGACCATTCTCCTACTGCAGTGCAGGAACCTGTTTGTCTGATTTGCAATGAGAGCATCCTATTGACTTCATTCCATGCTCATCCCTACCCACACGTTCCTTTTAGAACAACTGTGACTTAGCCAGATGGTCCCCAACCTGTAGCAATTTTGGGGATATTCTGACTCAGATGCAGAACTTTGTTCTTCTCCTTACTGAACTTCATGAGGTTTCTGCTAATTCCTTTCTGTCAGTTTCTAGACACCTCTTTGGACTAAAGTGCCACATATCTGTGACCCCTCCTAGTGTCATCTCCAGACTTGTACTCCATGTCACCACAGGGTATTAACAAAGACACTAAACAATACTGGCTCCTAAATCAATGCTTGGTGTATTTTGTTGGCTGCTAGGCACTAACCCTGTATTGAGTCACTGATCACTACCTTTACAGCCCAGAGGTCCAACCAGTCTTCAGCCCACCTAGTGCTCCATTCACTCAGACCATATGCTCTCAGGTCATAAACTAAAATTCAGTGGGAGCAGCTGTTAATGCTGTCAAGGCACTTTGTATCTACTGCTTTCCCTTCATCCATACAGCCAATCATTTTGTCAGAGAAATTAATTGGGCTTCTCAGGCATGATTTATGCTTGCCAAATCTATGCTGACAATGCCTGATTGCCTCTTTGCTCTCCATATGGTCAGAAATGGATTCTGAGACAACGTGGTCCATGAGTTTTCCAGGTGTGGTGATGACCTTGACAAACTGGTGGTTCTCTGTGTTCCTTATTTCCTTTCTTAAAGGTGAGTGTAATGTTTGAATAATGGTATCATAGCATGGGATGGGTTGGAAGGAACCTTTAAGGGTCACCTACTCCAACCCCCCTGCAATGAGCAGGGACATCTACTGCATCAGGTGACTCAGAGCCCCATCCAACCTGACGCTGTTTCCCCACGCTCACCATAAACATTTCTTCCTTATACCTGAATAGTCTGAATCTACTGGGTTTTTTTAAAAAACATCATGTCCTGTCATTACAGGCCCTGATAAAACATCTGTCCCCCCTTTTGTCATAACCCCCCTTTAAGTTCTGGAAGGGGCTCTAAGATCTCCCCAGAGCCCAATCTCTCCAGGCTGAACAACCCCAACTCTTTCAGCGTGTCCTTACAGGAGAGGTGCTCCAGATCTCTGATCATTTTTGGGGCTTTTCTCTGGATCAATCCAACAGGTCTGTGTCTTTCCTGTACTGAGGACTCCACAGCTGGGAGCAGTGCTCCAGGTGGAGTCTTTTCAGAGTGGAGTAGAGGGGAGGAATTCTTGCTCTGGTCTGCTGGCCACACTATTGCTGACAGAAGCCAGGTGGCCTGAGCGTTCTTGCCCACCTGGGCACATGCTGTCTCATGTCTAGCCACTGTCAACCAGCATCCCCCAGTCCTTTTACAGCTTTTCAGCCACTCTGTTCCCAGCCTGGAGTGCTGCCTGAGATTGTGGTGATTCAAGTCCAGGACCCAGCACTTGCCCATGTTGAACGTCAGACATCAACTGGTCAGCCCATCAATCCAGCCTGTCCAGATCCCTCTGCAGAGCTTTCCTATGCTCCAACAGATCAATGATCCTGCCCAGCATGGCTGAACCCATCAGTCTTCTCCTTGTCCCTTGTTACCAGTTTGCCAGTCATGTTTATTGGCAGTGTACACTGTCTTTGACATTCCTTTCCTGGCTGACATACCTGTAGAAACTCTTTCTATAATTATTTACATTTCTCACCAAGGTCAGCTCCAGTTGTGCTTTAGCCTTCCTCACAATTTCCCTACACAGCTGGGCAAGGTCCTTTTACTGTTCTTGGGATACCTGTTCCTGTTTCCACAGGCAGTGGAAACAGGAACAGGTATCTTGCTCTTTAGTTTGACCAGCAGGTCCTGACTCAGCCGTGCCACTCTGTCACCTTCCTTGCCTGATTTCTCACACATGGAGATTGAGAGCTGTTGTACTCTACACAAAATGTCATTAAAGGGCTGTCAGAGAAATAAGAGACATGATAGCTATGTCAAGGCTGAAGTTGTTGAAACTGGAACAGGCACAAGAGTGTAAGGACCATCTGACCATCTCAGAGCACACTGAACCGTGGCCTTTAGCTGATGATCTTAGCAACTGACCCTAGTCAACAGCAGTTTCTCCACTAAGGAATCAAAGAAGTGGTTATTGGTTATCCAGCAGTGGTTATTGGCCCTAGAGGCTGCATGGCTCCAACAGACACAAAGACACTGCTGAGACCTGTCTAGAGCAGGGAAAAGCTGCCTGAGTGGCCAAGCCAAGGTGAGGAGCCAGTTGCTGGTGGAGATGCCTGGACAGTCATCAGTCTTGCTTTTTGCCTGGCATAGACTGGTGGAGCCCCAGTCTTTTGTAGCACAGAGTGAGCATCTTCCACTCTGGACCTTAGGAGCACCTGACCTGAGTCAGGTACTTGGGCTCTGGGTTATGTGCTGAAGAAGCAACTACACTAGAGAGGAAAGAATGGCCTGTGATCATGTCCCCACATGCCCCCAGCGTCGCCCACAGCCTCATTTCATACAACCACTTCCAATTTTCTCGGGCTCTCGGCACCCACCGTTTCCTTCCATCTTTCTGTGCCCTAAGTCCAGCCTTTCCTCCCCCTCCGTGCTGATCCT
>VYXD01011670.1:56683-95252 GCA_013397195.1 Hylia prasina
GCTTGTTGGGGAGTGAGTACAGGGAATGGGGTAGGAGTGTGGCAGGAAGGAGGAATTGGGTGGGAGCAAGGGCCAGGTGTGGAACAGGGAAGGCATATGGGGCAGGGGCAAGTGTAGGATGGCATAGTTTGGGGACAGATCAGGGTAGGATTAGGGGGAAGTCTGTGCAGAAGTGAGTGGGAGATGAGGAGGAAGATGGAGAGATTTGGGTTTGGTGTGTGCAGGGCAACACTACGCACTGTCCCAGTCTGGGCGGGTGGGGATGGGGTCGGGCTGGGGATGGAGATGGGGAAGGGGTCAGGGGTGGGTTCGGGGTCAGGGTTGGGTTCAGAGCCAGGGTCAGAGCAGAGATGCTGAGTGTCCTTGCCTGAGCACGGCAGCCCCAGGCATGTGCAGCCCCCGAAGGGAGGCCCCCCTCTTTCCTTGTCCGTGCCTTCCTGCTCAGTGCTGCTCGCCGTGTGGGAAGGCGTTCTGGAAATGCAATCGGAGATGGCGGCTGGGCTCCTGACTGCGAGTGTGGGGCCAGGCTGCAGGGAGAGCGCGCCCTGCAGAGGAGCTGGGGCGTGCGGGGCTGTGGGGCACACCCAGAAGAGTGTCCAGTGCACGGCTGCCTGGCTCTGCGCTGTGCAGGGGACAGGGCTGGCCTGGCAGCTGTAGTGACCAAGGCTTGGCTCCATTTCGATGGTCTTGGCTTCATCCTTGTGTTTCGTTTGGAAGCAGAGCGTCTGGGCTGAGCGCAGGTAACTCCCGTGCGGCCTCGGCACAAAGCAAACAGCTCACACATCTGCTGCTGCTTCCTCTGAGCCAGGAAATGTGAGAGGATGGGAAAGGAGGCTGGCCAGGCCGATGGCTTGATCGAGGATGCAGCAGGAGCCAGCAAAGTCTGGGAGCTGGGCAGAGCCAGGTCAGGGAGCCCTGGGCTTGGAGCACAGCTGCCTGGCATGACCACCCCTATTGCCTCAAACAGGAAGGCTTCAGAGGTGCTGCCAGGGCTCACAGTGGCCAGTGCCCGGCACTGTTCCCCACCAAGTTGCCCATGTCAGGTGTGCTGCCCCCACAGCCCTTTTGTGCCATTGCTCCTGCTTGACTCCATCTCTGTATGGCTTCCAGGCATTGGGGCTCACCCTGCCTTGGGACAGTAAAGTGTCTCTGTCAAGGTCTGGGTTTTGTCCAGACCCACACAAATGGTCATGAGTGCTCAGGTCACGGGCAGGCCCTGCCAGATGAGCTACAGGACCCGGTTCAGTCACCCAGGTCAGCACAGAACTCAGTGGATTTGCTTCTCTTGTCAGTCTGCCACACTTTTAAGCAGAAAACCCTGGGAGGACCAGGTCTGTTTTTAGATAGTGATGTCTGCTCTCCATGGACAGGACAGAAAGGTGGGGAAGGAAGGAGTCTCTGTGAGTTAGCAGGGGAGACCTGAAGAATTGCTACAGATGATCTGCTCCCTTGCAGACTCCTTTCTGTGTGCTGGGTCAGTCTTTGTGTCTGGGTATGAACAGGGATGAGCAGAGCAGGTTGCTGGCCTGAGCTTCTGAGAAGGAAAAAGGAACTCATAACATCTTCTCTGTTTATTACTCATGTTTACTATGGGTCAGGTCCCACGGTAGCAGACTGAGCGTGAAGCAAAGGAAATAGCAAACTCACTGTTCAGATCTGAGATGAGAAAGAAACACCGGTGGAGACAGAGCCCAGGGTAGCAGTGAACATGAGACCAGCAGAAAATGGAGCAGAAGACAGTCACCAGCTGGCTGCCTTGCTCCTCTCTGCTGCCATGAGCTGATGATGCAGAAGCTTTAGGGCACTGGACCACGTTCCAGTGCTGAGGTCCATGATGTGAAGCACTGCTCTGGTATAAATTCACCCCGCTGGTTTAAATTTGTTTTAAACATTTGACTGTGTACCAGCACACTGCATGCATGGTCAGATAGTGTTTTTCTGGGACTTTCTGACTTTTCATGCTAAATCAAGTATCATCTGTGCTCTGGCAGAGAGAACTGTGAACCCCATGTGGTGAGCATGGGCTGATTGGACAGCAACCTGAATGACATGGAATAGTGGATTATTGACTCTTGCATATATTCAGTATTGATGATTTTGGAACTGGGGCTTGCATACTCCCTTTGCACACATAAATGCTGGGGAACATCAGAAATTAAAAGTTGACCAGCAACGCACCTAATGCAGTCTCTGTGGTTTTGAGGACAAGTCTGATGAGTTTTTGGTTCTAATTTGTGATTCCATGGGACATTCATGGGCAATGCTGCACGCATAGCACTGGGACAGCCCCATGGGTGTGCCCCAGGGAGGAAGATTTGGATGAAGAGCTGTAGGCTGCACTAGGCCACATACACTCTATTACCAAAAGAGAGTCTGAAGGGCTAACCCTGATGCCTCGGTTGTGCTGCCAAAGGCGCAGCTGTGCGGGGACATGAAGTGTAGTCATGCATGGACACTGGAGCAGCACAAACATTCACCAATGCAGTCAAGGAAAATGGTAGGAGGAAGCGGGGCATTGCTGCCTGCATTTATGTTCTTAGGGCAAGGGATTTAGCATCAACCTATTTTCAGCCCTTTGCACAACACAGAACAGCCCTCCCCACTTAAAAACAAGAAGACAAGCTTTCCAAAGCAAGATGGGGAGATGCCTGGGAGCATGCTGGGGAGCAGGACAAGGGCAGGGAGAGCACCGTGGTCCTGAGGAGCAGGCTGCCATGTAGGAGGATCTGAGGGTGCACAGGAGTGTGGGCATGGGGGAGATGCTGGTACATGGGGAGGTTGTGGGGGGAGGTGAGTGCTGTTGTTACCGCCAGAAGAGCTGCATTTGTTCCAAATTCCTGTGAAAGTTATTTCCTTGCGCTGCCAGCAGCCTCCTCCTGGGCTTGGCACAGCAGCCAGCGCCATGATTAATTCAAGTAGCATTTCCCCTGGAGCTGCAGCAGCTTTTCCACTGCAGCTGAGAGGCCCCAGCCCCTCGCGCTCCTCTCCCCCCATCCTCTGCTCCTCCTCCCAACCCCCTTGAACAGCTCCCTCCTTCCTCCGTGTAATCCCCAGCCCCCTCACAGCTGCCCCTTTTCCCTTACCTCTGCTTCAGCTCTAGGCCCCTCTGAACTCTTCTTCCTACCACTGCCCTTGCTCACACAGCTCCCTGGCCCATGTCCACCCACAGCCCCACCCACGCATGCTGCCTCCCAGAGGGCCAGTCCTTCTGCCCCCCTCCCATAGCCCCAGTCGCCAGCATGCCCCACCCCCTCTCCCAGTTTCTGCTCCCTCTTTTTCTCCCCACACCCCCTGGTCAGTGCCAGCTGCAGTTGTCTTCTCCCCCAGGACCCTTGCCACTGTGACCCAGGGCAGCTTTCCTCCACCTGCATAGCCCTTTGGACATGCCAGCCTCTCCCTGCTCCCTGTGGAATCCCAGAATAGTTGTGGGAAGGGACCTTAAAGATCATCCAGTTCCAGCCCTGTGCCATGGGCAGGAACACCTTCTGCTAGGCCAGTCCAACCTGGCCTTGGGCACTTTCAGGGATGGAGCAGCCACAGCTGCTCTGGGCACCCTGTGCCAGGGCCTGCCCACCCTCACAGGGATGAGCTTCTTCCCAGTGTGCCATCTAACCTGGTCCTCTGGCAGTGGGAAGCCATTCTCTGTGTCCTGTCCCTCCAGGCCTTGTCCCCAGTCCCTCTCCAGCTCTCTTGGAGCCCCTTTAGGCCCTGGAAGAGACTCTAAGGTTTCCCTAGAGCCTTTCCAAGGCTGAACACGCCCATCTTGCCCAGCCTGTCTCCAGAGCAGTTCCATGTCCTCCTGATGTTGGGGACCCCATCCCTGCCTTGCTGCCTAGGCTCACCCTGCCTGGTATGCTCAATCTTGTGCTGACCCCAGCTCAGTCTCTTCTGCACATCTTGCTGATCTGTGGCCCATCTTTTTGCATAGACCTTCTCTGAGAACTCCCTGCCTGAGCTGAACATGGCTGAAACCTAGCCACACACGCTAGTTTGGGGTCATTCTGGCTTCAGTGCCCCTCAGGGCCCTGCCATTTCTGCCCTGTGCTGTGGCTGCTTCATTCAAGCCCCTCACTTGAGCACTCTTCCCTGCATAGCCCAGCTTCCCAGCCCTGCTCTGCTCCAGGATTCCCTGCCCCTTTCTGCCCCCCAGCTTCTAAGTCCTGTCAGCTCCTGCACCTTCCATGGGCCCCACTATGCCCTGTAGCTCCTGGCTGCAGGTGCCCTTTCACCAGTGAGGATGCCCAGGAACACAGATGCAGAACCTCACTCCTTGTCCTTCTTTGCCTTGGTCTGGCCCTGTGCTTAGAGGCCTCTGGGGTCCCAGAAGGGTGCTGTGCACTCCCAGGCTCCCTCACCTCCTGCCCAGCCCCGCCATTCACGCCCTGCCTCTCCGCCAGTGTCTGTGGTTAACCCACTTCCCCTCATCCTCTGCTTTACCCCATTTCAGAGCAGTGCTGGAGGCCATCGGTAGCCCCTGCTTCCCATGCCCAGCTGCATGTGTTTCTGGCAGCCCTGTTTCTGTCATAGAACCAGAGAAGGGTGGGAAGGGACCTTAAAGCCCATCTTGTTCCACGCCCTGTTAAGGGCAAAGACACCTTCCACTAGACCAGGTTGCTCCAAGCCCCATCCAACCTGGCCTTGAATGCCAGGGACGGGGCAGTCACAGTGTCTCTGGGCAGTGTGGAGGCCTTGGCTGCGACTCCAGCCAGCCAGCCAGCCTCCTGCTCGTGTCCGGGGCCCAGGGGATGCAGCGGTGCGAGCCAGCAGTGCCGCCTTCACTGGACGGGCTCCCGGACAGGGGGCTCTGGTAGCCATGGGGTCTGACCCTCGCCTTGGCCACGTGTGCTGCACTGTCGCTGGGCCGAACCCTGACCCTGCTCCTTCCCCTGGGACCCGAGTGTGCTGGAGGCTGAGACAAAGCCCTGGAACCAGGAGTGGCTCCTGAAATAGCCATGTGGCCACTCCCTGGCTGCTTTTAGCTGGTCAGTGGCCGTGCCAGGGCTGGGAGGGCAGGACGCCTGGCACGCACTCCGGCGCAGGGAGCCATGCGTGGGATCGCTGACCACACTGGCGCCAGCCTCCCCTCCTCTCCCACCAAGAGCCGTCACTCAGAGGGGCGGGAGCCCCAGAGCCAGATGTTTGCCAAAGCCACAGCATAACATGTGTGCAGCAGAGCCCCAGCCATGGCTACGCTCCAGATGAGTTCCCTGCCTGCTGACTGCGCTGGCTGGAGCGGGGAGGATGGCTGAGGAACGGAGGCCCAAGCTGCTGAACAGTGCTCCATCACTTTACAGCACTGTGGGCTGGGCGGGGGTACACAGGTCAGCAGGAGGGCTGTGAAGGCAGGAGGTGTGTGCGAGGGGCTCTGGTGATACGCTTGAGATGGGTCTGTGGGAAGGGGCAGCTTTGATGCAGCTGAGGACCTTGGTGTGAGGCTGTGCTTCATCCACCCCATCTCTGGGAAACAAGAAATCTATTGTGCCTTGGGTCCACTTGTCCCTCCTGTCTTGCTGGGGAACTGGGAGGAGGGTGTGAAATAGCAAGGCCTTGATTCCCGTTGCTGCCCTCCCAGCTCTCCCTGCAGTGGGGAAAAGCATACTTGGCCAGAACCCTGCTTCCTTTTCAAAGTCTGGTGCTCTGGTTTCTTGCTGCCTAACCCTGAGTCATCTTGCTGTTCTTTGTTCTCCTCTTCTGCTCCGTGGTGGTCACTGCACTCCCGCCACATGCTCTTCTGCCCAGCTATGAGGCACTCCAGCAAAGCCTTCTCACCACACCTGGGGGAAGGAGGGGCAGCTAGCAGATGCTGCTGCCCAGTGTAGTCAAGGCTGCCATACAGGGATGGGGAAGCAAATCAGCTCTCTTGGAAGAATTTGAGCTCAGTGGGGAACTGGGGTGTTCAGGAGGGTCTTTGGCTGAAGATCACAGAATGGTTGAGTTTGGAAAGGACCTCTTGAGATAATCTAGTTCAACCCCTCCATGCATAAGCAGCACTATGCAAAGTTGTTTGCCCAGGACATCCCCCCTTTCCTGGGCAACCTCATAAAGGCAAAGTGCTTGCTGATCTTCAGAGGGACTCTCCTGTGTTCCAGTGTGTGCCCATGCCCTCTGATCCTGACACCGGGCATGGCTGGGAAGAGCCTGGATCCATCCCCTTGTTGCCCTCTTTCCTGTAAGCATGATACCCCTTCTCCAGGCTGAACTATCCCAGCTCCCTCAGTCTTTTGTCACAAGAGAGGTGCTCTAGTCCCTTCATCATCTTTGTGGCCCTTCACTGGACTCTCTGCAGTATGGCCATCTCTCTTCTGTACTGGGGAGCCAGCACTCCACCTGCGGCCTCATCACTGCTGAGGAGAGGGGCAAGATCCTCTCCCTGACCTGCTGGCCACACTCATGATGCTGCCCAGGACACCATTCTCCTTCCTTGCAGCAAGGGCACATTGCTGTCTCACCTTCAACTTGGCACCCATGAGGACCCAGAGGGCAGCAGCAGCTCAGCTGCTCTCCAGTGGTGCGGCCCTCAGCACAAACTGGTGCAGGGGATTGTTTCTTCCCCGGGGCAGAACTTTGCACTGTCCCTTGTTGAACTTTAGGAGGCCTCTCGTCCATCCCTGCAGCCTCTCAAGGTTGATCTAGACGCAGCATGACCCTCTGGCAAATAAGCCACTCCTCCGAATTTGGGGTCATCAGCAGCCATGCTCAGGGTACACGCTGCACCATCAGCCAGGTCTTTAATGAAGATGCCAAGCAGGACTGAATGCAGGATTGACCCCTGGGGTACACTGCTAGCTACTGGCCTCCAAGTAGATACTGTGCCCCTGATCACCACTCTCTGGACAGGAGCTGATCAGCTGAAGGAGGATCTTATGGGTGAGAGTGTCAAAGAATTTGGTGCACTTCAGGTTGACAGTATCCACTCCTTTTCTGTCATCCACCAGGTCAGTCATTTAACATGTGGATCGAGCATGATTTGTCCTTAGGGGAAGCTGTGTTCACCACTCCTCATGATTTTCTTGTCCTTCTCGTGCATAAAAATGGTTTCCAGGATTAGCTGCTCCATCAGTTTTCTGGGGATCAAGGTGATGCTGATTGTTTTGTAGTTACCTGGGTCCTCCTGCTTACTCTTGAAGATAGGAGAGAGATTTACCTTCCGACAGTCCTCAGGCACCTCCCAAATACTATGATTGAGCAAAGATTTCTGTGAGGGGTGGTGATGTCTTTCATCCTGGTCTCTGAGACCTGGGATTCCTGAAGACCCATCGTACTAGTAGAGAGTAAGGGAGAGAGGGCTTTAAGTACCCCAGTTTTTCACATGTCCTCTGTCACCAGGTCCCTAGTCTCCTTCAGCTGCAGGCCTACATTTTACCCAGACTTCCTTTTGTCACTGATGTACTTATAGAAGCCCTTCTCGTTGACTCTGACATCCCTTGCCAGATTCAAATCCAGTTGGGAATTGGATGCCATCAGCTGCGTTCCCATGTAATTACACTGATCAGTGAGTGATTTCAGCAGAAAGTACCCCAGATGTGTTCCCCAAACCCTGCCATGGTAGCAGCCTCTTCCACACCTACCAACACAACATTAGGGTCATCCCCTGGGTTCCTTAACATATCCTGTGGTCTCAAGGGCATATGCCTTTTCATTTGCATCCATTATCTGACAGAAAAGATGTATTTGCTCTGTCACTTTCATCCAGATCCTTTCCCTCATTACAGCCCCCAGACAGAGCACTGCTCATGAACCTCTCCCCCAGAGTCTGTTTTCCAACCTTTCACCCACCCAATTTCCCAGCCCTCCAAACTGTAACATCCTGCCTTGAATACGAGGACTGTGGGAGAAGGTGTCAAAATCCTTCCCAAAGTCAAGGGAATTGTCACCCACAGCTGTCAGCCCTTTGACCCCAGATCCCATCACTCCACCACAGAGAGCAAATACGATGGTCAATCCATGATGGGTCTTCCCTTCCAGGATCTTTCATGTGACCTAAAACATGCTACAAGAAGACTCATTCCATGATTCTCCCAGGGCCCAAAGTGTGTCTGAAAAGAACGTAGACCCTCAGATGATCCTTTTGGCCTTTGTTGAATGTGGGATGTGATGCTTGCATTCCTCCAGTTATCTCCCCTGATTTGCACCACCTGTGAAGAGCGGTCCTACAATTCAATTTCTGTCAGCATCCATTGATACAGCCGGTTGAGTCCCATGGATTCACGTAGATAAATCTTTCTAAAGAAATACCGACTCTATCTTCACCCCTCTCTGGTAGCTCTCTGAACCCTTTTGAACAGCATGGAGGCCTGGGAGGCTGGTGGAGGAGGCATTGAGTGTTCCAGTCTTACCTGGGCCTGCTGCTGCTGAATCACTGACCACACTCAGAAATGGGCCCTTCTTCAGAAATGGCCCTCACTGCCAGCACAGTGATAGAGGCTCTTCTTGGCACACTAAGGCTTGAACTTTGACTTTGCTGACACACTCCTGACATGCCTGGCAATGTTTATAGATTCCTACTATGTATCTTGCCTCCGTGAGGATCTCAAAGAATTGTGGAATGGTTTGGGTTGGAAGGGACCTTAAATATCATCTTGTCCACCCTGCTGCCATGAGCAGGGACACCTTCCACTAGACCAGGTTGTTCCAAGCCCTGGAACCAGGTTGTCCAGCCTTGGATGCTTCCAGGGATGGGCAGCCACAGCTTCTCTGGGCACCCTGTCCCAGGGCCTCACTACTCTTACGAGGAAGAATTTCTTCCCAATATCCAATCTAAACCTACTCTCTGTCAGTATGAAGCTGTACTCCCTGTCTTTCCAGGCCCTTTTAAATAGCCTCTTTCCATCTTTCTCATTGGATCCTTTCAGGTACTGAAAGGCCACAATTAGGTCACTCCAGAGCCTTCTCTTCCCCAGGCTGAACAACCCCAGTTGTCTTAGCACACACCACTTTTTGCATGGCAGCTTAGCCCTGAGGCTCCTGCTTAGCCCAAGCCATCTGCTGACGTCTCTGTGTTTTCCTGCGCACTGGGATGGGCTGTTCTGGAGTGTGCTGTCCTGAAGGCTTGCCAGCTTTCCTGAGCTGCCTTGGCCTTCAGTGCTGCCTCCCATGAGATCGCTTCCATCAACCAGTTCCCTGTAAAAGCTGAAGTCTGTCTTGCAGTCCAGGATCTGTACTCTGCTTCTCTTCTTCCTCACTCTCTTTGGGATCCTGAGTCTGCTGCTTCACAGCCACTGCAGTCACAGCTACTGCCACCTGCCACAACCCCAGTTAGTACTCCCCTCTAGGGAACAGCAGATCCAGCTGCATGCCACCCCTGCTTGGCAGGGATATTGGAATTCTTTGTGAGACCAGGGATCTGTGATCCTGGCTTCCTCAGGTACTGCTGCCTCCTTGGCAGCTTCAGGTCAGGAATCTCCTTGCAGAGCATTGATGTCGTCCTGCTTAAAGCCCTTAGTGGCTGTGCAGGCTCCGTTCAGAAGTCAGAGGTGAGAGGACAGTGGGGCTGCCATTCAGGCTCAGAGCCCTGGCTCCTGCTCCCATATATTCAAGCAGCAGGACTGGCACAGCCCCAGTAGAGAGTTTCCTGGGCAGTTCCACAGGCAGCTTGACCCCGTTTCCTTCTATTTTTCAGGCAAACATCAGGAGTCTCATGAATGAGCTGCAGTAAAACCAGCTGTGGATCCAAGATTTGGGGCGGATACTAAATACAGAGCCTGGGGCTGCCCTGCATTAGCTTCTAGCAAAGTTCCTGGAAAAATGTCCATGCTTGGTTTAAAAATTTCCAGAAGTGGTGAACTCACCACAGGCTTTAATGAGCCCTTTTGGTGGCTAATTGCCCTCATGGCTAAAAATGTGTTCCTGTCCCAGACTGCGTGTGCTCTGAGTCTGCAGCAGCACATGCCAGCTGAAATGAGGTGGTTGCCGTACCTGGTGGCTGGTGGACCCCTGTGATGTCTCTCAGGAGTCCCCAGGAGGCTGCAGCAGTGATCCTGCTGTCCCTGGGTCTCACGTCAGGCCCTGCTGAGCCTGAGCTGCCCACAGGCAGTCAGCCAGCCCCATCCCATGGGATTTGCACATGGGACGTAAGCGGTCTGCAGGCAGGGAGCTGAGACTGGAGTGCACCAGCCACAGCCCCCCTCCCTCTGCACGCAGTGGCAGAGCACAGAGCAAAGTGTCCAGTGGCCCCAAACTCAGCCAACACCGTCATGTGGTCCAGCAGGTGTTTGCTGTTCCTGTGGCTTTTCTCTAGGCAGTTTAGCATCGCCCATCCAGGAGAGACAAGAACCAGGTGCAGGGCTCCAGTTGTGGTTGTGCCAGTGATATTACCTCTCTTAGACCCTGTGCAGGCTCGTATTGCGCAGAGTTTTGTGTTGGACCAGTGGTCCACAGATGGTCTCATCACAGAATGGGGCAGAGAAGCATTGGATACGTGGGACAACTTGTCCTGGCTGCACAGCCAAGGCTGGTTCTGATACCAGGTTGCTGGCTCCACCAGTTATCTTGCTGGAAGATGGCTCTGCATACCAGGAAGCCAGCAGGAAAATGGTGCTGCACTACACAATAGTGAGAGCTCATCTATTGCTCCTCTGTTCCTGGAACCTGACCCAGGGTCTTGTGGCAGGAAGCTGGATATTCCCCCTTTGGGTGTTCCTAAGGGTGGCACCCAGAAGAAGATGGTTATGATGGGGTAGCGAGTCTCTTCTGGAAGCATCAGAGCCTCTGGCCTAAGGAGCCTGAAGCTACCATCTCAGTATGCAGCAGATCATGTTGCTGTACAGTGATTAACACAGCTGATGTGTATTTTGGATAACCTTCAGAGTGAGAAATAGTTCATTTTGAAGGAAAGAAAAGTGTTAGTTTACCATACAGTACCTATTCCAGTCACCGTGGCAGGAACACGGACCTGAACACTGGCAGGTGGTCAGTTTCTTAGGCCTTTCCATCTGCACTGGTGGAGAAGGCTGGCAGCTGACCCAAGGAATGGCAGAGGCACCATGGGGTGTGGGTACAGGGCTGTATCCCAGAAATGGCAGAGGCACAGTGGGGTGTGGGTACGGGGCTGTATCCCAGGAATGGCAGAGGCACAGTGGGGTGTGGGTGCAGGGCTGTATCCCAGGAATGGCAGAGGCACAGTGGGGTGTGGGTGCAGGGCTGTATCCCAGGAATGGCAGAGGCACAGTGGGGTGTACAAGCTGTACCCCAGTAACAACAGCCAGCNAGAGGCACAGTGGGGTGTGGGTACGGGGCTGTATCCCAGGAATGGCAGAGGCACAGTGGGGTGTGGGTGCAGGGCTGTATCCCAGGAATGGCAGAGGCACAGTGGGGTGTGGGTGCAGGGCTGTATCCCAGGAATGGCAGAGGCACAGTGGGGTGTACAAGCTGTACCCCAGTAACAACAGCCAGCATGGAGCCAGTGTGCTGGTAACCTGCATACGAGCTCTGGTGATGTCAGTGAGATCAGATCTGTACTCTCTGCTGAGCAGCTCCCCAGGAAGATGGGCTGGGGCAGTAGGAAGTGGGGGGGCAAGCTGTAGGTGGGTCCAGTTTCCCAAAGTGCCTCCTGACCCAGTTCTGTCACAGCACCTGTGTTTCCAAGTGCTCTGCAGCTGGAGTGGGGAGGGGGGATCCTGTTCCATGGCGCTTCTTCTGGCAGCTGCTGTAGGGTCGGGGAGCAGATCCTCTGCACAGGAGCTTAGTGCTCACTGGAGACGTAGTCTCAGTTTCTCCCTGCAGGCAGCCCCTCAGACCACAGGCAGCAGGGCCAGTGGGGGTGTCACAGGTGCCCCCTCCTCTTCCTGGTCAGGACGGGGTGGTCCCACCCCTGCCCAGCTGACTGTTCCCTCCAGGCCCAGCTGCTCTGTGTCCCCTTGCCCTTGTTCCTCTATCCCTAATGACCGGGCTTGCAGCCCCCAGCCAGGCCCTCTACTTGGCGCGCGTGTGGCGTTCCTGCGCTCCTCGTGCGGGAGCCGAGGCCCCATGGCTGCTGCGGGGAGGAGCTGTGGCTGACGAGGCCTGAACTCCACTTCACCCGGGCCTGGCCCAGCTGCCTTCCCCCAGCTCTGTCCCCCAGCTTTGTTCTCCATGGAGCTCCCAGCTGGTGGAGGAGCTGTGGGCAGGGATGTGGATTCAGGAGTTGGTTTCTGCTGACCTGAGCTCTGTAGGAGCCCAAGGAGGAGCTGGGGAGGGCGAGCAGGGAGCAGCATTCATCCTCCCGCTGTATCTGTCATAGTGGGTGCAGTTCTTGTGCTACAGGCAACGTGAGACTGGACTGTCACAGGGCGGTGCCACTCCCCATCCTCATGCCCAGTGTATGGGGCTGTTAGACACAGAGCTTTGAGAGCAGGACAGAGCCAGGGCCATGGTTACAGGGGGTTGGCTTTCTTCCTGTCCCATCCTGAGTGTCTTTGCAGAAAAGAAGGAACAGAGGTGCAGGGGCTGCTGCTGCTGCAGTGCTGCATGTCCTACAGAAGGAGCAGTGGCTGGTCTGGGACAAGAGCCACAGTTGCTGTCACACTGCATCATGACGGCCAACTCTGAGGACGGTGTGGTAGCTGTGGCCACGGAGCAGAAGGTGGCACTGGGGTGCGGTGTTGGTGCTGGGACGGGTCTGGCTGGTGGTCTGTCCTGTTCAGTTGGTGCCTTCCCTCACACAGGTGACAGCCACAGACGCAGACAGTGGTGCATTTGGCTCCCTTTCCTACTCCATTGGCTCTGGCATCGGCAGCATTGTCCCCACGCAGTTCAGCATTGACAAGCACTCGGGGCAGCTGTGCACGGTGCAGCCCCTGGACCGTGACGAGGGCACGTCTGCCTACGACTTCACCATCACTGCTGTGGACGGGGTGAGTGCAAGCGAGCCCGCGTGTGCGGAGCTGCTGACCCAGCATTGTGCGGGGCATGCTGCTGTCTCTGCACTGTCTCTGATCTGGTGCCTCCTCAGGGCGGCCTGAACTCCATGGTGTACGTGAAGGTGTTCCTGGAGGACACGAATGACAACCGGCCAGTGTTTTATCCGCTGGAGTATGCTGCCAGCATCAGCACACAGAGCATGCCAGGGACAGCCGTGCTGCGTGTCACTGCCCACGACAAGGACGAGGGGCTGAATGGGAGAGTCACGTACCGCATTGTCCTGGGAAACTCGCCCCCGCTCTTCTCCCTCAACAAGGACACAGGTGAGAACTGGCAGGCAGTCAGAGCAGGCAGCAGTTGGAGCATTGTGATGTGGGAGGTGTCAAAACCAGCCTGAATGTCGCCGCTTGGCCACCTCAGCAGTGCAGTCTGTCAACAGAGTACGTCTGTTCCCTGCCACATCTTTCCCTGCTAAACTTCCTTAGCCTCTGGTAACCCCTTCCCAGACTCAGTCCCTGACTTTTTGTTTCTGCTCCCTGCTCTGTTTTTCATTTGTCCTGTCTTCTTCCCATTCCCCATTCCTGACTCACTGTGCCCTTCCTCTTGTGTGCTGATGCTTCACCGCATCAGGCTGTATCCTGCTTCCTCTCTTGTCCCTGCCAGTCCCCTCTTCCCCAGCTCAGTTAACTCTCCTCCATAATAACTCTGTCACTCTTGGTCCCACTGTTCTCACTGGCTGCCTCTGCTCGAAACCAGAGCAGTTTCTGCTGGGGGAATGGGTGCATGAGTGTGTGGTGCCAGGGGCTCTCAGCAGGGCAGAAAGGTGCACTGGGGGATCTGCACACTGGTTCTCAAGTTCCCAGCAGGTGACTGGAATGAGACAAGCCCCTCTTAATGCAGGGCCACCTCCTTTGTAGGGCCTATCAATTACGGTCCTTCACTTCTATATCCCCTCCCAGAGCCTCCCTGCCAGCCCAGGGCCCACTTGCTGTGTTATGACACTCACCCTGTGCCTCAGATTGGAAGCCCCCTCCCCTCCTTTCCTTCTTCCAAGACCTGCCTTCTGGCTCATGTCCCACAGCCTGTACCACTGCTTAACTCAGAGCTGGGTATAAGATTAAGTGCAGAGGATTTGGGGAGGCTTTCCTGGGAGAGTTCCACTCATTCACTCCAGCTCCTCTGTGGTTGGCTCCCACTGTGATACACATTGTTTCCTGGCCCTTCTGGTCTGTCTTTTGCAGTTTATGGTTTGATCTGTCCCCTGGTGCCAGGGGACAGGGGTGCAGCACAATGCCACATCAATGACTTTCTTCCTCAGGTGTCATCTCTCTGTCATGGTCTCTGAGTGGCAAAGCCAACACCCTGGTGCAGCTGGTGATCTCTGCTCAGGATGGGGGAGGCCTGCAGGCACAGCCAAATGCCCGGGTAAACATCAGCATCGTGGAGGGCACAGTCTCACCCCCTGTCTTTGAGCAAGCTCAGTACTTCTTCAGCGTGCCCGAGGACATGCCGCAGGGTGCCAGTGTAGGGGCTGTCCAGGCCCAGAACCCACCAGGTATGGGCTTGTCCCTTTTGCATGTTACCACTTTCCCTGTCCCCACACCATCCTTGAGAGCCAGCATCCACCACTTCCTCATGGAGTGGCTCTGCTTTGAGAGCTCCACGCACTCATCTGAATGTGCACCTGTGCTTACACAAGTGTTGTGTGCACACCCGTGTGTCTGTGCACATGGGCACAGTGCTGCTGCACATCTTGGACCACAGCTTCCTGACAGTGGGGCTGAGGGAGTGAGCTGGATGGCAACTCATTCCTTCTGTCTCCGTCCTCTTACCCAAAGGTCATGCTGATGACATCTTCTATTCCATCTCCTCGGGGGACCCTCATGGCTATTTCTCCATTGACTCGGCCTCGGGGCAGCTGCGCACCAGCCTGCCTCTGGATCACGAGTCCCAGTCGGTTCTCATCCTGGATGTCCAGGCCCGCAGCGGTTCACCCCCCGCCTACAGCAACACACGTGTGAAGATCTCCATATCAGATGTGAACGATAACACACCAGCATTCCCAACTCCCTCCGACTCCATCTTGCTGCCAGAGGCCACAGAACCTGGGACTACAGTCTACACCGTGCAGGCCGAGGACCGTGACAGTGGAGCCAATGGACAGGTGACCTTTGAGCTGGTGTCGGGGGGCGAGGGCACCTTCGTTGTGGAGCGTGCCTTGGGGGCAGTGCGGCTCCTTGGGGCCCTGCAGTACGAGGCCATCTCGGCCTACAGCCTGGCCATCGTGGCCCGGGACGGTGGCGTTCCGCAGCTCAGCTCCACCTTCACGCTGCTGGTGCACGTACAAGCCGAGGACGACAACGGGCCCATCTTTGACACTCTCACCTACCGTGTGGAGGTGCAGGAGGGTGTTCCCGTCTCCACCCGCTTCCTTCAGGTGAGGGCCCTGGCACATGATGTGGAATCCACGGCCCTTACCTACCACCTGCGTGCAGATGGGGACGCTGCCAGCTTTGGCATCGTGCCTGAAAGCGGCTGGCTGTACGTCAAGAGCGCCCTGGACCGGGAGACGCGGGACTTATATGTGCTGACGGTGCTGGCCTCGGCGGGGGGCACCGGGACTGCGGCGGACACACGGAAAACCGGCACCAGCACCGTGCGGATCAGCATCACTGATGAGAACGACAACAGCCCTCGGCTGAGCGAGGAGCGGTACTTCTTCACCGTGTCAGAGAATCAGGCTCCTGGCAGCAGCGTGGGAAGGGTGATGGCAAGTGACCGGGACGCCGGGCAGAACAGCCGGCTCACCTACCGCCTGCTCCAGCACGATCCCAACTTTCTTATCCACGCACAGACAGGTGGGAGACTCCTGGCTTCATGGGTGGGGCCAGCTGGTGGGAAAGCCCAGGTCATGGTGGAAGTGATGGCAGCCAGGCCAGTGCAGCAGCAGAACATTCACCTTACTGCCACCGTGGTGCTGGGCTCCAGCAATACACCTGAATAACACAGCTGAGCACAGGCTCTGCTCTAATGCAGCTTGTGGGCTGAGCTAGCTGTATTCCCACTTTTACCAGTGTTCTCACTTGTGCCTGCCCCATTCCTGGAAATGTTCAAGGCCATGTTAGATAGGGCTTGGAGCAACCTGGGATAGTGGAAGGTGTCCCTGCCCATGGCAGCAGGGTGGAACGAGATGGGCTTGAAGGTCCCTTCCAACCCAAACCCTTCTGGGATTCTCCCTCACAGGAGAGGTCAGCACCAAGCACAGCTTGGATCGGGAGCAGCAGTCCAGCTTCCAGCTCCTGGTGATTGTGCAGGATGGGGGAGCACCGCCCCGCAGTGCCACTGGAACCGTCTATGTCACTGTGCTGGATGAGAATGACAACGCTCCTGCTTTCCTCCACGTGGGCAGTGGTCAGGAGCTAACTGTGCAGGTAGGGGAGCGGGCTGGAGCACCAATGAGGCAGGGGCCTGGTGGCCTCTGGATGTGGGGGCAGGTGGTATGCTGGGGAAAAGGGGGTAAGTAGAGGGACCCAAGAGAATTTCATGGTGGGAGATGAGCAGGAACGAGTTGGATGCATGCAGCAGCCAGGACTGTTTGGTAAATCTGAGATGTGGCAAGAGGGGCATGTCCTTGGGCAATGCAGATATCCTGGTGCACAGAGCAGGCAGGGCCTCTGGAGGGCTCTGGCACAATCAGGACTGGCCAGTGGGCAGAAGCTCTTGGCTCACACATGCCTGTAGGGAGGGACAGCAAAAGGAGCCCTGAACCTGACGCAGGTTCAGAGAAGAGCCATGGTAAACACTGGTGAGCAGGGAGACACAGGAGGCTATCACCCTCTAGGTCTGGGGATTTTGGGTACAGCCACTTGTCTTTCTGGGAGGTCAAGAAAGCATTGTCCAGCTGGGCTTGGCATGCACAAGAGCTTTCTGTGAATCTCTTGTGTCCGTCAGCCAAGCTTTCCCTCTGCACTCTGGTGGCAGCAGTCACCAGGCACTGCACGTGCTGCAGACCCAGCTACATATGGATACTGCCCTGGAGAAGTGGGTGAGGACCTGCCTCTGCTCTGCTGTGTCCCTGAGAGCGTCACAAGCAGTGAGGGCTGGTGGGAGCCAGCTGAGGGGCACTGGCAGCAGCAGAACAGGATGGGCAGCCAGGGCCCTGGCCTCTTCTGCTCGGCATGGAGCAGGGACAGCCTGCTCACTCTGCATGTCCATTGCTGCACATCAGGCTGTGTGCTCAAAGCCCCTTGCTCTGAGCTGGTTCAGAAACACCACGATGATGACACGTTCTGCCTGAGCCACACACCCCAAACAGCTCACAGCAGACAGGACTGTGTTGGTAGCCACCTGGGTGACACAAGATCAGGGGACGCTGCAGCTCCAGCCAGGCCTTCCCTGTTCATTGCTGCTTCCCTTCCCATTCTAGGGTGCAGTGATCCCTTGCCCAGTCATTTTCTTGCATGGCCTGTTTGTTCTGCTGTCAAAGCTGCTGGCAGGGCTTGCCCTGGGTGAGGACAGCTCCCAGAGCCTAGAGGAGGCGAAGGGGGCACAGTTAGTTTTGCTCTGTTTCTCTGAACAAGGCTCTGGGACCAGCTCAGGCCAGGGACCAGCCAGCCCTGGCATGGCTGAGGGAGCACTGGATGGGCTCTGTGGTGTGGCATTGCTCGCACCTGGCATCTGTTGTGAGCCCTGTTCCTGTGTGGGGACACCTGTGACACACTGCATGTCAGGATCTGCAGCTGATCCCAGTGTTTGGGGGCACGAAGCACTGCAAGTGCCCTGCTAGAGCTTGGGTGGGCTCTGCTCTTACAAAGAGACCATGAAAGCAGATGCGTCCTTCAGGGGACAGGACAAGGCTGAGATGGGTTCAGACTGCTCAGGGCAGGTAAATGCTGCAGCAGCTCTGAGCAAACACCTCTTTGAGCACTTTGGTTTGAGCACTTTGGTTTGCAAGTACTGGAAACAGAAATACAGAAGGGTGAAGCGCCATAACAACCCATTTTTAGCCATGGTTTGGATGTAGAGGACACACTTGGAGGAAGAAGTGAAAAGTAGATGATAGCACAAAGCTCCATGATTTCTCACAGACATGCTCCGTGCAGTGTCCATGTCAGTGCTCATCAGGCAAAGAAGAGGAGGGTTCTGTGTCAGTGCCTTCCAGCATCAGCTCTGGGGTACTCAGATGAAACACATGGGTGATAAGCTGGCAGTACATGGGTTGTTTGCAAAGGGTCTGCAGTAATGCATCCTCCCAGGGAATGATTGTGAGGAGAGGGGAGAGAGAGCAAAGGGAAGGAAGAGGGTGCCCGTTTTCACAGAGGGAGTGCCCCTGGTGCTGGTGTTTTGCAGTATCCCTTCAAAGATGTGATGGTTGATGTTACTGGTCTTTTTACAGCATTCAAGGTGAGGGTTCCCTGTGAAGAACTGTAAAAGGATCATGTTTCACTGTTGAGTCAGGGAAGGTGATGGGACATGAAATCACTGCTGCTAAGCAAATTGCTGGAAAGCAGTACAGATGGCACTTAGTGGTGGGCTCTGAACTGGCTGCTTCAGTTTGGGGAGAAGCTTGGAGCTTTGTGAATGTGCCACAACAGGCTCAGCACAAGCGAAAAAGCAAATCAAATGCTGAATTTAATTAGAAAAGAAACAGAGAATGAAAGAAAATATCATCACACACAGCTCAGATTCTGTCCACACTCTCTGCCTGGTTCCATTCCCTAAGTGAGCAGAAGTGCTAGAAACTGTTTAGAAAAGGATGTTAACAGGATCTCTGGCAGGTAATGGTTCCAAGCAGAAATAAAGCATTCTTTGGCGTCTTGCAAAGGTGTTCACAGAGTTGTGGGGAAATGAGAAGTTGCTTTTTTCATGACACAAGACTGGGCAGCTCCATAAGAACTGACCAGGCAGCAGGTTTAAAATAAACACAGGCAGCACTTCTTCATGCAGAGTGTAATTAAATTGTGAAATCATTGCCCAGAATTGCATGGGTTCAAAACTAGATGAATTCATGGAAAGAAAAAAATCCATCAAAGGCTGATGAACACAAATATGATCTGTGGCTCAGGAAGTGTCTGAGCCACAGTGGGCTGGGAGCCGGGGAAGTTCACAGGAGGATTGTTCCATACGTACCATGTTTCTCACATTTCTGTGTATCCACTGCCAGCCCCTGCCAGAGCTGTGTTTGTGGCCAGAGTGGCTCT
Source organism: Hylia prasina (assembly GCA_013397195.1). NCBI lineage: Eukaryota > Metazoa > Chordata > Aves > Passeriformes > Sylviidae > Hylia > Hylia prasina. The sequence continues at coordinate 75,721 of VYXD01011670.1, forward strand.
GTAAGCTTGGGACCAGGCTGGTGTTTGCAGCAACATTTGGGGAGAGTGGGCAGACCCAGATCTGCCCACATGGCTGCTGTCTTACCAGTTGGCATAGGCAAGCCCACTGCTATTGCTGTTTATTCCTGTTTGTGTGGCTGGACTGGCGTGTGTACATGAGGCTGTGTGGGTGTTGCTCGTGTAACTCCTCTGACATGTCTGCTTTTCTCAAAGGGGTCTGATTCCTCATGGGAGGGGAGAGTGTCCCTGCCTGCTGAGCAGGAGCTGCTCAAGTCTGGGTTGAGGGCAGTGGGGGCAGATGCTGCCCCGGCCTGTGGCGGGGAGAGGCTGGAAGGGGCCTCTGAAGCTTGGCCCCACGTAGAGGTGTCCACGCAGACCCTCCTTTCATCAAGGGCCAGGCTATATTTAGGTCTGTGCCTCCATCACTGCTGTGAAATGCTGTTCCAGATTCCTTGATCTGGTACTAGAAAACATCTCTTCATTTCCAGCCTAAACTAATTTCTGACCGTTTTATACTCATTTGTTCTTGTGCCAATATTGTGTTTTTGCTTAAAAAGCTGTCCTCTCTCCCTGGAATTTCCCTCCCTCTCCCAATGTTTACAGAGCACAGTCCCAGCACTGCCTAGCCTGGCTGAACCACTCCAGCTCCTCTGGTTTCCCCTCCCAGGGTGTCAGCCCAGTGCCAGCAGCTTGGGCAACAGCTCTGGCCTTCACCTCCACCCAGAAACCTGCATCCTCCTCTCCAGAGTCCTGCTTGGATTCTGCTTGTCCCTTTCCTAAATGCATTAAGTGCCACAGATCACTCTGCACAGCTGGGTCTGGGAAGGTGGTCTTTGCCATAGGATGTGCTGGTGGGATGGGAATGTGAGGTCTGTCCTCTTGAGGTGGGAATTTGCCATCTGCTGGGGTGGAAGGAACAGCAGAACCTGTGCCAAGTGGGAATCCTGTTCCACCAAAGAGTATGTGCTGGAGGGGGCAGGTCTGCAGCAGGGCGGCGATGTTTGCTGAGGATGATTCCAAAACCTGACCGGTGCTGAGGGACAGTGATGGGGGTGCACCCAGCTCCACAGCTATCCAGAAAAGGTGTGCAATGCTGCAATGTCTGGTCTCTGTGGCAAAGGAGGTATCTCCCCTCAGAACATGAGGTTACCTGAGCACACATGATTGATGTCTCAATGGTCATGTGCTGCATAAAATGGGGGTCTAAAGTACCTACAGAGAGGCAGTACTACCCAGCAACAAAGGAGAAAAGCTCCAAGCTGAGATACCTGAGCGCTGGAAGTTCTGCTAGCTGCACTTCCAGAGATGGGAAACCTCCCTGGCTAACTGTGGGAACTGAGAAGATCCCTGGCTGCAGCCAGGGAGGCTGGCACTGGGCTGTCAGGGCTCACACATTGGCATTGGCAGCTGAAGAGGTCTGTTGGGGCAGGGAGAATCAGGACTGTTGTGGAGCCCTGCTCTTACCTGCAGAGGCTCTGTGTGTAACACAGGTGAAGCATCCCCTCCCACAGCCCTCCAGTGTGCCCCCACCTTGTCGAGTGTGTTGTCAAATGGGACAGAAGGGGAGGAGGGCTGGTGAGGCAGAACCTTCCCTGGCCAATTGCTGTGGTCTCCCCCATGTTCCCAGCCTCAGGCACAGCTTGTGGGTCCTGCAGGGGGTCTGTGCTGTGGGTAAGGTGTGGGACCAGTGCAAGATGGTGCAGACCTCATGCCATGCTGGGGGGGCTGTGGGGTGATCTGAGAGATTCCCTGTACCACTCAACTGCTCCCTGGGCCATGCTGCAGGTGCTGGAAGAGAAGCCATCGGGACTCCTGGTCGCTTCCCTGCAGGCCAAGGACCCTGACGAGGGGGAGAATGGGACCATCGTCTACTCGCTGATAGGTACGAGCTCCAGAACTGGCACATCCGTGCTGCTCTGCCTTGCAGCCGTCACCTGGGCAGATGGGTGCCCACTGCCCGGGGTCCCCACACCACACCCCCCTCTTTCATGGCCCGCCGTGCTCCCTCCACCATGCTTCTCCCAGCCGTGTTTCCCTCTCTCCGCAGGAGCCTGGGCAGAGCGTTTCAGTCTGCACGTGGCTACCGGGGAGCTGCGGACAGCCGCGGTTCTGCGGCGCCCTGACCGTGCCGAGTACATCTTCACCGTGACAGCCAGCGACCGGGGCGCCGCGCCTCGCAGCACGTCAGCCATTGTTCGTGTCCAGGTACCCAAGCTCCTCCTGCCCCTGCGCGCCAGCTCCTCTTGTCCCTCTACCGTCTACCCCTCACTCGCCTCTTGGAAGACACCGTTCAGCTACTTGGCAGCCTTTCTGCCCACCTCCTCATCCTCTACCACCTTCATCCCTGGCCATCCTCTGCTCCTGCTCGGCTGTTGACCCAGCCCTAAAATGCAGGTGGAGAACCTGGGATGGGAAGGGATGCCTCTGTGCCTGTTCTCACTTCCAAAGAACTGCCAATTGCAGTTCTGCCTTCTCCAGGCCTTAGACAACCGACCCTGTCCTAGATACCCTGGTGCAGGAAAGACGTCAGAGGTTCCCAGCACAGAGACTTCCACTCTTCCCAGCATCTACTGAAACTAATGTTCTGACCTGCAGGGTGTCCCTCATGTCTGTGTCACTTTGGTACTCCCTGCCTGGTACTGCCTAGACAGCTACATCCTTTCCTTGCTGTTAGTAATGAGCCTCCTTTTACAGCAGAGGCTCTGGTTCCCCGCATCAAGCAAACCCTCACCAAGCAGTGTTTCACATCTTGTCATCCATGTCCTTGCAGTTGCCAAGGCCATTTGATTGTCCTTGCTGTGCCATCTCCACCAGCCCTGCCCATTGCTCCCTTGAACCAGCTGGTCTCTCAATCCTTTCTGTCACACAGCCGTCCCCACTCTGTGCCTTTCCCCTGCTAGTGTGGGAGCTCCAAAGCTCAGTTCTAGCCCAGGTGTGTGTGATATACCATGTTCCCTTGAGGATTGGAGCCTGGAGTTAGCCTGCCACATCTTTCTTCAGCCACCAATAACATGTTTTATACCATTTCCTTTTTACACTATGCCTGTAACTGTTCTTGTCATCAGAGCAGTTCTGCAGCCTCCAGAGCACTGAGGCCAGGCTGGCCATCCCCATCATGCTGGTTTGCATCCCTGTAATAAATATTTGCTTGACAGTCACTGGGTTTGATCCCCTCTGGGCTGACAGGTTTGTTGTTACTCCCATTTTCCTCAGCTCCTTGACAGGAATGTGCTTCTTCAGCGGGTTTTCCCTTCAGATCACATTGTGGTAGCCTTTACAGCATCCTCGCTCCCATCTGCGAGTGCACCTCATCCCCAAATCAACTCCAATGTGTTTAATAGAACTAGTGATAGTATTTAATTATCTCGGGGTCATACTGGGTTCTCTTTCTGTGCCATCAGGATGAGCGTGACCTCTCTCCTTACTCACTCTTGCTTGTGTTTGCAGAATTGTTTCTGCTGCTGTCTGTTGGCTTTGCAGTATTGGACCCAGTCACAGAGCCAAGGAGTGGCTGAGGGAGGGCACCTGTGAAGGTCACCTTCTCCAGCCCCCTGCTTAAATGGGGGTTGTCTCCAAGGCTGGAGACTCCACCACCCGTGGGCAACTTGTGCCAGGGCTCAGGCACCCTCACAGGAAAAGTGTATTCTGAGGACCAGAGGGACCCTGCTGTGTTCCAGCCTGTGCCCTGGCACACAGTCCTCCTGCGCGTGCCCCTCACTCCTTCCTCTTTTCCCAGGTGTTGCCATCCTCCCGTGTGCTGCCACGGCCTGATGCCACCGTGTTGACCCTGCATCCTCTGGAGGGGGTCAAGCCGGGCTCTGTGATTGGTTCAGTGGCTCCTCTGGACGCCCCTGCACGAGGACAACTGATCTACACGGTGGTAGGAGGTGGTGGGGATGGCACCTTTGTGGTGGATAGTACGACAGGGGAGATTTATGCTGCCCGTGAGCTGGACTATGAAGCTGGGGCACGGCACGTGCTCCAGGTGAGCGCTGAGGACACGCAGCACGGCTATCCCTCCAGCAGGTTGGTGCTGGTCCAGATCCACGTGCAGGACTGCAATGACCAGGCACCCACCTTCCCCGAGGACCCCATTACCATTGTGGTGCCTGAGAATGCCCAGGCTGGCTCCTCCATCTTCACCTTCCAGGCGCTGGATGGGGATGGAGTGGGCCCCAACAGTCAGGTGCGCTACGTTCTGCTGCACCTGGAGCCACCCGGAGCCCCCTTCCAGCTCGACAGCCGCTCGGGGCAGCTGACCCTGCGCCAGCGCCTCGACCGGGAGGCTGCTGCCTCTTTCCTGCTGGTGGTGGAGGCCACAGACCAGGCCCGCAACGTCAGCCAGCGCCGCTCGGCCGCCGTCACGGCCCGCGTGTTTGTGACCGACGAGAACGACAACGTGCCCGTCTTCCTCTCCCCGGCCACCGTCAGCGTCATGGAGGACCAGCCCACAGGCTTCGTGGCACTGCACGTGGTGGCCCAGGACAGCGATCTGGGAGAGAACGGACGTGTGAGCTACTCCTTGCGAGCCGGCAACGGTGATGGCCGCTTCCACCTGAACCCCAGCACTGGTGAGGGCTGGGAGGGTGCAGGGCTGGTGGCAGGATACTGGGAACACGGAGGCTGAGGAGGGTGCAGGGGTACACGAGGACGTTGCACAGTGCCCGAGAGGCGGTGTGGGCCGGGGAGCCTGGAGGAGTGAGACTGGGGGTGCAGGGAGTCCCAAGCAGAGCATCTGCTTGGCATGGTGCTCCTGTTTCCATCTGTCCTGGCACAGCCCAATACCTGCAGCCACACAGCAGTCCCGAGGCATGAGCCCCAGTGCTGCTGGTGCCAGCTTGCCGCTCTCCCGTGTCCACAGGTGCACTCTCCATCGTGCGGGCCCTGAACCGGGAGGAGGTGGCGCAGCACAACCTGACGGTGGTGGCCACGGACCACGGCTTCCCACGCCTCTCCGCCACACAGCTGCTGTCCGTGCTGGTGCTGGACGTCAATGATGAGGCTCCTGCCTTTGAGAAACCCGAGTATGAAGCCCACATCATGGAGAACCTGCCAGCCGGCAGTCCAGTGCTGCAGGTGCTGGCCACGGACCGGGATCTGGGTGAGGATGCAGGCAAGGGTGAGCTGCCCAGTTCAGTCAGGGCCTGTCTGGAGATGGAGCCCCAGGTCTGGGCACACCCTGCTCCCTTCTGCCAGTCTGGAGAGCCTGGCTGACCAGAGGGAAGGATCAGCTCTTGGCTTGGAGGTGGGAGATGGGCTGAATCCTGGGAGAGAGTGGGAATGGAACAAGGACCGTGGCTCCCTCTGGTCCCCTGGCCTGTGGCCTTTGTTCTGTGGGTTCTCCTTGGCCCATCTGGCCTCCTACCAGCTGGGTTAGGCTGGGATCCCCACACACACCTCTGCCACCAGGGAGCGAGCCTGCCCTCTCACCCAGCCCTTGAGCCCCAGATGAGAGCTGGGAGCAGGGAGGTGCAGGACTGGGAGCCAAATGGGGTGCTAGGGCTGCTGCTAGGCTGCCTTCAGACCACCTTTATCCCCACAGGTGCCAACGGGCAGGTGTCTTATGGAGGTCTCTCTGGGGGGCCGTTCTCCATCGACCCACAGACGGGGCTCATTGTCACCACACGTCCCCTGGACCGGGAGGAGCAGGAGCAGCACGTGCTGACAGGTAGGCAAGGGGAGGCAGCACGCAGTGGGTCGATGGGAGTAGACAGGGACTTCCTGCCGCTGGGGTGGGGAATGTTGCAGACAGGGGGCAGGCCATGGGGAGAGAGGAGGGGCTGTGGGTCACAGCAGGGATGTGGGGTGTTTTGGGGCTGCAGGAATGCTAATGCTCGCATGCCTGGCTGCCCCTGTGGGTGCCTGGGCGTTGGCGTGCAGCCGCTGTGGCCGTAGCTCCCAGTCAAGGCAGCCTCTGGTGCTCTCACTGTGTCCTGCAGTCTACGCCCGCGACGCCGGCCTGCCACCCAGCCTCGCCAAGGCCACGGTGTGGATCACAGTGGGGGATGAGAATGACCACGCACCCCACCTGGAGAGTGAGTCCTGCTCTGTGGAGGTTCCTGAGAACCAGAGTCGTGTGGCACTCTACACCCTGCGGGCCACCGATCCTGATGGTGGGGAGAACGGACGCTTGGAATACCGGGTGGCAGGTAAGATGCACTGGGAGCGTGGGACTGGGCAAGGACTTCTCCCTGGGCTTCCCTGGCTCTGGGGACATCAGCTGCAGCAGTCTCATCCCATATCAGTTCTCTCCTGCTCCAAGCTGCATGGCACTGCTGCCAGCTCTCAGCTCTCTGCCCCCAGTAAAGAGCACCCTAAGATCTGGACAGGCTGCACTGCTCATTTCCCAGAGTTGTGTCTAGTTCACCAGGCTTAAACCAGTTCCACACCTCTCCCAGCTGCTCTGACCTGTTAATTCACAGTTTGCCAAGTCAGATATTTGCTGTATCCTGTCACAGGCTGTCTGGCGACTCCCCATGGCAGCAGCATTGGCCTGCGAGTGGTTAGAGTCAGCTCTTCATATGGAGCTGGCCCAAGGAGGTCACTTTTTGCTTTCACTGGGGCTCACTCTACCCACCCTGCCAGACCCCATGGTGGTAGGCTTCATGTTCTAGCCAGGGCCTTTCTCATTCCAGTTATAAGCATGCTGTGTTGTTACTCGTCCTCTTCTCTTTTAGGTGGAGACCCTGGGCATGATTTCAGCCTAGACCCCGTCTCCGGTGTCCTCTCCACTGCACATGCCCTTGACCGAGAGCAAATTGCTTCCTACAGCCTCATTGTAGTGGTGCAGGACCACGGCTCCCCCCCACGCAGTGCCACCATGTTGGTGACTGTGCAGGTGTTGGACCTCAATGACAATGCACCCAGTTTTGCTCAGGCCAGCTACATGGTGGAGGTGCCGGAGGACTTGCCAGTCGGTGCCCTGGTGCTGCAGCTGGCGGCTGAAGACCCTGATGAAGGCACCAATGGGCAGGTCTCCTACTACCTGGGCAATGAGTCACTGGGCATGTTCCAGGTGGAGCCACAGAGTGGGCGCATCCGGAGCGCCCAGGCACTGGATCGGGAGCGCCAGCCCACCTACAGCTTCCTGGCCAAGGCGGTGGACTCGGCCCCGTGGGAGCCCAAGAGCACGGCTGTGCGTGTCACTGTTGTGGTGCGAGACGTCAACGACCACGTTCCGGCCTTCCTGCACAGCCCACTTACCGTCAACCTGTCCCGCCACACGCCGCTCAAGCAGGTGGTGGCCACCATGAGGGCCGAGGACAGGGACGCGGGTGCCAACGCCTCCATCCTGTACCGCTTTGCCACCCCCAGCTCCGCCTTTGCAATCAACTCCTACACGGGGGACATCCAGCTGCTGCAGCCCCTTGGCTCGCTCAGCCAGCGCCAGCGGACGCTCTTCGTGCTGGCCATGGACCTGGGGCAGCCGGCGCTCTCCTCCACAGGGGTAGTGGTGATCCATGTGCAGGAGGAGCCCTACCGGGGGCTGCGCTTTCCCCGCAGCACCAGTGATGTGGCCCTGGCCGAAAATGCCGCCCCAGGTACCCGCTGGCAGCGACCAGAGCGCGCTGTGATGGAATGGGATAGGGCACAAGGGGAGGTGGGAGCAGCGCTGTGGGGGGCTCAGACCAGAGAGCACTGTGGAGTCTGGGGAAGTCCTGTTATGCTTTGGGCAGACCCAAGGAACTGCAGGGTCTGGGTGGTGCCCAGGCTGGTGTCCCTGTAGGCTGGCCTCAGTGTGTTCAGGTCCCTGTAGGCAGCCACAGGTGTCCAAGTGCTCCTGGAAGGTCTCCAGCATCACAGAGAGACCACCGAGGAGCCATGGATGGGCACCATGACACCAGGCTCCCAGCCCAACATTAACCGTAGATCTCAGTCCCCTGTCAGCAGCGTCCTCAGGCAGAGCAGTGCTCCTGTGGTGCAGCACATGCTGCCCTGAACCTTTGCCACGTGCTCCAAGGCTCCACTGTCCTTTCATACCCTTTTGCTCTCACAGGCACTGAGGTGGTGAGTGTCCAGGCCGTGCACACAGGGGGCTCCTCGGGGCACATCACCTACAGCATCATCAGTGGCAACGAGAGGAACACCTTCCTGATCCAGCCCAGCTCAGGTACAGCTCCAGGAACACTTGGGGAGCTCTGCTCATGCCTGCTCAGGTGCTTGAGGCCCCCAGAGCACAGGAACACTGTCCACACTCTGTACCAGTTAGCTGAGAAGTGTTAGTACTGGAATGTGGACCCTGCCCTGTCACTGACCTGCGGCTGTTAGCACTGCTCCCAGTGCAATTGTGGTCCCCCATTATTAGACCTTTTCCCAAAACCTCAGGGAGCAGCATTAGATGCGATTCTGGGAAGACATTCTTTCCTGTGAAGGTGGTGAGGCTCTGACATAGGTAGCCCAGAGAAGCTGTGGCTGCCCCATCTCTGGAAGTGTCCAAGGCCAGGTGGGACAGAGCTTGGAGCAACCTGGGATAAGGGAAGGTGTCCCTGCGTGCCCATAGGAATGTTGTCAACTAGTTTAGTACATCCTGCTGGCTGCCCTCCTCCTTCTCAGGTGGGACAGCAGCACCTTATTGCTCCAGCAGCCTAGCTGCCCATGGCTCAGGTCGGTGTCTGTCCTCAAAGCACTTTGTAAGGCTCTGACTGGACTCAAGCTGCAGTGAGGTGTCTCCGGCCTGGAGCTGGATGAGCTTATGTCATGGTAGGAACAGCTCTTTCTGCTCCACGCCTCTGGGGGAGTCTCCAGATGGGAGGACTGTCACGTGCTGTAATGTCAGCAGGAACTGCCTGGCCCCAGCAAGGTGTGGGTGTTATCATTCAGGGCAGCTCTTGAGAATGATGAGAAGCTGGGCAGTGTGGGGAGGGCTTGGGAGAGCTCAGTGTGTCTGTCCTGTCCACCTGAGAATAGGTGGATGGGTGGAGGGATGGATGGATGGAGGGATGGATGATGGATGGATAGGTGGATGGATGGGTGGAGGGATGGACGTGCTGGTACATCACTCCCCCCTTCCGGCCGTTCCCCCTCCCAGGTGCCATCTCAGTGCAGGACTCCAGTAGCTTGGACTTCGAGGCCAGCCCCCGGCTGCGCCTGGTGATCCAGGCAGAGACTGCGGCTTCCTTTGGCTTTATGGCAATAAACCTCAACCTCCAGGATGTGAATGACAACCTACCCCGCTTCCAGCTGCAGAACTATGTGGCGTTCATCTGGGAGTCACAGAGCTATGACTCACCTGTCATCCAGGTATGGTGGGGCATAAAAAGAGATACCTGAGCCCTGGCCTGGCTGGAATTATGGGATGGGGGCAGCACACAAGTCCTGCCTCAGGGGCTCCACAGCTGAATCTCATGTGGCTTTGCAGGTGCTAGCAGATGACCTGGACCAGGGAGCAAACGGGCAGGTGACTTATGCCATCAATCAGTCCCTGCCAATGCCGGGCTTGTACCACATTGACCCTCAGACTGGCACCATTACCACTGCTGCCATCCTGGACAGAGAGATCTGGTCCCAGACCCGGTGAGTGCAGCCAGGCTAGGGGATGCCAGGACAGGAACAGAATTGTGGAGCACATGGGGAGCACTGTTCTTGGTGCCCCCAGAGCTGTCCCTGCCTGACTGAAATGGCTCTGTCAAGCAGCACAGCTGAGGGTCAGTGGGAGTGAAGGACACAGGAGCCAGATGGCCAAGATGAGCCCACGCACAGCTCAGTCGGGTCTCTGCAGATCTGAGGAGATTGTGAGAGGGCCCTAGGTTCATCCATTCCCCTTCCTGCCTCCTTAATCTGCACTGCATCTGCTCGATTTCTTCCGCCTCCAAGCACAGGACCCTTGTGTCCTGCCACATGGCTCCAGACCCCTGCACTAGCCTGAGCTCCCCCAGATGTCCCTTTGCATCCAGACAGGCCCTCTGGGCCCCTCATCCTGTGTGCATGCTCTGGACGGATCCATTCACTCTAGCCACGTGTATGTGAAATGCTAGCAAACACTCCACCATGAATCTGAGGCTTCTCCTGCCCTTTCCCACACACCTTGCTCAGGTGAGGTCCCCCAGTTTGTGTTCTCCCCCTCCACATGGGCCCCCATGGCTGTGGGTTCCTCTGCTGTCATCCCCGGTGGGGGGGTCTGGGGTATTCCTTCCATCCACACATCCCTCACCATTCCAGAGAGGCTCCAAGTGTTCCCCAGCAGCCAGAGAGCCCCAGACACCTGCCTGCACCCCACAAGGTGCTCTGCCTGCACCCACACACCTTTCAGACTTCAACACATGCCTTTGGTGTGCAAAAACATGCTGCCCTGCCCCACCATGCTCTCCATGTACCACACCCACTGCCCCAGACATGCTCTCCAAATCACAGAATCATTGAGGTTGGAAAAGACATCTGAGATTATTGAGTCCAGCCTGTGACTGATCACCATCTTGTCAACTAGACTAGAACACCGAGTGCCACATCCTGTCTTTTCTTAAATGTCTCCAGAGAATGTGCTGCAGGGATCCATCACCCCAGACTCTGATGCTGTGCAGTTTCCCCACCACATGCATACACTCCAGCCCCGTGCACACCTGCAGGTCATGTCCCATGTGCAATGCAGGTGTGCAGTGCATGTCCCAGGAACTGTACACGGGTGAGGTGCTCCCTCACATCTGTGGGCACGCATCTGACTCCCATGCCTGCCCACAGCTTGGTGGTGACAGCGATGGACCGAGGAACACCACCGCTCATGGGCTCGGCCACGCTGACCGTGGTGGTGATGGACATCAATGACAATAGCCCTACCATCCCGGTCCCCTGGGAGATCCGTGTCCCTGAGAGTGAGTGCCGTAGCACTGAGGGCCAGAGCTGGGGTACGACGGGCACTGTGGGGTGGGGAGGAGCCCCCAGAGAGGCCAGGCCAGTCCCTGTCAGGGTCTGGGTCACACTGACCCGCTGAAGCCCCCCGAGCTCTCCAGCATGACCCCTGTGCTGCTGCTGTGTCCTGAGGGAGCAACCTGAATTACCAATTCAACCCTGGCCCCTGCCCCATGTCTGGGACCCTGGCTGCAGACACCTGCCCTGCCTGCTCACTGTCCTCAGCCAGTATGCCCTGTGCCCATGCCAACCCCCACCTGCCCCGCCAAGCCCCCAAAACTGTTGGCTTCCCTTCGGCATCTCCCTCTCCCACGGCATCCTCCCCTCTTCCTGATGCTCAGGCTCTGGACTGAACCGGTTTCCCACCAGGTGAGCCAGGTCTGCTGGGCAGGGATGGGTCTGCTCACTCACATGTCTGCTCCCCACAGACACGCTGCTGGGGACCCAGATAGCCCAGCTGACTGGGAACGATGTGGACTCGGGCCCTGCGCTCTCCTACACGCTGCTGCTGGAGGGGGACGCCGCAGACACCTTCGGGGTGCTGCGCTACGGAGGCCACATTGCCCTGACGGGGCCGCTGGACCACGAACAGCGCAGCCGCTACACCCTCACCCTGCGCGCCTCTGACACGCGCCACGAGACCGAGGCCAACCTCACCGTCCTTGTGGAGGATGTGAACGACAACGTGCCCACCTTCACCCAGGTTTTCTATCAGGTATGGGCACCAGGTGTGCCAGCCAGCAGGGGCCATCCCACACAAACCCTCTGCAGCTCCTGCCTGGCCCACCCGCCCTTACAAAGCAGAAGATGGGTCTGACCCCGCTTTCTGACCCACATCTACATCCTGGCATTCCTCATGCTGTCACTGTGGCATAGAAGGAGTTGAAACCAGGCAAGTCACCCTGGGACCAGGGGCACAGCTGGATGCAGAGGGTCCAGCAGAAATGGATGAGCACAGTGGGGAGGCCAGAGGAGGTGGGAAATGGGCCACAGCCCAGACAAATGTTTGTGGCGAGACCTGGGCAGGTCCCTGCTGAAAGCTGGCTTGGGCAGTGTGTGCTGCAGTGCTGGAGCCCAGGCAGGGAGCTGGGGAGCCCCAGGAATGCTTGAAGGGTCTAGGAGCGCAGACCCCTTGCCTGTGGTTTCCCTGGCCAGTGAGAGGCTGGACAACTTCGGCTTTGGCTGCCTGGCCAGCCCCAGACCCCCCTCCCCAGCAATGCTGGGGGGTCTGGGCAGGGGGGAACCAGATGCTAACTGGGGTTTCCTCCTCTTCCAGGTGTTGCTGCCAGAGCACACACCTGCTGGCAGTGTCATCCTCACTGTGAGTGCAACTGACCCCGACTCAGGGAGCAATGGGGACATCACCTTCCACCTGGCTGCGCCCAGCCCTGACGTTGCCATCGACCCCAGCAATGGTGCGTGGGCTTGGTGCTCTGTGTGCCTCTCTCATGGGTCAATCTAAGGGTGCCTGTGGAGGGGAGTGCCCCCATGCTGGCGCTGTTCAAACCCTCATGAGGTCGCTTTCTGGTGTGGCTGGTGAGGCAGACACAGCAGGGTGACCATCGAATGCTCCTCCAGCTGATACCTTTCCCAGCTCCCACTGGTTCCCATGCTGACCCTGGCTTTGTGCTCCACAGGGACCCTCTTCACCACCCGGCAGGTGGAGTTCAACGCCAGCCAGCCCACCCTGGACCTGCTGGTGGAGGCCCGTGACCACGGCTCTCCCAGCCTCTCATCCTGGGCCACAGTGCAACTCCAGGTTCTGGATGTTAATGACCACAGCCCCCGCTTCCAGGAGCCATGCTACAATGCCAGTGTTCCCGAGGACCTGCGCCCGGGCACCACCGTGCTAACGCTGGAGGCGGGTGACGCCGACCTCTCCCGGGAGAATGCTGGCTTTGACTACACCATCGTCAGTGGGAACGGCGGAAACGCCTTCCAGGTGGAGAGCCGGGTTGCCCGGGCTGGGGGACAGCTCCGCACGCAGGGAGCCCTGGTGCTCGTGGAGTCCCTGGACTTCGAGGCCATACCAGTGTACAACTTGACCGTGGCAGCGTCAGACCGGGGCCTGCCGCAGCGCAGCGCCACCGTGCCCGTGCTCATCACTGTGCAGGACGTCAACGACAACCCTCCCGTGTTCACCCGGGCCGAGTACCGTGCGGCGGTGAGCGAGGCCGCGCTGCCTGGCACCGAGCTCCTGCGCGTGGCAGCCCACGATGCCGACTCGGGGACACGTGGCCGCGTTCACTACACCATCAGCTCAGGTGACCAGCATGGGCTATTCCAGCTTCATGAGAGCACAGGGGCCCTGAGCCTGGCGCGGCCGCTGGATCGGGAGGCCCAGGCACTGCACACGCTGGTGGTCCGGGCCACGGACACACCAGGTGGGCACTTTGCGCTGGTCCCTGTTGCCATTGAGGTAAAGGACATCAACGACAATAAGCCGTACTTCCCAGTGGAGGTGCTGAGCGCCAGCATCCGGGAGAACTTGCCCCCCGGCACGCTGGTCACCACGCTGCGCGCTGTCGATGCCGACACCGGCGCCTTTGGGGAGCTGCGGTACGTGGTGTTGGAGCAGGCAGTGGGGGACCCCACCACAGGGGACGGCCGGGATGCCTTTGCTGTCAACGGGAGCTCTGGGGAGCTGCGCTCCCGCCTCACCTTTGACTATGAGCGAGCCAAAGCCTTCCAGCTCCTGGTTCGGGCCACTGACGCTGGCAATGCCTCGGCCACTGTGACTGTGCGGGTGCTGGTGACGGGGGAAGATGAGTATGATCCCATCTTCCTGAGCCCCTCCTTCAACTTCGAGGTGCCTGAGGGTGCGCGCAAAGGGCAGACCATTGGGCGGGTGCTGGCCACGGATGAGGATGAGGGGGCTGATGGTGTTGTGCTGTACACCCTGGCAAAGCCCTCACCATACTTTGCCATCAACCAGACCACGGGTTCCATCTACCTGCGTGTGGACAGCCAGCCCCAAGCCGGGGCTGGGCGTGCCAAGAGGGAGCCACGGGAGATGAGCCTGGAGGTGCAGGCACGCAGCCCCCTGCCTGCTTCTCGTGTGGCCTCTGCACAGGTCACCATTGACGTCACGCACACCTCCTTCGGCCTGGCACCCGACCTCAACCTACTGCTGGTGGCTGTGGCTGCCTCGCTGGGCGTCGTGGTGGTGCTGGCCGCCGTGGCCATCGTGCTGGCGCTGGTGCGCTCCCGGCAGCGCCAGGGCCACAAGAAGGCAGAGGGGGAGGGGGCGCTGGCCCGCGCACAGAGCGGGTCCTTGCAGAAGCTGGGCTGTGAGGAGCCAGCGCTGCCCGGGGCTGAGCACATCTACCACCAGGCACTGCCAGGGTATGGCACAGAGCCGGCGGGGCCCTACACGCGGGGCGGCTCACTGGACCCCTCGCATTCCAGCGGCCGTGGCTCTGCTGAAGCTGCTGAGGACGACGAGATACGAATGATCAATGAGTACCCACGCGTGGCCAGCATCACAGCCTCCATGCAGGAGCACATCGCTGCCCGCGGCCCTGACTCTGGCATCCAGCAGGATGCCGACCAGCTCTCCGACATCTCTTGTGAGCCAGCTGCGTTGGAGAGCGCCCAGTGGTTCAAGAGCAAGAAGGGCTCTGGGCTGCTGCTGCCGGGGCCACCCCTGCAGCTGTACCGTGAGGATGGGGGAGGCAGCGCCTTCCTGGGTGTCCGCTGCGGCCTCAGCGTCTCCTCACAGCCCCAGGACTACGCCTTCCCAGAGGATGGCAAGCCTTCCGTGGAGGGTTCGCTCACCGCCATTGTGGCCAGCGATGAGGAGCTCCGTGGCAGCTACAACTGGGATTACCTGCTGAACTGGTGTCCCCAGTTCCAGCCACTGGCCAGTGTCTTCACGGAGATCGCCCGCCTCAAGGATGAGAGTTCCCTGCGCAAGCCCTTCCCAGCCAAGCCCAAGGCAGAGCCCAAGCCCCGCATCGACCCCCCGCCCCTCATCACCTCGGTGGCCCATCCAGGTGCCAAGTCTGTGCCCCCCAAGCCACCACCAGGCAGGACCTTCCCGCACCCATCCTCCCTGCGCCGCTCGCCCATCAGCCACGAGGGTTCCATTTCATCTTCCGCCATGTCGCCCAGCTTCTCCCCGTCGCTATCCCCGCTGGCCGCCCGCTCCCCTGTGGTCTCGCCCTTTGGCATCTCCCAGGGGCCATCCACCTCCACCATCAGCGCTGAGCACTCGCTGGAGCCCCCTGAGGAGGCCGAGCTCAGGATTTAGAGCTGGGCCCCTGGACTCCTCTGCCCCAGCCCACAGCCATGGGGCTGGAGCGGGGCCCAGCCCAGGGCTGCTAAAAGGGGTGCTGGTCCCGTTCCCAGCGCTGTGCCTGGCCTGGGTCCCCAGGGACAGTGGGTGCCCTTGAGGGCTATGGCCCCTGTCCCTCCCCACAGCCTGGCAGACCCTGTGCTGGCTGGTGCCCTATGGACTGCTGACCCCAGTGCTGGCACCCCGGGGTGATGGTCCATGTGCTGCTTGCAGTGGCTCAGAGTGGCGCTGGGCAGGATGGTGCTTCACGGTACTTGGTGCTCCGGGGGCGGCTGGGAGCTGAGGGGTGCTGGGCCAGGGGCTGCAGGCCCAGACCCTGCCCTGCCTAGCTCCGGGGGCCATGCAGCAGCCTGGGTGCAGGCGGATCCTGAGCCTTCCCTAGGGACCCTAGGAGCTTCCCAGGCAGAGGGATGATGCCCCATGGCTGGGGGTGATGTTCCAGGGCAGGGCACAATGCCCCAAGGCACAGATGCTGCCTGCGGGAATGAACCTGCCCCCTGGCCAGGAGGGGACACTCACCGGGCTGGCTGCAGCAGAAGGCAGCAGTGCCCACATCTTGCTGTCTGTCTGTGGCTGGGTGGGGACAGGAGAGCCTTTGAGGTCTCTCCTGCCCTTTCACTACCCGCTGCTGCAGGTGACACATCCAGGGAATCTCCTGCCCAGAGCTTCAGGATGGTTCCTGTGGTCCTGGGAGGGAGGTGCCTGCCATGCTTAGCATGGAAACCCCATTCCTGGGACCAGGTACCTCTCTGGGCAGGGGTCCCAGGCAGGGATGATGCCCAGACATGGGCAGCACAGTGGGGCTGGCAGAGCTGTGTAATTGCTGACAGGGACAGCCCAGCCTCAGCAGCAGTGGTGATGGCTGCTGTGACCCACACCCACTTCAGGCCCAGGCGAGTGTTTGAGGTGGTACCCCAAAAAGCCACATTGCCCAGCATGTTCTCTTACAGCTACAGTGGAGATCTGGCCTTCCCTGGGGCCCTGTCACATGACTGCTCCCCAGGACCGTCTGGGCCACCTCCAGAAGATGGTCAAGGTGCCAGAACCCCCTGTCTCCAGCCCCAGCCCCCTGTGCAGGGCTGCTCTGCACCCCCTTATGCATGTTGTGAGCCCGGACAGAGCCCCTGCAATGGGGCCGGTCCCCATCTCCTCCTGCACCGTGCACAGCCAGCCACGCAGGCAGCGTCACACTCACACCACGCTTAGCCCCCACCAGAGCTCTTCCTGAGCCCACAGTTGCTCACGGGGAGTGTGGCCTGGTGCTCCCAGAGGCTGTGATTCCCACACAGCCACCTACGGGTGCAGAGCGACAGCTGGAACAGCATGGGGTGCCCCACAGCAGCCCTGAATGCCCGGTCTGGTCGTGTGTTTGGGGGTGAGGGAGGACATCCCCTGCCTGAGCAGAGCCGGGGGGAAGCTCCTTCCTATCACACTTCCTCCAGACCCAGCACGTCTGCAGTGTGGCTGCAGCCCCAGCCCCAAAGGTGTTGTCACAGCAAACAAATGCATCACTTCTACCTGTCGCCCCCATTTCCCATGAAGAACCAACCATCTGTGGCTGCAGCTCCGTCTGTCATAGTCAGCCCCTCATCCCTCTTTTGCCGTGGGGTCTCAGCTCATGCCAGTGGGTCCCAGGTGCTGTCCTGGGCACAGGGCAGTGACAGGGGACAGGGACCTGCGACAGTGGCAGGGGCACCAAGGGGGCACAGGGCCATGCCCACTCTGCTGGGAACCCACAGGGGCCTGAGGTGCCCTGGGAGGGGGAGACAGTTCTGCCTTGGCACCGGGACAGCCCAGAGGCTCTTGGGGTGGGCACCCCCATGCCCCCTCTGTCCTGCTCCCAAGCACTGTGGGGACACATTGTTCTCCCCAGGCTCTGTGGGGCTACTCTAGGGCTACCCAGTGCCCCCAATCCCATGCTGGGGTGCCCCATGCCCCCAGCCTTGTGCTGCCCAGGCTGCCCACACAGCCCAGCTCCACTGCACATCTGGGATGGGGACACAGATGGGTCACCCTGTACACCACAGGAAGGGTCAGAGACATGCACCCTGCTTTGGGCTGGGGTCACTGAGCCCCCAGTTATTTATTTTTACACATTGTACTACAATTCCTGTTTTTACTCGTTTGTACCTTTTGTATTGTGTCTCGTGGAGCTGCATGTACCAGCGCTGCCCACGGCCGCGCAGGGGCCACCCGGTGCAGCCTGAACCCAAGTGCCAACGTCTCAAAAAATGCCTTAATAAACCACACGTTTGTACAGACATGGCCCCATCCCTGCTGCCATGGGCTCATGCCGGGCTGGCACCATGTTCCCATGGGACTGAGGGGAGCGGGGGGATACTGGACCTGCACTATGGAGGGCTCACGTGAGCCTGGCCAGGCTCTGGCACCCACATCCTGCCAAGTCTTCCCCTGAGAGGCCAGTGAAGCTGCAGCAGGACCAGGGCCCTGGGGCTGTCCAGCAGTGAGCCTGAGTACGTTTCCAGACAGGCATACATACAAACACAGCTGTGGAAGATGTCTCCACATGTGCACACAGCTGGTCCCACATGCCACAGGCAATCCCATCCCATCCCATCCCATCCCATCCCATCCCCATCCCCATCCCATCCCGCTACCCTTGCTCTGGTGAGGGCTGTGGGCAGGGCTGTGCAGGGACCCAGAGCTGCAGCAGCTGCAGCTGGACATGCCATCTGCCCAGCAGGTACCTCACATTCCCAGGATCCCCACTAAGGACACCTGGACATACAAGTTTCCCAAGCCACTGCCTCATCACAGCCACCAGCACACACAGAAACAGAGTTTGAGAACCAGGAGTGGCTGTGCAGCTCTCAGGTGCTGGATGTGGCCAGACCCACGCAGTGGCCATCAACCACCTACATATGATCAGCCACTTCCATCGTGCCTTCCCTGCTTTACCATTTTTTGTTGCTCCCCAAACCAACCTGTTTACTCCCTGTCCTCAGCTCTCAGATTCCAACACCGCACAGCAAGTCCTGCACAGCCCCAGCCCCTCGAGGCATGCCCAACCCTGCTGGCAGCGCTCTGGGACCAGGGGTGCAGCTCCTGTCCCCTGCTCTGACGGCTCCTCACACTGCAGGGGCGAGTGTGAGCCAGCACAGCCCGCGGGCAAAAGGGCCACCCCTCCCTGATGGCATTCCTGGGGTCCCCTCTGCTCCTTCAGCCCCCAACCCAACCCCTTCCAGCTCCCTGCTGGGGCACAGTAGGTCCACCAGCAGTGGGACCAGTGCCCTCAGTGCCACTGTCCTCTAGTGTTCCTGGCCTCAGGAAGATCCAGCTGCCCACAACAGGGACTTCTTCACCCTGTCTACAGGAGCAGCATGCGAGAGTGCCCCATGGAGAGCGGGGCTCCAGCCTGGAGACACCAAGGCTCCCTGACCTCCCAGGCACCACCAGACCAGCAGCAGATGCTCGTTAACACGATTAGCTCTGTCCGGCCACCTTAATCCCGGCTGTCCAGACAGATCCAGGGCATCATCCCCTGCAAATCCCATCCCACTTAAAGAGTCCATCCCCAAACTGGACATGGGGCATGCAGCCCCGACAGCACCCCAGCCCCCGGCTAGGGCCGGGGTGGCTGGTTCCCCTCTCTGTCTGTGGCTGGGAGGAGGCCAGGGCTGCCAGGCCGGGGCAGCTGGTGGGGCTGGAGCAGGGGGAGCAGGAACAGACACCTCTGGCATGGCTCCCGTGTGGGGGATGCGGCAGCCAGGGCCAGGCAGGTGGTTTTCCTATTGCCTGTCTCTTCCTGGCCCGGACCCTGCTCTGCAGAAGCAGAAAAACAGCTGGGAACTCCTGGAGCTGTGGAATGTGTGCTTGTCACTGAAACAGCAGGAAAAACAAAAAAACTCTCCAACATTTTTAGTGTTAGAGAATCAAGGCATTACTTTATTCTGGCCAGGATTTTGTTCTGGCCAGGACATGCAACAGAAATCCTTTCATCCACATATGTCCCGAGTTGTGCAGAGAAAATCATTCCATGACAGATGAATTTCACTAGATTGCTCACGTATTTTATACAGTAAAAACACATAGAAATTCATTGGTTCAATATTCATTGGTCCCAAATTGCACAATTACTTGGTTTCCTATGCAAGGGGTGATGTCTGGAGTTGCTGTTCGTTAATGGTTGTTATCTTTTGTGTGCCTTCTGCGCTACTCCCAGTAGCTCCTCTTGCATGGGACCCTTAACACTCTGCCCGGCCCGGGACCCGACCAGGACCCCCAGCCTTACGAGGGCCTCTGCCTCCTGCCCCCAGCAGTCTGGGACCATCAGCCCAGTCCAGACTCTTGTCCTGACTCCAGCCCAGGACCCCCAGCCCTGCACAGAGCCCTGGCCCCCTCCCAGCCCGGGAGCCCGACACGGACCCTCGGC